>CM074947.1:20141600-20194351 GCA_037577455.1 Pangasius macronema
AAAACCCAAACCTGTTCCAGCATGACAATGTCCCTGTGCACAAAGCGAGGTCCATAAAGACATGATTTGCTGAGGTTGGAGTGGAAGAACTTGACTGCACTCCAGTCCTCCTCGTTCAACATCAGTGCCTGACCTCTCGAATGCTCTTGTGATTGCTCCAAAATCTAGTGGAAAGCCTTCCCAGAAGAGTGGAGGTTATTGTAACAGCAAATAGGGGACTAAATCTGGAATGGGATGTTCAACAAGCACATACAGTATGGGTGTGAGGGTTAAGTGTCCACAAACTTTTGGCCACATAGTGTATATAAGATGGCAAAGGCAGTTTCTGAAAGAGTGAGGTAGGTGGATGATGTATTGTTTTTCCATTGGCTGTAGCTACAATGAAGATAGTTATTCACTAAGTAGCTTTATAATAAGTTTAGTTATTAGTTTAATAAGTAGTTTTGACACAACCCTGTATGTGTTTGTGTGTGTGTATTAACTGCTTCTGAATAATGGCATATTTTGCATATACACCGTATACAAATATAACATTAAGACCACTGACAGGTGAAGTGAATAACATTGATTATCTCACTACAATGGCACCAGTCAAGGGGTGGGATATATCAGGCAGCAAGCGAACAGTCAGTTCTCAAGTTGATGTGTTGGAAGCAGGAAACATGGGCAAGCATAAGGATCTGAGCAACTTTGATAAGGGCCAAATTGAGATGGCCAGATGACTATGTCACAGCATCTCCAAAACAGCAGGTCTTGTAGGGTGTTCCCGGTATGCAGTGTTTAGTACATACCAAAAGTGGTCCAAAGAGGGACAACCAATGAACCAGCAACAGGGTCATGGGCACCCAAGTCTCACTGATGTGCTGTACTGTAGCACAAATTGCTGAAACGTTAATGCTGGCTATGATAGAAAGATGCCAGAACACACAGTGCATCTCAGTTTCCTTTGCACGGGGCTGTGTAGCTGCAGACCAGTCAGAGTGCCCATGCTGACCCCTGTCCACTGCCGAAAGCACCTACATGGGCACGTCAGCATCAGAACTAGACCAAGGAACAACAGAAGAAGATGGCCTGGTCTGATGAATCATGTTTTCTTTTACATCATGTGGATGACCGAGTGCAAAGTTGCCTGGGGAAAAGATGGCACTAGGATGCACTATGGGAAGAAGGCAAGCCGGTGGAGGAAGTGTGATGCTCTGGACAATGTTCTACTGGGCAACCTTGAGTCCTGGCATTCATGTGGATGATACTTTGACATGTACCACCTACCTAAACATTGCTGCAAAACCCCTTTATGGCAATGGTATTCCCTAATGGCAGTGGCCTCTTTCAGCAGGATAATGTGCCCTGTTACACTGCAAAAAGTGTTCAGGAATGGTTTGAGGAACATGACAAAGAGTTCAAGGTGTTGACTCAGCCTCTGAATTCCCCAGATCTCAATCCAACTGAGAATCTCTGGGATGTGCTGGACAAACAAGTCCGATCCATGGAGGCACCACCTCGCAACTTACAGGACTTAAGGGATCTGCTGCTAATATTTTGGTGCCAGATACCACAGCACACCTTCAGAGGTCTTGTGGAGACCATGCCTCGAGGGGTCAGTGCTGTTTTGGCGGCACAAGGGGGACCTACACAATATTGGGCAGGTGGTTTTATGTTATGGCTGATCAGTGTATTTTCGGGGTTGTCAATGTTCAGTGACAATTAGCAAGCACGATGCAGGGAGCTGCTCGCCTACAAATCCACGCCTGCTTCTTCCACTCTTCAGCAAGTGGCCACTCACTTAATGAAAGCTCAGTGGGTTTCAACCTGTGCTATATGGTGGTACTGCAGTATAGTCATCAATATTTGTTTCAAATGAAAAATTCCTCCTAGTATATTCTATTTTTTGCAAATATAAAAGAATCAGAAAGCTTTATGATTTAAATTGTATATTTACAGCATTTACAGCATATTTACTGTCTTAAGGAAAATATTCTCACACATCCTCACACTAATACACATAAGCCAGGGTCTTAGAATATCATCACACTAAAACGCTAAGCCAAAGGACTGTGTTAGTAATGCAGCTAGCTATGTTTCTATCATCTCACTTCCAAGTCATAAAGGAAAGTTGACAAGAGTATGAAACAACCCCTAGATTTAGTCATTTTTGCATCAGGATTGTAAAATTCCCTGTCTGCCCCTTACTGTCTGGATGAGGTACTGACCTGCTCCTCTAGCTGTTGCTCCAGGGATGTTATGAGCTCTGCTTTCTCCTGCAGAGCAGCCTGAAGGTCTTGGCAGCGTCTGAAGAGCTTCAGCTCAGAGTCACCAGACTCCAAATCCGTAGCCTTCAGACGTTCCTCCATCCACTGCACCTGAAATGCACAATGCAAACACAAACCTGGTCATATCGGCTCTGCATTTCTTCTTTCATCCCCATCACATCAAGTCAAATAATACTAGAAAAGAAGTTTTGAGCACTTACCTGTTGGTTCGCTTCATAGGCATTTCGCTCTGCCTCCAAAACCTGTGTCTCCAACTGCTGCATCTGCAAAGCAACATACCACCAGGGAGCACCTTGTTTTATTTATTTATTTATTTATTTATTTATTTAACTGTTCCCATGTGATTCTATTTGGAAATATGTTCATTTCACTACATATACTTCTGTTATGGCACTCACTCACAGTAATTCACTCACGCAGGCCCTCATGCACTCCCCCATGCACTCACATACTCAAGCGCTCACACACGTCCTCATGCACTCCCCCATGCACTCACATACTCAAGCGCTCACACACGTCCTCATGCACTCACCCATGCACTCACATACTCAAGCGCTCACACACGTCCTCATGCACTCACCCAGGCTCTCATTCACTCATGCAGGCCCTCATGCACTCACCCACGCACTCACATACTCAAGCGCTCACACACATCCTCATGCACTCCCCCATGCACTCACATACTCAAGCGCTCACACACGTCCTCGTGCACTCCCCCATGCACTCACTTACTCAAGCGCTCACACACGTCCTCATGCACTCCCCCATGCACTCACATACTCAAGCGCTCACACATCCTCATGCACTCCCCCATGCACTCACATACTCAAGCTCTCACACACGTCCTCATGCACTCCCCCATGCACTCACATATTCAAGCGCTCACGCAGGCTCTCATGCACTCACGCAGGCTCCCACTCACACTCGCACTCACTCCTGCACTCAGTCGCGCTCGATCATTCACAAACGCACACACTCACAATCACTCATGCACTCACGCACCCGCTCAGCAACGCACTTACTTGGGCACACACATACTTAATCACTCACACACTCACTCAAACTCATTCACATACTCACTCATGCACTCACTTACTCTCTCACATACACATGCACTCTCTCACTCACACATACTCACTCAGGCACTTACTGACTCACTCACACATACTCACTCCCTCCCTCCCTTCCTCCCTCCCTCCTTCCCTCGCTTCACACATTCCTTGGCTCAACAGTGCAGAAAGCATCAAAATGACATGCTTTGTCTTCAAAAGCCATAGAGGTCTAAATCATGGGAAATGGAAGTAAAAACGAAGCATTAAGCTATTGTAGAACTCTGTCAATGTTTCTGGAAAGAGTCAAAATCCCCTCATACACTTTTCTGGCTGATCATCAATACACGCCATGCTGCCTACACTATATGGCCAAAAGTATGTGGACACCTGACTATCACACCCATATGTGGGTAAACTGTTGCCACAAGGTTGGAAGCACACAACTGTATAGAATGTTTTTGTATGCTGTAGCATTATAATTTCCCTTCACTGGAGCTAAGAGGCCCAAACTTGTTCCAGCATAACAATGCCTCTGTGCACACAAGGTCCATGAAGGCATAGATTGCTGAGGTTGGAGTTGAAGAACTCGAGTGGCCTGAACACTGAACACTGAACTGGAATGCCAAATACACCCCAGGCCTCCTCAGCTGACATCAGTGCCTGACCTGACTAATGCTCCTGTGGCTGTATGGGCGAATCCCCACAGCCATACAGTTTACAATTTTAAAGAAGTTATGATTTAAAACTTTTCAGTCATTCTATAGTGTAACATGTTACAGTGGTCGTATTCGACACGCTATGTTTTAAAAAACAGTGTGTTCCTGGCACTCTCACACGCTGCCTTCATTATTAACACTCATAAAAGCGAGCAATTCTAAGTGATCTAATACATCACTACAGACATGCCAAGAGTGATTCACTCATGTTTCCACAGAGAACATAAAAGGTTTTAAGATGCATTTGTGACTCCAAATTATTTTTCAAGTCACAAGATATACAAAATTGTTGTTTGAGACTTCTAAAAAGGCTTTTCTTCACCCATGTTCTAAAACCACCGTCACAAACATCTGTTTCTTAATCACTGCACAATATGGTGCACTATAATTATGCCACAGTTTATAAAACTTGTTTGTCCTTTTCAGTGACCAAGAGGAAGGCCAGTACCACAAAAATGCACATAAGTCATAGTGAGCTAAAATGCATCCATTCATTCTCCTGCAAAATATATCCTTTGTTAATCAACATCACAATACTTGCCTTGGTATACGGATATCGCACCATTCTGCAAGATGAGAAAAATGAGCACCACGGTATTTTATTGTGTTCTGGAGGCTTTCTGTCCAATTTTAGATTCGGTCCAATATACGCTGATCAGTAGTGGCATTAGTGTGATGAAAAATGCCAGTTGTCCACACGAATGCACACTCAATCCACACTCAATCCAAGAACTCCCCTTCCCCAGAACACACTGTCGCTAATCCACTCCCAATAACCAGACTTTTGAATACACAAAGACTCTCACGCTCATGAAATCTGCGAAATAAACGATCAGTTTGTTTGTGCATCTGACTTTTAGCAAGCCATCTGATTCTATGCATTGTTACTGACTTGAAGACCTAAAGTGACTGACTGACTTAAAGACCTCCTGGTCTTTGCCCATTGAATGCTCTTTGTAGATCGCCTGACCCAAGCCTGCTGCTGACCTTGATCTTGCCTGATGTTTCAGATTGTTTGTCTATCTCTCATTAAAAAGACTTTTACTGCAATTGCATCTCTCGGCCCTCCATCTCACGACAGTTATACAGAGGTTCAATGTGTTTTTCTCAGGTAGAGTGGGTTATATGTATTATGAGATTTAGTTTCAATGACTTTTGCTAATGAAGGGTCAAAAAAACAGTAAGCCATGTCATAAAAAAGTGAACGTTTCAACATTTACAACAACCTCCAATAAGAACAAGTAATCTTTAACAAGGAAATGGAGGGAAAACAAAACAGTTGGTAGATTTTTAATGTTCGGCCAGTTACTTGGTAACTTTAATGATTAACAATGGAGTTATGAAAGCAGTGATACCCATGATGCTCAGAAATGTGTATCATGATGTCATATTGTCCAGCTCTGATTGCAGACCATATTAACATCAAAATGTATAGCTGTGTAATTTAAGTGTGCTGTTTTTGGCAGCCTGAATACACTGGCATACAAGGAAAACGTCTTTGACAAATGATAAAGCTTACGACCTCAATGTACAGATATAGAAGCAACATAATTACAGACTATACTGACTGCAGCTGTAAGACAGAACGCTAAGGCTAGTTACTGTTTATAACCTCTGGGAGCCAGAAGCAACTGGGTGAAGTATATGTGAGTATATATGGTTTAAACAATACACAAAAAGAAGTGACTTCACAACAATACCAGACTACTTGAGAAGAAACCAGAGTTGTGATACTGGACACTTTAGTCACACCTAAACAGGTTCGTGTGTGTTGTGTTGTATGTATTGAATGTAAAATAGTCTGTGAATGCATCGGTATCGACTAACTTTATCGAGTAAAATGACCTCCATCATCACGGCCATGTGAGGTGTGAGATATTGGTTGTGTCCGAATCAAATGTTGGTATAGAACGCTGCCTTGTGAGATACCTTTAACTGGCTGACTTGAATGCTGCATATCAGTTTTGCACTACATATCCCCGTATGCTGACTTTGTTGCAGTTGCCAGTCTGGACTAAAATGGGGAGAAGAGGAAGCAGTTTGTGAAGTTATTTCTGCTGATGTAGGCACGGACATACGAGACATCATAGACAACAAGATGTCATGGCGGCTACCGTCTGTTATTAAAACACAGCTTTAATAACCAAGAGTTAGGACTAACCTAAATCCAAATCTGTAAACCGGCCCAAAATTAAACACATTGTATATTCATAAGATATTCCTATTACACTCCTATAATTTGTAAATACATACATATTAATTTTCTGCTGAGTATAAGAGTCAGCTGTGGACAAATCATAAATTCATTAACAATGTTTTGGCTGCCTTGAATACTAATTTACGTGGTTAAAAAGTGATAGCTAACATAATGTAATAATATATGGTGAGCTAAAAACTATTTAATTTAAGTGCATTAATGCATTCATTCATTTTCAGTCACCAGCTCGTCCTGATCAGAGTCAAATGTCTGTCTCCAGGGACACTGGGTGCAAGGTGGGAGAATGCACCCTGGATGGGACGCCAGTCCATCAGACTAAGGGAAATGAAGGAGTACATGATCATTATCCTCTTCTAACAAAGGTACCATGTCGTGTCTGCATGCTCAGGCAAAAGTCAGCCATTGTTTTGGCTATGAAATATGGTCTTCTGTCCTCAAACTGCACATAAAAAATATTTGAGTCTGGTTAGCATTCTTATTTTCTCTCAATATGCTTAATAGCAAGGTCATAGCTTTGTACTAGACATGTTTTTTTTTTGTTGTTTTTATATACCTGTGTGTTCCTGAGATTGTGCTTCGGCCAATGTGTGTAGTGCAGCAGGCAGTGGGATTCAGACCGACTAGCATGCACTATAAGTCTAAACATAACTGCATACCAGATGAACACATTTAAAAAAACACACACACACACACACACACACACACACACACGAAATCTGCTTGTCCTGTGCTCTTGACATTTGTTCACATCTGATAGGGTATTTACTTTAAAAAAGAGCGTGTAAAACGGTATCAGCTGCGAGCATCGCACTTTCTGTAGCAATCTTTCAAGCCCAAGCCTTTGAGACCCTGATTCCACCAACGAGCTCACCATAACTGAACCACCTCTTTTATGACTATCGGAGAGAACTGAAGAGAAACTAAACATGAGCGAAGGGCACTGTGTTTCTCATTTACATATATGAGATGCTTTAGTTAAAAGCATCTGCTGTACTGCTACAACAAAACTTCCCCTACACACCATCCACCTCCATGCACACACATTTGCCACGCACCGCAACTGTCCCAGTCTGACACGTTCATCGGCTCCGCTTTTGAAAAGTTCAAAATAAACCAACGCCATATAGGCCGTGCTGCAGTCAGCCTCCCCATTCCTAAAATTCCAAGCCGTGTGCTTTGTGGCTCGCCCTCCCCGCAGCTCCACCGGAGCTTACAAAGCCTGCCTGTGTTACAACCCAGCACAACACCACCACTCTAAATTCCCCAGCATCACCTAGTGTCTGTACACCAACACACAAACACACTCATGCCTCAGTCCATAGGCTGGAGGAACTGGATCATTTCGAAAACATGCTACGTACTTAATTCAGCCCTTGCAGCAAAGTCCGTTTTTGTAACGTACATAAATACCACCCACCCATAAGAGAGACGTATGATGAACATCATGCAGTAGTTATTCCATGATGCTCATCTAAAGTGTGGTGTTTTCAGGCAAACAGGATAAACGTGTGAGGAGCAAGTGATGAAGGGAGGAGTAAAGTCACAAGTGCTTGCTTGGACCCTCACACTGCCTTATGCTAGGTTGGCTCTGGTTTTCTGAGGCCACCACCCACGCAAATGTGGAATCAATCTGGGCGTGCCAGGCACAAAGAGGAGCAAGCGCTAACCGAGAACAGATTCCCTCTTTGCACAGTGCTTTCAGTGTATAGACATTCACAGGCGGGAGTGTGTGTCTGTGTGTGTGTGTGGTTTCCTTTTGCACGATGCATGAAGTCACATACGCAAACACTTACGAGATCCTTGTTATTAACAGTAATGGATATGAATTTAAGAAAATGAGGGCAAATTGGTGTTTGATGGTTAGTAGGGAAGGATGAACGTGTTTACACAACTTCTCTAAAGCAGATGTATAAAGCGTCCTTCGGCAGGAAGGCCACTGGACACGATGAAGAAAATTAGAATGTTATGATCTGTATTTCCACTGTAAAAAGTGTTGTGTTGTGTGTGATACATGATGACTTCCCGTATAACATACTCTCTGTTTACAAACCCTGGAATTTCCTCCCCTGGGGCGTCTTGTGATTACGGGATGGTTTATTTTCTGCTCTGTCTGCTGCCCCCTCCATTCTCTCTCTATTACTCTTTCACTCCTGCTGCTTTCATCTCCTAGCCATTCGTCCTTACTTCTCTTCGAGTTTCATTTAGTCACTTTCTCTTTGCCAGTCCCTGCTCTTCTCCTCTGTTCTTCACTTTATAAGCATCACTAAACCTCAGTGCAGCTCTTATAGGTCACAGTACCAGCACAGATCCAGGATCTTGCAATCAAAATATTAAGCAGGAGGTCATCTGCTTTGTTTTGCAGTGAATACATCCATACAAGATTGTACTCAAAAATACTAGTGCTCAGTAAATCCCATGAGCAATCAGGAAGCAATACGCCCACGGCCAACAAGTCCACAGGCACGGTGATGACCGATGGTAACAGGAGATCTTTATCAAGCGAGCTTGTGTGTGTGTGTGTGTGTGTGAGAGAGAGAGAGAGACAAGAGGTCAAACTAATGGCTGTTGGCTCATTAGCCTGGGAGTTCATTTAATCAACAGAACATCTACAAGCCCTGAGATCAGTAGTGCCTCCAGGTATTTGCAGGAGCCACATCTGATCCTACCTGTTTAATCTTTGCATCTTGGTCAATAGGCTATCAGCTGTGGCTCCTTCTTGGCTGGAATGATAACCTGCAGCCACAGCAGCCCTTTGGATAATACTGGACATCCCTGTCATAGTTGAACCAGGGTTCATTTATACCTAATACTTTATGTAAGGAATAATCCATGATGCATGCTTTTATAGGAAAATAATGGCCCGATGCGAAGTGGAGTTACTGTTAGGACACAATAACTCCGTACACAATATCAACAGTTATACAGTATACTTTTCATTGTTGATTAGCAGCACAATATTTAAGTCCCTGTGAATAAGCTGTTACTATAGGAACAATGATATATCACAACAAGAGCATTAATATAAACCCATTATTTGAATTAGAGCCGGCAGTACTGTCAGAGCCGTGCTGTTATAGAAAATGAACACCTCCAGACCAATTAGTTTGCCCTGGAATAACAAGTAATTATCCTTATCAGAATAGAAAGTTGAGTTGAGACATCTGCCACTTGTAAATAAGATCTAAAAAATATGAATCAGTTGGGACTTTCTCTTTGCTTTATACTTGCCAAGCTGCATTGATGCCAGTTGTGAAAATAGTTTTGTGAAATAGCCACATTAATGTGATCATAATGACACAACAATGACACAAAACTGGTTTTGGCAGAGATCTAACTTTAACCAATTATGCTTTGACCCAATGATTGAATTTAATACTTATTTTTAGGCATGAATCCATCCATTCTTCAATATTCAGCTTATCCTGGTTCGGGTTGCAGTGGATCTGGAGCCTATCCCAGGATCTCTGGGCGTGAGGCGGAAAATATACACTTGATGGGACGCCAGTCCATTGCAGCCTCCATGCATACACACACACACACACACACACACAGGACTGAACCAGGGTCTCTGAAGCTGTGAGGCTGCGCTGCTACCCACTGTACCACTATGGATGACAATAACTAAATTATATGGCAAAATTAGAGCAACAGAAGTTCCTCTAAATTGTTGGAGTTGTAGAAAGTTAACAACATGCAAACGTTCGTCTCTTTCAAGAAGCTTCACATACTTTTCATACACTCGCGTCTGCATACTGTTAACTTTATACTTCTATGAAGTTTGTACTGTCCCAGAATGCAGCAGTCTGAGTCCTGTGGCTGAGCGTCTGTTTATATTAACCTCTAATCAGTTTTCCCCTGAGACGGACCAAAAGAAGTAGGCCATAGAGCGAGCACGCACGCACACACACACACACACACACACACACACACACACACACACACACATACAGGCTGTAGCACACCAAACATGGTAAATCCTTTACTATGTAGTTGTTTGCCTCTCTTCAAGAGCTGTTTTGACCATTTGACTACCATAATTTCTAGTAGATGTTAATAGATGAGGATATTCCATATTCCATCTGTTAAAATGTGGGTGAGTGAAACAGGCAGGCAGTCACTGTGGGAGGACACTGCAGATATAGTAAAACCACATCACTGCTCTGTAATTAGAGGCGGTTTAGTAAGACATGGGGGTGCAGTTTTTACTTATTCAGCATGAGGTTAAATAAAAATGAGTTTTAAAAACACTGAAGTAATCAGATCATCAGAGGTGGAAGAGACAGAAAGAGAGAATGGTTGTCTGATGGTTAGATGGTGGAGATGCTAACCTTTTCTGTGGTGAGGTCTCGAATCACACTCATCTGTCCACGGAACTTCAAGAGCAGAGCTTCCAGAGCCATATACTTCTCCTTCCATTCCCCAGCCGAAGCCTCGTCGGCGTCGCTCATGCCGCCGGACATCACAGCCTCTCGGACCTGGAACAAACGACAGACATGCTCATGCTTGTGAGCAGAGGGATGAAGAATTGCTACGTTAGCATAACACACACGTGTGTTATACGCATCACTGCACTGAATTGGGACTGACTTCCTTAACAAAAATAAAGAATTACAAAAATAATAGCACTGAAACGCACGACCGCTGACTGCTATTTCGGAAAGCTGTGCCAACTGACAAGTCAAACGGAGAAAATAATAGTTATGAAAGCCACAGCAGTCAGCAGGAAGACAGAGGGACAGTTATGTGAATATGCTCTTTTAGCATGTTTAAAAAAAAAAAAACGAAAATGGCTTAAGTGTTCCAGGCATGGGCAGGGCCCCGGACAAACGGACCACTACCAAAACAAACTGTGACCAGCCAACGCACCAGCCACCATCACACTTTCCCATTGTACACACTGCAGTTATGAAAAACACATGTCAAGCGAAGGTAAAGTGGCAGGAGGAAAGAGTGCGGGAGAGGAGAAGATGGAGTGAAGTTGAACAGAGAGTGAGAAAGTCCTTGCTCATTATAGTTATAGTCTCAACTCAAGAACAACTCATATGTGTAAAAAACAATTAAATGTCTCTGAGGATTTTATGCTCAAAATTGTGGCTTTGAGGTCAGTAACAAAGGGAAAAAGAGCATGTTTCACACCCTGGAGAAAAAGCCTCAAATTTAAGATTTTATGCCTTTACTTATAATAATGCCAAAAAAATCTATGTCAGGACAAAACAGATCAATGGACATGACATGTGCATGTAAAAAAATGATGGAAAGCAAAGATGCCTTCAAGAAATAATGAAATGAAACATTGCTACATTAAAAAATACTATAAAAAGCAGTAACCACTAATCAACTAAACAAAGCCAATATCAGGTGTGATAACTTTTTACTTTTTAAAAATGCATCAGTCTCAAGTACATTGTGTAAACTATAATTTTTTTTATATATATATAAAGAAACTAACTGGCAAGTTTCTTTTTTACACATCTTGGAGAACATGTCACAGCTCTCCTGTCACACTTGCTTCTATTTTTGCAGGTAAAACCTCACAGACTTTATTATGTACACTGTGTAAAAAAAAAAAAAAAAAAAAGGTCTATTACTTAATATGTTACTTTCTTTACTAACATACAAATTTTTTTCTGTAGCATTTCATTTTCATAATACGTAATATTTAGAAATCTGAATTTTTATACTGATGCAATTACAGAGAAGCCATAAAATAAATATCTAAGACAAAATATGTATTATTATATAAAAAAATGAGGGTGCCTAAGACTTTTGCACTGTACTGTAGCTGAGTGGTTTGAATGGGATTAAGCTAGTCAGGTTAGTCACATGGGTGACTAAGCATCACTAACTGTTTAACTATGGAATAAAACATGACGCGGTAGTACGATGTGCTCCAACGTGAAGCGGAGAACAGTTATCAACCCTAAAATGTATTGTTTTTTTAATAACAGGACGTCACGAGGTGCTTTATTCCTCTTACTCTACAGCAGTTTGCCAACAGACCCTTTTTTATTACTTAAAGAACAACACTGTGTTATTTTAATACCCATTTATAGTTAATGGAACATCTACAAAAGTTATTTCCTGATATGACTTTCATTATATCAGCACTAGCTTCTCTTCTTTTCCTCTTAGACACCGAGCTTCCAATCTCTCATATCAGAAGACTTTACCTCTGAGTGTTACAAAGAGCAAACACTCAAGGCTCCTTCCATAAATGCTAAATGAACCAGTTTCTCCTCACAGAGAACTTCACTATGTAAGTGTTTACAGTTTACGTGGAGTGTCTGCCATACAAGTTCATGCGAATGAGCTGCTGCTATAGGAACAACATTGTATTAGAAGGAGCACATTAATATAAAGGTGTCATTTGACTGACAGTCAGCACTGCTGTCCGTGTTAGTTAATCAACAGCTTCTGACCGGTCAGGCTGCAGAATTCAACAGTGCTGTGCGGTAATTATGGACAGTTTATGAAAGCATTGAACTGGATGTGTTAAAGCAGGAACAATTACTGACCCTACAGGACGTGAGATGTGCACTCCTGCACTATCAAATATGTGTATATACTATGTATATATTATATATCAAAACTACTTTTAGCATTTATCAAAAACTGATTTGCTTATTTTCAATTATTTTATATGTCCAAGCTTATTATACAGTTTTTTTTTTTTTTATCTTAAAGCATATAATTAATTACTGAAACAATGTGGTCGCACCAGATATTCCATCAAAATAATGAACGAATGCTTGTTAAATGTTTCTTTCTGTTACTCCATGGAGTGTACTCTCTTATCAAGAACTGTCACTCAATCAATGTTTTTTGTTTTTCGCACCATTCTCTGTACAATCTAGAGACTGCTGCGTGTGCGAGTCCCAGGAGATCAGCCGTTTTTGCAATCCTCAAACCAGCCCATCTGGCACCAGCAACCATGCCACGATCAAATGCTGATGTTTGATGTGAACATTAACTGAAGCTCTTGACGTGTATCTGTATGATTTTATGCACTGTGCTGCTGCCACATGATTGAATAATCAGATAACTGCATAAATCAGCAGGTGTCCAGGTGTTCCTATTAAAGTGGACGGTGAGTGTTTGTTGTAGCATTATCATCACTACCGAGTAAATAATATCTTTTAATAACTTTTCATATTAGTGAGTAATAATGTATTTTTTTTAAATTACTTTACAGTAATTCTGCTTCCTCACAGCCTCGAGGTCCTGAGTTCGATACTCAGCGTGCCTTACTGTCTGTGCAGAGTCTGACATGTTGCTCCTGTGATCCTCTGGGTTTCCTCAAGGTTCTCTGGTTTCCTCCCACCTCCCAAAAACATGCAGGTAGGTGGACTATGCTAAACTGCTAAACTGCTCATTCTGAATGAGTGTGTGAATGTGTGTGTACACGGTGTCCTGCGATGGATCCGAGCACGGTGAATCCTCCCACACTGGACCCAGTGTTTCCCGGGTTATAGGCTCCGGATACAACTCCACCCTGATCAGAATAAAGCGTTTACTGAAGACCAGTGAATGAATTATGATATTTGTTTTCCACAGCTGAAACGAAAGCAGTTCTTGGTAACAGACTTATGCACCACGTATATACCATGCACCACTGTATTTCATACTCTTAGACTGTCAGGAAAGACCTGAGCATTTGAACAGAATACATTTAAAACCATCAGACCATGGATAAGTATATAAGTATATTCTCACATTTAATTCACATAAAACATCTCATAGTTTAGATCCTGTTTGAGCCATTAGTTAAAAACGAACTACAGCTCATAAGAATCCAGCCAGGAGAGAGATGAGACGAAGATGAGTGACTCTTTAAAGAGGAAGAGGAGGCTCTAATCAAGATCCACATGCTGTTTCAATTATGATGAAGTGTTGTCTCTTCACCCTCAGGAGAAGGAGAAGTTCCTCCTCATATGTACTTCCCTCTTTGTTCCCTGTCGGATTCACCAATCATGATGATGATGATGATGATGATGAGTCCCATAGCTTTTCCATTCCAATTACACCCCATCATGGGTCTAGGGTGTTGCTTGAATATTCTTTTACAACTTCTTTTATTATAAAAGTGAATTTTAATTAGGGTGCCTACTTCCTTATCACGGTATACCGTCACGTTCGGTATATCGTCACACCCCTAGAGGCACTTTGTATACTTCCTATATATTACTTTTATTATAGGAAGAAGTGAAGGACGCAACATCAGATCTATACAGATCACATTCACTAGTACATGATCATGATAGAATATTATTTCACTATATCATGCGAGCACAGAAAGCAGAGACCTCTTCACACACACACACACACACACACACACACACACACACACACACACACACAAGTTTTCAGAGTGACATCTTACCCAAAAGATAAAGATGATGATATAGCTGCTGATTTCACTCCATAATTATTCTCAGTGAAGCCTCGTGTCTTCAACGTCTCATCAGTGATCCATGGATCCTGCGTAAACACACTCCGCTTTCTCTCTCTCACACTTCTCATTTCAGCATCTCACCGCAGACTCGCTACTGGCCTGGCAGAAGGGCGTGTCAGTCACCAAACGGACCAATCAGATACACAGTGGGTGTGGTTATGTAGATTTCAGCGCGCAGGAAGCTCGCTTTGAACTGACACTCAATTCAGCCAATCAAATTCCAGTAATTACTCGGGTTGCCCAATCAAGGTGGCCTTGTCTCCAAATAACTCTACCTGTCTATATCAAGGCACTACATAGGATATAACATGTAGTGGGTAATACACCCTATCTAGTGCACTTTTTATAATGTTTGTTTTTTCAGCCTTGGGCGTGAAGGACGGTTTCGGAAATGACGTACGTATGACACGCATGTGTTATGGTGGTAAGTTCGACTGAAAAGTACCTAGCTAGTTGTTATATTGTGGTTTTATTAATGATGGATAGTTTGTAACAAAGATATAAGGATAAAAAAAGTTCGGACTATTTCTGAAATAAATTTGTGATTTACGACCACTCACCTTTAAACTGACTCAAACAAAGGATTTTGTAAAAAGCGCATGCATGCGGTTAGCATCCGTGAAGCAGCTCCTGTTACAAGCTCGCAGAAGAGCAAGCAGTGAGTGAGTAAAAGTGTAAGAAAGCCAGTAAATCGCATGGCCGTGCATATTCAGTGAGACGACTTGAATATAGGTATAATTTCTCGTAAAGCAGCTTCCCCTTCCCTCCATGTCTTTTCTCTCCATCCATCCTTCCCTACTGCAGTTCATTTGCTCCGTCTGCTCACTAGCTGCATTGGTATTTCCGGTGTGTGATTTGTTTGAGATGTGTCAGCTCTGAGACAGAGCTTCCTGTCTTTCATCTTGGCCTGAGGCTCCCAGCTGAACTCCTCAGCGTGTCTCACTCACCCCATGCTGTGGTTCTTGTGATCCAGGTGCATCATGGTCCAGAAGAAGAAGAAAGCTCCCAGAGTGGAGGCTGTGCTTTTGGACGGCCCTGAGCTGAAGAGCCTGCTCTGTGAGTAAACACTTCACTTCCAGCTTACATCTCTACTGCTGTGAGTTTAACTCCCCATGGGTGCGTTTTTAGTTCAAAACAAAAATTATTTTTTTCTTTTTTCAAGGATAAAGCACCTCGGTCTTACTGAAAATATATAATGCAGGGATGCTCCCACGTCTACGACATGGTCTAATTTCTCATATTATTATTATTATTATGCTAAGATCCACCAATAAAATATGGACATAAACATGCAATAAAATATTCTCACACACACACACACACACACACACACACACGCACACACACTTCCCACTTTATTGAAGGGAACCGAAGTAATTGGACAAACTAACAATCCTAAATTATGAGTTTTATTACTTGGTAGTTAATCCTCTGTAGTAAAGGAGTGTGTTAGCTGCCAGCTGCTTCAGGTTTTCTGCTCTCTCATCCTCTGAATATTATTTTTGCTTTGCGCATGATTTGTTTCATTCACATCTGTGGCATAAGAACGGTGTGAAAGTTGAGGTCGTTTTTTGTGAGGTTATGAATGAAAAGTCAGCACAAGAATATTTCCATCATCTTTTAATGTTAATCGAACTGTAGCGATGCATACTGGTGTTAGACTAATCTGAGCGCTTATCACTGTAACTATATACTGACTTATTAGACTTTATTACTATAGAAATACTTACATTAAGGGCACCACAAGGTTTGTAGTATAGGTGCCTCTCTTCATGTGCATGTGCTTCCTTAGACAGAGGCTCGAATTAAATCTAATTATTATTATTATTATTAGTATTATTATTATTCAAGTGTGAATCTGGTGCAGAAATGTCTTCCATTTCAAATTATCTTTCTATCTGTGACGTATCATTATCACTCTGCAGAAAGGGCAGGGACTATTAAAAAGCAAGGGTCAACTTTTAAGTCATTTATGGTAAATAAACAACAAATATTGCGGGCCGAGGAAGCATCTTATTGAAGTTAAGACAATGCTAACATGCTCGTATCTTCTCTTCATATGCCGTGAGTAGAGATGTACTGATAAGGCCGTGAACATCTGCATCTGGATGAGTACTGCCCTTAAAACCTGCATGAGTATTGGATTTCCTGGTTAGATCAACAGGCTTACTGTAAGCTGTGACCACATGTGCTGCAGGCTGACATGACACAGATCTTACAGTTCTCTACTTCTGGAGCTTGTGCACTTGTGACTCACCTTCTGTCGCTGTGGGTGGTTCCACATGAGCACCCTAAATATTTTCACTTCACAAAAAACACATTGTGTCCAAGCCTCAGCCTTGCGTCAGTGGATAATCTCACCTAGATACCCTGCCTAAGAACCTCTGCTGTAATCATACGGACTGTTCATAGCTGTGTTATCAGTGTTGTATCTAAAATGAGAAAAAAAAATTAAATTAGTTGTGATTTTGATAAATGATTTTTAGCTATTGTCAACTTTATACATGCAGTGTTCCTTACAAGTTCCTTATAAAGCTCGGATTGGCTATATTACCATCAGGATCTCAGTTATTAATTTGAATAATAACATTTTAAAAATGATTTAATAGTTCCATCCAGGTCCCTGGAGGACCAGTGGTTAGGCCACGGCGCTGTCAGCCCCTGCAAGGGAACCGAACCCAACCGCTGGGGCCGCACACGACACACAGAACATCGATTTCATGTTCGGGGCAGCCACAAAACAAGCTAGCTCCTGTTATCGCTTACATAGTGAGTGAGTGAGTGAGTGAGTTGTTCCCTCACTTCCCAAACACTTCCTTGCTAGAAAAGTTAAAGGAGCAGCTTCACCTCTGACTGCACTGAAGCACTAAGACTGAAGACTCCTTTCATAAATATTAAATAAATGTCTACTTACAGAAACGTCCATTGTGGCCATGTCAACAATCATACATCTTTCCTTGCTCAATAAAAGCCCTTTTCTTTAATCTGTTTACTAGACTTACATTATATAAGCAGCCACCATACTATAGAAATGATAATGCATTAGAACGAGCGCATTAATATAAACATTAATCAACACCACCTGAGTGAATCTGAGCTGAGAATTCAGAAGTGCTGTGCTACGTGCGTGTTTAAGGTATCGGAAGACACGTCACGACCACAAACTGGTATAAATGTAGCATAGCTTTTTGTCTGTATAATGTCGGCCTTGTACAGTGCTCTCCTATTGTACACACTCCGTCTTTCTCTGGCAGCTTCACTGTCTGTGGATGGAGGAGATGACTCTGTGAAGCTTGCCCAGGTGCTGAAGATCTGTTTGACCTCCACTGACCCGGTTCAGCAGCTCCAGCTCGTGTCTAAGGTGCGTTCATGGTCATGTTTTATCTGGGTTGACCTGATCTATAAGGAAGCTGATAGTTTTATTATTTAATAAGATAATCAGGAAAGTTAGGAAACGTGTTTTCGTATTTGATATTTGTCAGATTAATTCAAATTAAATTCCCTAAGGTTTGTGACCATGAAAAACAGGACAGTCTGCTAAAGTCTACTAGGTTTCTTTGACTATATTTCTTATTGTATTGACCGTATATGCAGAGTTGCCAGTTTAATAGGTATATTTACCTTGGACCTACACTCATTGGCCACTTTATTAGGTTAAGCTACCTTATTGATGCATTTTATAGTTTACGGTTACACTCTGTAGCTCATGTGTTGCTATTCAGCATTTGTTAGCCCCCTCTACTATGTGAATCATTGGATATCAACCACCACTGAGGAGATATTAGCACTGACATGGTGCTGTGGGTCACACTGGTACAAGTGGTTTTGGCATTCATCAGCATACATGTGCAAGTATGGAGAAAATCAGAGTTTCTGAAACTTTTGTGAATGTTTTTTTTTTTTTTTTCGGTTTGGTTTACGCAAACATTTACGCCCAACTAATCCATCCAATATATAGAATCTATTGCAGAAATTTTTGAGTATTGTGAAATAAGATTTGTGTTATATTGCCCACCTGTGTTGCTGGGTTGAGAAAATATCCAGCTAACAGATGTGAAGCTTTACAGTGCATAAACAGGGTGTGTGTGAAAAGAAGGGGTAGTAAGTATACACTTCGGCACCTGACACACTTGTATGGCCACCGCCGAATGATTTCTGGTCAGAGATGGTTTGCTGGTCTCTTGACGTTGACGTAGTTGTAGATGCTGTAGTTGTATACCTACAAAGCAGCAGCGATTAAATGGTCAGTTAGTAGGATTACAGTGTAGGTGTGTGTTGTGACCTTGCAGGCAGGCTCCATGCTGGAACATGTGACAGAGGCTGAGTCTTCACCAGATCCTTTACTCCTCACCTGCTTGGACACTCTGGCAGTCATATACACCACCACACTGCAGGCTAAGAATCCACTGAGGAGGGCTGTGGCCAGGTAGGTGTCCTTTACCTTCTACACACACTCCTACATTACATAACTCCATACCCTCTCTCTTTTTTTTTTTTTTCTCCCTGGCTCTACAGTGCCTTGGGTAATGTTCCTGACTGGCTGCGGGACAAAGCCGCGTGCTGTCTGTCTGAGCGCCTGTCTGCGTCCCTGTCCTCTCTGAGCCCTAAGCATTACACCCATCTCACTGACTGCATCACTTCCTGTCTGGATTCTTTCCCCATTGGTAAGACTTCATCTGCAGTTTAGCCAAAGCCTTAAGGGAGACACCTGGAAACTACACTTTTTGGCTTTTTTTTTTTCTTTTGCGGATACTTTAACTTTATGCCGACTTTATCCAGGTGAATTCGCAACCCTCTGTCTTGCAAGACAACAGAACACAAGTAACTGGGAGGGTCAATTAAAAAAAAAAATGGAGGAGCTGCTTATTATTAAGTAGTAGTCACACTGAAATATTGCATGGCTGTTTTCTTACTGTTGCTTATTGCACATCTGGATAAAAACGCTCTCAGGTTGTCCTCCAGTACAGAAAGTAGACATTAGGGTTTTTCTCTCTGCCTGCTAGTATTTTATCGTTAGAAGTATTGGCACCTGTCTCATCTGTCTGTCTCATCATCGACAGCTGATTTGTTTTATTTTGCTCTAAACATGTGCCGCTCTGTGCCACAGGAGAGGAATGTGTCCATCGCTTAATAACAGAAGGTTGGTATTCCTTTAAAAATTCATTGGGCCTCATGGTATAAGGACCTTCAGTGCATATAGGCAATTTTAAGAAACTGTTTATAGTTTATTCAGATTTCAATTGATTCTTGTCTCACGTTTTCCTTGTAGTACTCCAGTTCTTCCAGAAGGTTGTGACTGAATATCTAGAGCAAAACAGGTAAACCTGTAAAAGCTTAAACACTGTGTGACCACTAAATAATCCTGTCTGATGATGTACCACTGTCATATAGTGGAATACTTTATGTAGATGTAAATCCCCCCTGTGTGCTTCTGTAGAGGTCTGGCTGGTCGTCCTGTAGCCCAGGCCCAGCTCATGCAGAGCTGTCTGGCTGTGGTCAAAGCCTCCATGTTGGTGCTTCAGAGATCACAGGAGCTGATCGGTGCTGCCCAGCTGGAGAAGTCAAGCAGCAGCGCTCTACAACAAGCATTCAGTGGACTCCTGCAGTGTTATACGCAAATCCTCACTGATGGTAGGTCAGCGGGAATGGTCCGAATGGAATTCCATAACCAAACTCTTTTAAGACTTTTTTTTAAAAAAAAATCCTGTTCTCTCTTTCGTTATCCAGAGGAGTTTGTTCAGACAGTGCAAAGCACAGCTGGGATGGCTGTAGTATTGTTGATAAAGTCTGTCATGGGAAATGGAGACAGTGTAGCTGTTCTGGTGAGTGCTATTTTTTCCCAACAGTTGCTTAAGACTGAAGTTTGAACCTTCAGTTTGTAACTTACTATTTGTAACGTGCATTCAAGGTGGCAGGCTTGTTGCAGTGCTCACAACAGGAAGGAGACACTGCCCCTCAGTGGCTGAAAGAGAGCTGTGCAGGGCTGTATGTGAGCAGCAGGCCTGCTGCACTGGCTCTGTATATGAGCCATGGAGCTCTGGCCATGCTCAACTGGAGAGGAAGGACACTGGGCTTACAGGATGAGAAACTACTGCTCCTCAAAGGACTACACTAGGACAGAGAACTACGTTCCACTTACAGGTTTGTGCACGACTGTGTTAACGTAATACCCTTAGACGGTGATGCCAAGACCAACACTAGCCCTGCTTAGCCAACCCTAAGATTGGCTAAAACCCTAATAGTGCTGATTTTATCACATTAATTGCCTAAACTTTTTTAAATCATGGTTTATGATACAACAATCACAACATTCAGGCTTGGTACATGGGTTGCCAGGTTATCCGGTCATGTTTTTGCAAATAGAGCTGCATTGTCTGAGCAGAAAGAAATGCCAGACAAGACAGCTGCCTGAAGAAAAAAAAAAACCTGGGGACATAAAATATGGACTGATGAAACCTATATGGCAAAACGTTTCTGGACATCTAACCATCACACCCACATGGGAGCCTTCCCCAAACTGTCACCACAAAGTCGGAAGCACACAATTGTATAGAATGGCTCAATTTCTATTCACTGGAACTAAGAGGCCCAAACTTGTTCCAGCATGACAATTTCCCTATGCAGAAAGTGAGGTCCATGAAGACATGGTTTGCTGAGGATGGAGTGGAAGAACTCGACAGAGCCCTGACGTCAACCCCACTGAACACCTTTGGGATGAATTGAAATGCAGACTGCACCGCAGACCTCCTCACCCTACATCAGTGCCTGACCTTGTGGCTGTATGGGCAAATCCCCACAGCCATGCTCCAAAATCTAGTGGAAAGCCTTTCCAGAAAAGTGATGGTTATTATAACAGCAGCTGGGGGGACTACATCTGGAAGGGGATGTTCAGCAAGCACATGCAGATGTGATGGTTAGGTGTCCACAGACTTTTGGCCATATTTATTATTTATTTTATCCATAAAAATTTGGTCCTCAAGATGAACTTTTCCAATAGGAGATGCTGCATTACAGTTAGGTTTGTCTAAACTGTTGACAGGACCTGTACACGATATTGACCCAAGATATATAATTCCAAATGCTGTCTGTACAAATAATTTTGAGATGTTTTTTTTTTTTATGTATCTTTTTATGTAGAGTGAAGGAGTCCAGCACTGCAATGGTGGTCTCTCGAGTTCTATCTCTATGGAGCAGTGCTGCTTTTGACTGCCTTCAGGCTGAACCCCAACCTTCTCTCCTCTGTCAGTCACTCCATGGCGAGTGCCTGCTCCCTTCACGCCTCCTCCGCCACGTTTACGCCCACTGGGAGCACCCATTGGACGGCGTGCGCCACCAAACCCGCATCCTCTTCCGAAACCTCCTCCTGCTCCACCAGCACTGCAGCGACCCTGCCTCCGACCCAACCTCTGACCCTTACATTATCCAGCTGACCCACAGCCTGCTGGCACTGGACTGGCATACAAAGGGCAAGTATGTCTCACTGGCATGTCTGGCTGAACACTTAGGTGCTGAGTACCTTCTCAAGCTCGATCGGTCAGACGGAAGGTCCGACGATCGGGAATACCCTCTAGTCTGCGACCGTCGTATGAGGTCACTCGACAACCTCTCACTGTTTGTGAGTCACAAGGGCCAGCTGTGTTCCCGGTTCAGGGACAGCCATGGCTGGATGGATGACTGGCACAAGACGTGGGTTATCCCGCTGCTGGAGGTGCTATGTACAGCCCGGCTGGAGCAGACCACATATATTCTGGATTACTTTCTGCCCAAACTGTTGCGCTGTAACCCTGCTAGTTTAGGGTGCATGGTGCAGGCCCTGCAGGACATGCCTTCCAGCTCACATCCACTCTCCTGTTGCAATAAATGAACAAGATACTAGATATATCCGTAAACATTATCCTATATTACCGTACGAAGTTCGACCATGATGCAACCTGCAAGATGATAAAACTGGGGTTTAGTTATACAGTGGCTCCGTAATGCATGGGTTGTTAAATTCATTGCAGCCATTTTTACTTTAACTGTAAACTAAGTTTCCCAGACGTCCTTCAAACATAATCCAAAAACCCAAATATTAGGATCAATTCTAAAGTGTGATTAATAATATTTTGTCTATTTATGGCAGCCACAGTGCTTTTCATTCCTGAAATGTATGATGACAGTACACTTGAGGTCCAAGTTGACATTATTTATAGGCCTGCTTGTTTTTCATTTATTAAGGTTCGAATTAAGAGTTCAATTCAAAGACTAGGTAAACTGTGCGCTTTTAAGGCTAATAACTATGAATATACAAATATACTGCAATGTTGCTACAAAGGCAACTGCAGCCAATACAAAGAAGCACAAAATCATATGAGTAACAACCAAGGATAACCAGCTACTTCCATCCTTTAGTCAGAAGCAATTAGAGATGTCTCTGTCCACCTTTTTCGAGCCTTTGTGTTGTGAATGTGGGCTTTTAGGCTCTGTGAGTAGCAGAGGAGCACTGGGCGCATTGATGACGTGTCTGCGTGCTGCCAGAGCTCAGGGAGTCCTCAAACCTGCTGATGATAAGCTATGGGGTGCGATGATACCTCTCGCACTACTAAAGCAAGCTCTGGTGCACAAACATGACCAGGTGAGCCTAAATCTGTATGCTGTTATCTGTCTTATTATAAGTTGCAAAGTTATTTTAGAACCTGTTTCTTTAGTGTCAGGAAACTGTGTGTGTGTGTGTGACTAGGTGCGTCTGGATGCCCTCGGATTGGTGTGCGAGAGCCATCGCAGCACACAGACCCTCTCCACACAGGAAATGGAACTGATCCGCCACTTCCTGCCCAGCAACTTGAATAGCCAGTCACCTGGAGTCAGACAGCAGATGGTCAGCCTATTCAAGAAGGTCTGAAACCCACACTGATGTTTTTTTTGTTCTGCACCCACTGTGATTGGTTGCATGATGTGGCAGCATAGCTAGCCTGCTAATAATCACTCTGTGCTTTCCGTGTTGTTGTGGGCAGCTCCTGTGCAGGATGAAGGAGAGTACTCTGTCGTTGCAGAAGAGGTTGGCACCGGAGACAGATGAGAAAGGGAGAGACCAGCACATCCTCAGCACATACCAGGTACAGTCTCGTTCCTTATAGGAGAAAGATCAGTAGACCAGCAATGAATGTGAACAGACTGAGTCTAGACATGCTTATATATATATATATATATATATATATGTGTGTGTGTGTGTGTATATGTATATATATGTATATATGCATATGCACAGGGAAAGTTACTTGTATTCAGAGATGAGTTAAACACATACTTATGTTGATTTTGTCACACACACACTAACCGTGTTATCCTGGGTACACTGCATCTGGAGTGACTGGGTATGAGGCAGAAATACACTCCAGATAGGGCACGAGTCCATCTCAGGGCATCATGCAAACACACAACCACACACTCATGCCATCTCGATCCAAAATTCACCTAGGCCCGCTCAACATTTTGCTAATTATTCCTTATTGTATCCTGCAATACACCTATTTCTTAATAATATTTCCAGAAGCTTCAGGGAGTATATACGTTTTATTTTATATATGTAAAATAACGTTAATCCAGGGATGCTTTGTAGCAGGGAAGAAGACCCTGAGATTAGAGGGTTGCTGAGGGGTGGGGTGATCGAGAGAAAAGCCTAGATAACAGAGGAGGGAAAGTTCTTCGTTTCTGTAGGTGAGAAGTGAGAGGATATCACATTCTGGGGTTAGGGAGTTCCTGGATGTTGAGACTGTGTGTGTGTGTGTGTGTGTGTGTGTGTGTGTGTGTGTGTGTGTGTTTTCAGGATTTCCTCTGCTGGTTCTGTGAGAGTTTATTCCAGGTGCTGCAGCCAGGAGCCTCGTTCTCCTGTTGTTTGCACTGAGACGTCGACGACCCCGACCACCGACTAGTAAAGAGGAAGTCGTACCCATGACGAGTCAGAGGAGGTGACTATAACCACTCTCTTCATGTCCCTCGCCTTCATTTTCTCTCAGGCTAAATTCATTTCAGTTACAACTACTCTAGTTACAATTAATTACAGCTGGATTAGTGATTTAAAGGAATGATGAAATAGAGGCCGCTTTTAATAAATTGAATAATGCATTCTCCTTTCCATTCTACACCCGTTTTAAAGCGCTGTGGGTCTGTGATGCAGTTTGTCGAGTGAAGAGCTTTATCTTTATTCACAAATTCACACACACCAGCACCTGTCTGCCTGAGTAGCATGGCACATATGGACCAAATAACATTTAAAAAAACAATATTTTGTTAAGCTTTGCGAAGAAGTCATATAAAATTGCATCCTGTGTGTTTTTAATCACGTACAAATTGTAAATACAGAAACAGTTTGACCTAATAAAGGACTTACGAATTTCTCCGTCACAAGCACTTACTTTCTTGCATGGTTCCCCAGTTCATATGTTAAAAAAAAGAGTGCAAAAATGACCCCAATTGAGGGTTTGGTTTAAATATTAAATGATGATCACCTCCAACTTCATTCATTGTATGATTTGCAAATGCTGGGATCTACACTTTAAATGGTGAAGCCAGGTTCAGGAACTGGTTTTACACACACTCGGAGTATTTGTTGTAACCTATATTATTTATGTGGAATAACATTAACGTTATTGAATTTACTGGGAAAAACCTGGAGTCTCATTTATCAAAGTGTGCATAAGAACTGGCAGAACACATAAGGAGATTTATCATAAGGTATTTATCACACCTGCATACGCACAGGTGTACACAGTGGACATTGGTAAAGCCTACACATTTTAAATTGCTCTGCTCGTGGCTTGTGCACAGCCCCAGAGGAATGTCTGGACCAGTGCTTGGACAATGCATTGCTCAAAAGAATTGTCAGAATGTCAGCGTCATTGACAGTGAAATGGAGATACTGCTGCACAAAGTAGAGCAAAATCAAAATGGTTTATTTGGCACTTTATGCCAGATTTTATGGCTGCATATGTGCATCGCCAGTTACATTTAGAAACCTTGCGATGAAATGAAAATCCCTCACTATTGTTGTCTTTTTCTCTGCCATATTTGGAAAAGTACTGCAGAGTCATGAGTCATTATCCGGCTCATAGTTGGTTGGGAAATGCCAGACCTGTCTCCGATTTCTCAGTGAAATTTCCCAGTGGATTAAAAAAACCCCTCTGAAATAGTGATGAGCTAAAATTGCACGCCGAAAACAAACTCGCTCATCACTCAGTCGTTTCGAAGGACATAAGGAATTTCTGTGAAAGGGACACGTTTCACGTACACGGTTTGGAAGTTAGTTCCGTAAATGTTCGTCACAATTTTTACATGTGCCTTGTATAATAGTCTTCCTGCGATTACACTCGTCTTCAATTATGGGTTCCTGCATGTGCATGCACATAGTGCACGAAACTGTGCATACACAGCTGATTAATGAGAACCCCTTCGATGGTGTGTTGTTAAGAAAAGCTAAGTTAATCACTAATGGCTCATCATTGCAGGTCTTTTAATATTAACCAATTCGATCAGCCAAATCATGCATCAGTTGGCCTCCAGGATGTAGCCACTCACTTTCTCTGATTAAAAATATCCTATATCTTGCACATCTTACAGAATCCTAGAGATTTGATGAAAATTGTCAGATACAGGGTACTTACATGAGAGGAAACCAGCAATTTTAAAAGTTCTGGAAATTGATTTTGATGCTCTGCATATATTATGTTACACTCAAAAATCCAGACTGAATAAGTGGAGCAGTTCAAGGTGAAGGCTCATGTAGATAAAATGCCACTAATATGCCTTTCTCTTTTGTTTCTGTGTGACAGACCCAGAAAGCTTTGCTCTGGGAGCCTGTGTCACTGTTCCGCATGCACAGGCTGTCCTCTACTGTCTGTCCAGCGACTTTCTGGAGGTGAAGCAGCTGGCCTGTACACTGCTGCAAAAGCTGCCTTCCAAAACAGTGGGCTTACAGGTTTGTTGTGGATCGACCATTTGCCTGGCTACTAGAGCTGAGCAATACTAATGTTGCATAATATTTCAACAGGCCACATTAACTGTCACAGGCTTTGCTAATTTCGCTCAGTGCAGTATTTTTAATGTTTCTCCCGCGTATGCTGCGGCTCAGGAGCCGGCGAGACTGCAGTGTGTGCTCCAGACTGCTCTGGACCTCAGCACCAGTACCAAACCCTTTGACAGCATCACAGCTGCCCACTTGCTCAATCTGCTGCTGCACCAGGAGGCTCTCCAGCAGGCGCTGCTCCACTGTGCCCGTGAGAAAAGTGTCCCTCTACAGCTACCAGACTTTATCCAGGCTTCTGAGGTCTCCATTTTGGAGACGAACACACTGGCAGGTATACTAAAGTCTTGCTGGCTGTTCTTCATACAGCAGAACTTAAAGATAGATACGTGTCTTGACTTCTTTTGAAAATGCCACCATATGCTGTAATGCTGAGGATGAGCATTTGTTGTACTGTTTACTGTTTTAGTGGTGCTCTTCTTGATGACGTGTCTGAAGGCTGAGGTTGCTCAGGCTGAGAGTTCTCTGCTCATAGCTTCTGCTTCCTGTCCCTTATACGGCAGAGCTCACTGTATCACTGCAGCCCTGCAGCAGCTCAGCACTGGGTACAGTAGCACACTTATTCAGGCCAAATTGGCCACGTGCATTCATCATTATACTTTTTTTTCCCCTTACTAAGCACTGTATAATTCTACAAAACACTTCTGTAATAGGCTACACAGTTTTTTTGTGTCTCTCATTATTCCAAATGGTGTGTGTGTGTGTGTGTGTGTAGATCTCTCCAGCTACAGGCTGAATGGAGCCATGTTGTGTCAGATCTCATTGCTCTGTGCTACAGGATGTCTGATGTGGTTTCACCTGTCGTCCAGAGCTCTTCCCCTGAGGGTCTTATCCCGATGGACACTGACTCTGGTTAGGCTTTCAGATGCACGTTAACCCTGAAACAGTTCAATTCATTTTTTATTTGTATAGCGCTTTTTTACAAAGGTCATTGCCTCTAAGCAGCTTTACACAAACAAAAGTATAGTGAAGTGTGTGTGTGTGTATGACGAGCAAGCAGGGCGACGGTGGCAAGGAAAAACTCCCTGAGTTGGTGATAGGAAGAAACCTTGAGAGGAACCAGACTCAACAGAGAACCCATCCTCATATGGGTTTACACTGTAGTGCGCACGTGTGTGTGTGTACAATGTGCACATGAAATATATTTCTGCTGAATGTATGATGTGCTTATATGCACGACGTGCTTAGGGATTCTGTTGCTTTATTTGTCAGCTGGTGCTGTACGTCCTTTATTCCTGCGAAAAGGTATCAGTTATCCGTCACTGCGACGTTACAGGAGAAGTTGCTAGTGCAGTTACAATAACGTTTAATCAAAGAAAAACATTTCAAACAGAAGTCGTAGTCAGAATTTGCTGTTAACTTCTAAATATTAAAGCATCGGTACTTCTTTTCTCACTCACCATTTCCAACAATGTTCAATGTCATATTAATGAGAAATCCATAGTAGAAGTAGTGGAGACAGCAATCATTACACTCCCAAGTTCTGGACTGCAGTGCAGCTATACGATGCAGTTATGCCGAGTTATGGTAGAGACTCAACTTGGCTAGTGAGCTGTGAGACGACAAGCATGATGGCGGTCAAATGGGATTCTGGGAAATGTAGGAACTTATAAGTGAAAATAGACCAACTTCTTGATGGAAGAAGTTTAAACTGAAAAACGATTGCTGTTCACACTTTTCCACTGTTGAAGATCCCATATTGATTATAATTATGTGCTGGGACTTAAAACCTTTAAACACCATAACTGAACAAATCTGAACTTCATTAGCCAGGCCACTGGGGAAGTTAATACTCCATGCCTACACTGCTTGCCTGGTCTCATGTTTCATGTGAAACTAATGTCTCATGTGAAATTAATGTAACATTACAATCAAATACTAAGTATATGACAGGACATGTAACCTGCTTATTATATGGCTAAAGGGATCTTGGTGCCTTTTTTCCTCCTATATTATCCTGAAGCCTCATTGCAACAGTAAAATGAGTGAACGTTATGTTAAGATTAAGAAATGGTAGCAGAATTAACGAATTAACCGAAAGTACGAGGAGCTAGTTAGGGATTAATGAGCGAGTTTTGATCCTTTGCCGTTTGTGTGTTTGTTTTTTTTTCCTCCTCCATAGAAACATCACCTGACCTGCAGAAGATCCTCCAGGAAATCCGGCCTCGAGACACCAATGATTTCTTCGCCAGTGCCCGAGAACTGGATGCGACCTCTGAAGAGCAGCTGAGCACACCTCCGGCCACGAGCAACGGTAAAAGCACACCTAATCCTGATAGTGCCGATGTTCCTGACACGGTTTGCCTTATCTACTCTAAAACCCGGTGCATATGTCAAAGCTAAGAGCAATAACAGGTCTCGTATATGTAACCAGAAACTGATGTTACTGGCTGCAGTACTTGTTTTGTCCTTTAGAGGTCAGTGTGTCATTACACACAAGTCTGATTGTGTCAGATTATGGCAAGATACCTAAAAAAAAAAACAACCCAGGTATATTGTTTTGTGTGTGTGTGTGTGTGTGTGTGTGTGTGTGTGTGTGTGTGTTCTATAGGATCTGAACGTGAGGCTTATCGGGTCACGGCTCAGATGGTGCTGGTGTGTTGCTGGAGGAGTATGAAAGAGGTGTCCATGTTGCTGGGGGAGTTGTGTCAGAGCATGCCTCTATATACACACACGTGCAAAGGCCTGATCACTGAAGAGCAGGTCAGTAAACAGCTCACACACACACACACACACACACACACACACACACACACACACACGCACACACATCTGGTAATCATATGTAATTATATAAGAACAGCACCACATTTCAAACAAAGACCTTTTCTATGAACCTTATCTTTTGCAGCTTGTTGGGTTCTTAGCAGGGGCAGCTGGTGTAAATAGGCTAGCAGGGCTAAACCCGCCTGTCTTCAGAAAATAAAAAGACATCGTTATAAAGTTTTAATTTTCGGCATCAGTGGTGATAGGGTGATGTCCTGTAAGGAGTCAGATATATTGTTAGGGAAAGCAGAAGAGGTTTAGTTCAGAGAGAATTTGACTGGGTGTCAATCCTGAATAGACGTTACATCCCGTACACATCGTACATGAACTCATGCGAGTTGATCATAACATGACATCATCCACAGCTGGATAGGTGCTGTTAACAAATGCGGATTATTTTGGATCATTTTGGAATTAAGCACCACAGGTGCATGTGGAATATAGCCACAGGTGCAATGAATGTGAGCAAGTTGGATTATTTACTCTATAAAAGTGACTGTAGATAGACGAAGCACACACTGAAATACAAATTACACAAAAGGACAGATGACAGAATCATAAGTGTAGTGTTTTTTTTTTGGCTTGAATGAAAGGGTTCCAATGTTTGTTTTATCATGTTTGGTATTTGGAGGAAGCACTGCATGAACTCAGTAGGGCATTATAAAAACACTTAAAGGAAGGTAGACAGCTGCATTCTTGATTTCTAATTTTTTTTTATATATGTGTGTGTGTGTGTGTGTGTGTGTGTGTGTATGTGTGTATAAAAATAGTTTGGCCGCCATTCTTTATATGTCATTGATAAGACTGTGTTATAATGCATTATTCAGCTCCAATAGTTTCATTATTAGAAAAGTCCATAAATATTTGGACATTGACAAAGGTGTATTTATTTAAGTTGTCTACTGCAGTATGTTGGAGTTCAAATTATTTAACTTGAGGGTATTTACATCCAAATCAGGTGAATGGTGTAGGAATTACAGTGCTTTTTATATGTGCCCCCTCCCTTGTTTAGGGGACTGAAAGTAATTGGACAAACTGACATAATCATAAATGAAATTGTCTGGAATACCTAAAGTCTGGAAATGATGGACATCACCAGGCACTGGGTTTCTTTCCTGGTGATGCTCTGCCAGGCCTTTACTGCAGCTGTCTTCAGTTCCTGTGTGTTCTTGGGGTGTTTTTTGTCTTCAGCAAGTGAAATGCGTGCTCAATTGGATTCAGGTTAGGTGATTGACCTCAAGCATACTTTGAAAGCAGCCCAAGAGTAGAAGACAAAGAAGTAGGATGTTCTGCAATGGCCAAGTCATTGTCTATCTGTGAAGCACCACCCGGTGAGTTTTGAAGAATCTGGCTGAATCTGCGTGGGTAATATGGCCCTATACACTTCAGAATTCATTCTGTCAGCAGTCACATCATCAATAATTGCAAGGGAGCCAGTTGAACTGGCAGCCATACACACCCACGCCATAAGATGACATGGCATGCTTCAAATCATGAACAGTTCCTTCACTTTTTTATATTGTTTTCTTCCTATCATACTGCCACAAGTTGATCTTTGTCTCATCCGTCCATAGGATGTTCTTCCAGAATTTTCTTGGCAAACTCTAATCTGATATTCTTGTTTTTTAGGCTTATCAATGGCTTTCATTTTTTGCAGTAAACCCTCTGTTTTTACTCTGATGAAGTCTTCTCTTGAATGTTGACTTTGACACAGATAAGCCTGCCTCCTGGAGGGTGCGCTTGATCCGGCCAACTGTAATGAAGGGATTTTTCTTCCCCGGGGGAAGAATTCTTCTGTCATCTCCCTCACTTGTTTTCTGTGGTCTTCTGGGCCACACTTAATCTCTCTGATGGGTTTGTTTTTGATTTTTTATTTATTTTTTTAGCCTGATGGTGGCTTGCTTTACTGGCAGTGACAGCTCTTTGGACTTCGTACAGAGAGTTAACCGCAATTCTAAATGCAAATGCTACACTTCAAATCAACTCTAGAATTTTAACGGCTTACTTGTGAAATAATGAGGGGAATAACACACAGAACAGCTGAGAGGCCTTTTATTGTCCAATTAGTTTAGGGAGACCCGCAAGTAAAAAGTGCTGTTCAGCTGACCAGGATGTAAACACCCTCAAATTAAAGGTGGAAGTCTGCACTTCGAGATCATATTCAGTATTTCTTTTAAACTCCACTATACGGTGGTATGCAGCTAAAATAACAATAACTTTGTATTGTCCGTATATTTATGGACCTGCCTGTATATTCGATTTTAGCATGCCCGACTTCAATCAAGACCTGCTCTCACTGGGTTTGGGTAATGATTACCCAAAACACTTCTAATGAGGGGAGAAAAAACAATCCACCATCTCTACTCTCACTCTCTTTCTGTGAGATGTTTGATAAATACAGGCCCGGGGCTGAATCATGTACCAGCCACTGGTGGGCGAAGTGTTTTCCGTCTGTGGCAGTGTGAAGCATTGAGACCCCATACTGTGCCCGCCTTCAATTAACATCCGCCCTCGTTAGCGCAGGGCTTTCATTTGAGCCTGCCCCCGCTGTTTAATGACCGCCTGCATTTTTTCCAAATGGTCTCCCCCCTCCGGCAGAAGCCAGCCACTTCATACACAAACCATATTCATACTCTCTCCGACTTGAGGCGGTGCCAGCGAGTAGTCATTTATCCTCGTGCCACTGCCAGAAACTTGTTCCACCTCCATAGCACGTATGCATGTTGTGTGGAGATTTGCTGTACTGTAAGCTTGGCCAGTGGGGAATTGGGTCGTAAAGCAGGGTGCTTGTTTACTTGATGCACTAAATTTATTACTGAGGGAAGCAAAGAGTGAGTGATGTTCATGCTGGTTTCTAATCACCCTTGTCATTTGGAAATATTGACCCCAGCTTTATTGCGAACTGTTTTATGGATTATGCCACATCATGGGGTTCTGGATGCTAGTGAAGCACCTTCTTGGATAGATTGGACTGAACCATTCACAATCCCTTTTAACATATGACTTGGGTTTAACTGTCTTGGCAGTCAGTCTGTAAGGCTTTCCACCGCCTACTCAAAAAAAAGAACAAATTATTGAATTGATCTCTGAACCACTGAAATTCTAGAGAAAGGATTGTCTGGCATTTCCTTGTCCAAGTTTCCTAGCTTGAAGGTCTGCTTCGGTTTAATTTAATGCAGCTCTACAGAAAGATGACTGCTGGAGTTATTTTACTGCTGCTGTCTATATTCAGATGGCTGTCCAATTTAGGCAACTCAAAGGAGACCCGTCAACTCGATTCCTCAGATGAATGTCATCCTCTATTCTTCTGCTCGAGTTTCCATGTGTTTTCTTCCTGATCCACAAGCCAGACCTGTAAAAGCGCTGGCACGTAAAAGAAGCCACTGGGACTGGTAATATTTATGTGACTGCTTTATAACTGGAATTATATTAAACCTATTTCCAGATATCATCTATTGCTGTGTTCTCATGCATATCTTTTGTCAATCTGAATAAAATGTTTCTGATTTTGAAGATTTCACATGAGCTGTTTATACACTCAACTGGGGTGGGCAGATCTCTAGCACCGGCACATGGGACAGGCAGATTTCATGTCTGGGCTATTACTTTTTATTCTTAGCTTCATTCTGCATTTGCAGAACAAACGTTTTCATTAGGTTTGTTTTTTTACACGTGATGCAGTTCGCAGAAAATTTGGTGAAATCCAGTCGTTCTGTTATTGGCATTAATTAAAGAATATAAGAAGAAAAGGAAAAAAAGAGAACCAATCTAACACAAACCCATAAATTTAGACAAATAAAACTAATCATTCAGTGATGACGAAAGATATGCCTTCGTATCGACTGGCAGGTCGGTCTGCGCCTAGCCAAAAGCGTTCAAGTTAATACCTCAACTAATGGAAGATTTCGCACTCACTTATTAATGTTATTATTGTGTATTATTAAATAAGGTAAGTTTAAAAAAAAAACGTTCGCTTCTACCTTTCAGTCTTTTCCCCGATTGTTCATTTCATGCTGCCAGTTGTCTCTGCACTTAAAGTTTAGTGGAGATTTGTGGGCGTCACCACATGCAAATGAGCTGTGTCGGGAACGTGCTTCGAAACTTTTGTAAATCTGGCACTTCGGTTTGTCTTATGCAAACATTAACACTCGACTTTACTAAAAGATTGGTGAATATGACCCAATGTTGGCATAACAAGAAGCTTGAGTCCTATCAACAAGTAGCTACCATTGGTTCAGAATATTTTTTTTCCAGTTTTCCTTTAATCAAAAACCTTTGGACTGACCATTGTCTGATTACTCCGTGTAGGTGTTGTTTTAATCCAATTTAGACATCAGATTATCAGATATTTGATCGGTTATTTACTGTAGCCATCGGTATTATTTGCGTTGTAATAGACTGCGTAGGCTTGGCGGTTGACCTCATCACTTCAGCAGATGGAGTGGAATAATCCGGTGATGTCAGTGCTGTGGTTACCACAGCGTTTCTACATGTTATGTAAACGGGTGATCTAATGTTGCTGGTCCAATCCAAATGGATCGAGTGTATTTGTGTGTGCGGTGACACACGCCTGAACTGTACGCTGCCTCGTACCACTGAACCACTGTCTTTTGCCAGGCCACCCTTCTTTGGAGGGTCAATAAAGTGCGTGTGTGTGTGTTTATGACAGTGAAGCTCCTCTTCGGGAGGTCGTGTGTGTGTGTACCGTCAGTCTCCTGTTATGGTCCTCCGTCGCTGCAGTAACACAGCAGATGTTTCCGTGCCGCCGAGGCGCCATGACAACTGCAAACAGTTAGTCACATCATGACTGTGTATAATTCCTCATTTTTCATCGCCTTTGAGAGGGAAAGAGTAAATTAACCATTCTGTGATGCTCCCCTGCTATCCTGGCTCTGTGAGAGATGGTGCGTGGCACGACTTTGACAAACCCAGCACTCTGCCAGTTTCCTTTTGGGTAGACCACCGTGTAGGAACCTCGCATGAACCTTATTTCCTTATGCTGTTCTTTGGATCCAGAACATCTCCCTTTGCCCATTTGTTTTTGAGAACCGATCTAAGCCGGAGCTAAGTAAGAAGGATCTGTGTGGCTTCAGTGGAGCTCTGGCTAAGCACGAGGCTCCCTGATTCCCACTTTGACAAAGCTCATGGTGGCGCTCCAATGTTGGCTAAACCAGAGGGTGCGTTTGGATTTTTTAAGGTATTAAGTGTTTTTTAAAGGTTGAAGCTCAGTTTAGAAGCAGTTGGTTTCGTTAATTTTGGCTTTGCAAGCATGCAACTCATGTGACTAAAGATGGATGCTCAGTTTCTGGAACATGGGGCCACAGGGCTTGGTTGCATCTCCGAACTGAAAGGTCTGGCTTTGACTCACTGACCCCAGTCAACCTCAGACCAAACCTCAACCTACAAATAATCTCTGTGAAGCCACTCCTATGCTGCCAACTGTATATGTTTGTCCCAGGCCTGGTTTTGACCCATTGTTGAGATGACTTGCTACTTCCCTCTTTATAACGTTTGGTGTAGTTGGGTTCCTGTGAAGTTTAGTTTGCATGCTGAACAAGATTTATGTTTTCACTGTAAAGTGCTAGCTCCAAGGCTTTGGAGTGGGTACGCTCCATGGCGCTTGCATTTTCTTTCTTTCCCTTTCAATCCCTTCTTGAGCGGAGCTGCATAATCCCCTTAGGCCTGAGTCAATGGAATCAAAAATAACAAGCAAACAATAGCATTAGTTGATTGGGCGCTAAGTCTCGTGGTGGCCAGACGCAGAGGAAAATCCGCGATTTAGGTTGCTGACCCTGACCATGTAATTAGCCAGCTGCGGAAAGAATTGGGAAATTTCTCTGCGCGCATGAAGTGAAAGAGAAGGAGAATTAAAAAAAAAAAAACCCTAGCAGAACGGGCAAACAGGAAGCGTCAGACTAAATAAAGTCCCGGTGGAGCTGAAGCGCTTTAACGGTTGTTTGGAGCACAACGTAAATAGCCGTTCCAAAGTCACTGCAGACCATAGACTTTAACCACGATCTTCCTGGCTGTCAGGAGGGGCTTCAGTCTACACTACATTGCATGAGATGGCACGCTTCTACCACGTTTCACCAGCATGATTTACACCAACGCAAACATTTCAGTTAAACACAGTTAATCTACAAGGGCTTGAACATTTTGGCCTAATGAAGTAGTTCTGGCAGCGTCAGTTCAAAGCCACTTCCTGTCTTCGAACTTCCCGTTTTCCTGGAGCACGAGAGTTATTTATCACGAAATTACTAATCACGCTTCTGGGAATATACTGATGAGCTGTGTAAAGTGATGCTTATTTGAATGTCTCCCTAAGTCAGTTTATTTTGAAGGGATTAAAATGGTGACTGTTTGAACCTGATGTGTAATCTTTAGGCCTTTCATTCCTCTGTTCTCTCTGTCATGTCTCACAGGTGGAGGGCGTAGGACGATATTTTCGTGAGCAGCTGCTTCAGTCTCGGCACAGAGGAGCTTTTGAACTGGCCTACGTGGGATTTGTCCGTCTGACCGACATGCTGTGCAGGTAAGATTGATGGCGCAAACATACGTCAGTGATAACCAGCAGTAACTCCCCTAACTCCGAGAGCTGTTCTTATATAACCTCCCTATACTCCTCTTACAGTAATGGTTAACCTTCAGGCTGCAGTAGGAACTTGTGTTGAATTCAGAGGCCTCTCGCACCACCCTTACTTTCTCCAAGCTATCTTAGTAAGGAATGCTTCAGCAGAACTCAACACTGTTGTCCTTGGCATATGCACACATGCCTGAAGCTCTCCCAAAGATCATGAAGTTTAAAAAAAAGTGTCCACATCTGGAGAGCTATGCTTTAATGCCTGGTGGAATGCAGCTCTGTGCAGAGGTTAAGGAAATGAACTTCCTCGCGACCGCTGGAGTGACACAAACGGGACACCAGGGTGGCTGCTTGCACTTCTACGTACCATTAAAGCTTTGTCATTTCCGTCTTTTTCGTTTCTTTCCCCATATTTCATTCTCCGTTTTCTATTTGCTATTTCATGAAAATGTGTGAGCAGTGATTCCCCAAACCCCCTCCGATTTCCGCCCAAGTTTCATCCCAGCTATTTCCTGTTATAGTTGATCTCTTCCTTACTGTGCAACAACCCAAGCAATGCAAGAATGAAGGGAAGCACAGATTTTCCTCCAATATGTGCGTAGCCTGAGGCTGCATCATTTTGAATTACAGCACGTATTGCATTATGGAATGTTTTGGCTTTCGAGAAAACGAGACTCCATTTTATTGCACCGTGTGATCGACTGTTTCCGATACCTTGCCAAAGAGAGCATGAGTTCCTTTGGATTCTTTTCAGTAAGACATCCTTAGAAATCGGGTTTTAAAAAAAGAGCCTTGAGAGGTTTTTGATCGGACACAGAGTTGTAGCCTTTAGCTGACGGGACGATCACACAGTGTGTCTGCATGGCACAGGGGGTTCACTGAGCTGCTGACTAAAAGGTGATGCTGAGTATGTGGAGTGAGCGTTTTGGTGTACCGCCTTATGAAGTGTTGATTGCAGGGTTTTTAACAACTGCTTTTTGGAAGTCTTTCTGTCCTGGGTGGTATGTTCCAGAGCGTGGAGTGTGTGTGTGTGTGTGTGTGTGTGTGTATGTGTGTGTGCGCATGGTGTGGTTAGTGTGTAGTGGCTGGGTTCTTTGATCTGGACTGCTTGGTCCAGTGCTCTTAGTATAATAGCAGGACTTTTTATAACAAGAGGCCCGCATTCCTCACTGCTGTCTCTGCCTGTGCAGCAGGCCTTACACATTGCAGGCGCCTGAGTGTGTGTGTGTGTGTGTGTGTTTCATTGTTTCCAGGAGAAACATATTTCATATTTTAATAGTGTATGAACAAATATAAAAATCGAAATATTTAGATTGTATATCAAGATCTACATTTGGGTGTATTATGACCTTATTTCTTGCTCTCGAATGGCCTCAAATGACCTGCACACGTTTCACGTTCATTCAAAACCTCGCATTACTGAAGTCGAGAGTGTAAGGTGTAGATGGATCACCTTTTTTAGCCTACATCGTTCCTTCAGGTTCATGTCTCTTGCTCATTAGGCTTGGGACACAGCCCAAGTATTCACTCTTCATGATTGCTGTGTATTACCGAAGTGTTAGAGGAATGTGCTTATCAGTGTGACTGTCACAGTTAGTAAGTACCAGATGAAAGAGCAAAACCTCTTAACAAGAGCTTGTCTTTAAGCTACCATCAGCCAGTTAGATCTCACTGTAAGTGCCTGGTCACGCAGCAATGCCCATATAACATCAACACAGTACCATGGTGTAGCTGCTCTTTCTGTGATATCATAAACAGCATATCCTACAGAATTAATGCCACCTAATGTTAGCATTCTAGATGCAGTATAAACTCTGGTTGAAGGGAGAAGGTTAACCCTGCTGTAATCTTACAGCACATGTGCACTGGCTTGCAGCCTGAATATAGGGACCTTCCCTGAGGTCCTGCACATCTCACGGACTATTGGATAGAGTTAGCCTGCTAATTCTAGCTAGCTAAAATAGTGTAGATAACACTACAATAACGCCCAGGCTGTGGCTGATTATTTTCGGATCTGTGTTCTTTGCGTATTTTGTTCTCCAACCTGTCAAAAACGTTTGGCATGAACTGGATGGTGTTAGTACGCTTAGCAAAACCCTCACCGCAGGATCAAAAGACACACACAATCAGGCAAATAGCAGGCTTGAATAACTCACTTTCGCCCAACATAACAGAATCCAGAAACACAGTAGTCACTAGCTGGCTATGATGAGTTCTCTAGCTAAACAGGTTCTCAACTGGGTTACGGTAAACACTCCGCAGTGGGGCTAAATCAGCCTGACTGTCATTCACTAACTTGCCACCAAATTAGAAAACAAATAAATGACTTGCCAGTTCAGCTAGAAAAAAAAAGCTAAAACTCTATTTATAGCTTCCTATTTGTTTGTGTTTCATTGCTCATGCTCTCTGTCTCCGGACTGTGACTAATAGTCAAATTTCTTTCATGCCTAAAGTTCGGTAATGGTAATACTTAACATATCTGAACAGCCATATGATGTATGATGACAAATTTCTGACCATCCTTCTGACATCACACTGACTGATTGTGAATTCCTGTTACGTGGTTGTCAGGGTGACTCACTTTTTTTTTTTTAAATTGTAATAAAAAATAAATATGGAAGTTGCTGGAGAACAGCTTGCTGGATTCAACTCTTAGGTTGGGGTTCTACTTAACACGTGGTTTATATATATGGTCTGCGTATCTTTTGTACATCGTGAGAGTTAAAAGAAACGTCCACTAGAGGGCAGGTCAGAGCCAGACATCCCTGTAAGGCAGGTTTCCATGTCGACCTGTAAAAGGTTTTTGGATTCTCACGGGTCACACATTCATCTCTGTGCAGCAGCATTGAGATGTTAAACACGCGGGTGAGCTCTGTTGGTTGTTGTTGTGATGGTCAGATCTAGAACCTCTAGAAATCTTGTAAACTGTCTAGAAGGCTATCTAGAATAGCACATACAGTCAGATCCCTAAGTATTTGGACAGTGACGCAATTTTTGTAGTTTTGTCTCTGTACACCACCACTATGGATTTGAAATGAAGCAGTCAGGATGTGATTGAAGTGTAGACTTTAATTCAAGGGGATTAACAAAAACATCGCATTAGCCGTTTAGGATTTGCAGCTATCTTTTACGTAGTCCCTCCATTTTCACAGGTTCAAAAGTAATTGGGCAACCCAATGATTAGAAATATACTAATTATTTTTTAATACTTTCAAGGATATAATATTTCTTAATCCTTTGCAGTCAAAGACTGTCTGAAGTATGGAACCCATGGACATCACCAAATGAGTCTTCTCCTTTGAGATGCTTTGCCTGGTCCTTATTATAGCCAATGCCTTCTGCTGCTGGTTTGTCGGTCTTTCTACCTTCAGTTTTGTCTTCAGTAAGTGAAAAGCATGCTCAATTGGGCTGAGGTCAGGTGACTAATTTGGCCATTTAAGAACATTCCATTTCTTTGCTTTAAGAAGCTCTTGGGTTGCTTTTGCGGTATGTCTTGGGTCATTATCTATCTGTACTGTGAAGCGTATACACTTCAGAATTCATCCTGCTGTTTCTATCAATAAACACCACTGACCCAGTTCCATTGGCAGGCGTACATGCCCATGCCATTACACTGCCTCCACATGTTTGACAGACGTTGTGGTATGCTTTGGATCATAAGCCCTTCCTTTCCTTCTCCATACACTTCTCTTCCTGTCATTCTGGTACAAGTTAATCTTGGTATCATCTGTCCAAAGAATCTTATTCCAGAACTGGGCAGGCTTTTTTTTAGATGTTTTTTTTTAGCAGCATCTAACCTGTCCTTTCTGTTCTTGAGTGTTACCAGTGGTTTGCATCTTTATTTGCATTTATGAAGGTGTCTCTTGATTGTAGACTTTGTCAATGATATGCCTACCTCCTCAAGAGTGTTCTTGACTTAGCTAGATGTTGTGAAGTGGTTTTTCTTCACCAAGGAAAGAATTCTGTGATCATCCACTTTAGTTGTTTTCTGTGGTCCTCCAGGCCTTTGGCTGTTGCTGAGCTCGCCAGTGCATTCCTTCTTTTTAAGAATGTACCAAATTGTTGATTTGGCCTAATGATGATGTTAAGAGTTCCAATAAGCAGCTACCAAATGCAAATTCAATGCTTGGAATCAACTCCAGACCTTTTATTTCCATAATTTGTCATGAATTAAGGAGGGAGCAGGCCACACGTGGCCATGAAACTGCTTATCTGTCAGTTGCCCAATTACTTTTGAGCCTGTGAAAATGGAGGGACTCTGTAAAATTCCTAAACCATTAATGTAATATTTCTGTTACACCTCTTGAATTAAAGCTGAAAGTCTACACTTCAATCACATCTTGATTGCTTAATTTCAAATCCATTACGGTGGCGTTCAGAGGCTAAATTACGAAAATTGCGTCGCTATCCAAATACTTATGGACCTGACTGTAAGTATGTGATTTGCGTCATAGCTCCAGTTTGTTCTGTCTTTTGTGGGCACCACGTCACTTCATATTCCTCATTTTCGTTTTTTTTTTTTTGAACATGCAGTATTAATTCGCCAAATGAATGCAGGACATGTGCGGCAGGAATCTGTGCATATACACATATCAAAAAGCAACTATAAACCTGGCTTTAATCTAAGATCAGCAACAGACTCGATGTCTTTAGGTCTCTGTGAAGTGTGATTTGTGGTTTAAAGACAAAGATTTTTCTCAGCTGTATGACCTCATTGTAGCAGGGTTGTATTTCCCCCCCTGATTGAGCTTGTCTGTTCTAATTTTAATATTTGAATACCCCTTACAGTTAATGAACGGATATTCGGTTAACCACTAGGAGAGGAAAAATGCTTCTTTACTGTATCATCCTTCCACTACAATTAAACTTTCCTTGTCTTAGTGGCAGTGCGCTAAGCGCAGTTTCTAAACAGTCTTGCAATGATGATGTATTTTCCGGCTGGGGCAATGTCACGGCTGATTAGGTGGTCGTTCAGTGCTGTCCAGAATGCATTCTGCCAGGATTGCGTTCACACTCGGTGTCCCAGACCATGTGTGTCCCAGCGTCTTCGAGACACTGTTCTCTCCTGTACTTAGCGCTGTGTACGTATGTGTACGCATGTTAATGAAGGCCCTCTTGGACTCCCGGGGCCGTGGATGGCTGTGGCATTGTCATGATTTGAATCACAGGGCAAAAACTTTTCTATTACGCCACTCAGGAGCCTAGTTTATTCATTTTAATGAGGTTGCACTTAATTTTGAATGGAATTGTCCTTATCTCTGTGGTGGTGTTTTTTTTTAGTCCTGACACACACCGTTAACTTGCATAGCAGCATGCTGATCTGTACATCAATTATCGCCAGATGTGTGTTTTTTTTCCTCCCATATTTTCTCACTATTCTCTGAATAGTCAGTACTAATGTGGACGTAGGGCATAAACGAGTACCCAAATACTGATTCTAGCATTCTAACTACTGGTTCCTCAAACAGTTCAATGAGTGTAATATCCATGCGCACTCCTACTGCATTACCAGGAACAGCACCTAATACCCACTGTAAAATATGGATTTGGATAATTGATATTTTAGGGCTGTTTTGATGCTTTGTGTTATGGGTCTTTCAACAAGATATTCGCCCCAAAACATGCATCCACAAGGAATGTCCACACAGGAATGTTTTCAGAATGCAAATGCGACGACGGCCATCTCGGTCTTGTTGAAAACATGTGGTCTGAATCGAAGACGGCAGGCCACACACACACCAACCTAAGAATATAGGAACCTCAAATGTTTTGTGTGGAGGATTGTCCAGGATGCATTTGCAAGTGTCTCCAAATTGTACCAAATCCAATTTTATTAAAAAAAAATGCATGTTATCTACATGCCATTGAATACACTGATTCCAGATATCTTAAAATCACAGAATTGTAAGTTAGAGCCTTATTCCAAGCTCTCAAAGTAAGGTTTTATTCTCTGGTGTTTGTGTTTTAGGAGTGGAAGCACCACTTTACAGCAGCTTCCAGCCCAGTGGCTAAAGGAGGTGCTAGAGGAGGTGAAGTGCAGCGACCCTTCTTCTAAACTGTGCGCCACCCGCCGCAGTGCTGGAATTCCTTTTTACATCCAGGTAACTCTCACTCCTTACTGTATGTGTAAGTGTGACAGTGACTACTGCAGTCTATACAGACCGTTCCTTTCCCTTAGAACTGCATAAAGCTTTGCCTGTATGTAAAAATGTGGTTATCAATCACTGTCTGGGTTCCTCCACAGTGGATGGCCCTTTGAGAGAGCTGAGTATTTGGCTATTTAAATCCAGGAACGCGAATAAGCTCTTGGATGTAATCGCTGGAGAATGGAGTGCGATTTAGAATGCAGGAGAGCGAAAGCAAGGGAGAGGGCGGATAAATTCAATACCCTGGCTGGAGTGCATGCGTTCCTGTGGCATATTCCGGAAAAGGCAGGCTGACGCGGAGGGGTCACACCCTGTGGCTCCTTCCCCCCCCGCCCCCCCCCTCCAAGTCTCACAACGCTAAGCTTGGTCATGCTTACTCCTTTCCTCATTTCTCCTTAGAGACTTTAGTAAGAAATTTTAGTTCCGTGACAAGAATTCACGAAAGTAGAATTTGCTCACATCGCTCTCAGCTCCGCTTCCTATGCTAATGAGCTGCAACTTCTGAATGCATGGTGGGGTGGGGAGATTATAGGGGCTGTTAATGAGAGTGAGGCAGGGGAGAAAGAGCGCTGAGCTGTGCTCGTCTCTACGTCTGTCTTTGTATTTCGCCACTAGTTTATCCAGTCATCCAGTCATAGTGAAACAATATGGTGGGATCACTCCCATGTAAGCAGTATGAGTAATGCATGACATATGGGTTGTTGGTCACAGTAATGTCTGTGCTAGGTTTTGCACTGCTATAGCACACCCACCAGTCCTTAATAACGCTCTATAATCCAAGTATAAACTTTTGTGTGTGTGTGTGTGTGTGTGCGCGAAGGCGCTGCTGTCCTCCGAGCCGAAGTCATCCAGCTGTAGCCTGCTGAAGATGACCATGAGAGAGCTGACTGTGCTGGCCATGCCGAGTCACGATGGCGCTCCTGACCGCACCACTGTCCCACAGGTTACACCCATCCACACTCCAACTTACGCATGACTACAGAAAAAAGAAAGAAAGAAAATGAAATGGCTATGCTTTCTAAACTGACAATTTGTGTACATGTCACCAGGTCCATGCTTTGAATATTTTAAGGGCTCTATATCGGGACACACGTTTAGGAGAAAACATTGTGCCCTTCGTGGCAGAGGGCCTGCAGGCCGCAGTGCTCGGCTTCACTTCACCCATCTGGGCTGTAAGTTGTTGTTGTTGTTTTTTTTGTTTTTTTTTATCATCATTATTATCCCTATTGCAATGAATTCTTCCACGTCCAAGAAAGTGGTCAGCATGAACTTCTACATATAAGCGGATATTTCATTACAAAGGTTTACAAACGGCGTTTCACACAAACACAGGATGCTTGCCAGCTCACTTCGACTTTATTGCAAAAAGTTGAAAGCTGAAGTAATTTTAGTTTGGCAACCACCCACCAGCACACGAACACAACCGCGCACACGCGCGCACGCGCTTCTTCCTGCTTTCCCTCACGTACACTTGTCAGAGCCTGTAAATCAGTTACAGTCTAACACGACAAGTTAATCATTACGTGCAAAATGGGACAAGAGCTCGATGTGCGCACGCAGCTGTGCAGTGCTCCTTAGACATTTTGAACACCTTTACTTCTTCCCACCAGGGCACCTCTACGTTATTTCCAGGTCGCATTCCCCAGGCTCTCAGTCTTGTCTCTCTCCCTGTCTTCTCTGTCTCTCTCATTCTTTCCTTTCTTTCTGGGATCGTAGGTTGTAAATATGGTTAAAAAGCTTTGGAGATTTATTGCACTGGAGTGTGAAAATCCTAATCCATCATTCAGTTTCACTTCGTCTCGTCTCCGCGTGCTCTAAAATAGCCTCCCAGCAGTCTCTGTTGTCATGGACGTGACAACAATACAAGAGAATACTGTCCCATCTCGTATCGTGACCCAGATCTGTGAGAAACTCTGGAGGTTTCTGTGTATAATGCGGCTCTTCTTGCTAGATTATTATGATAGTGATGTCAGGCAAGGTTCAGGGTCACGCTTCTGATGTGGAGCAGTTCTTATGACTGCATCATGAGGCCTTTGTGGAAGAGTAAAGAAGGAAAATGGCCTGTTTGTGTTCCTGGCTGCTTCTTGGGCTTAGGCTATAGATATAGTAACCATCAGAGCCATGGGTTCTGATACGGATTGCATGGCAGAGTGATTTTCCAGTTAAAGCCGTGAGGACGGGAAAAGCTTATCTAGGTCACCTCTGTTTCACCTCTTCCGTGGGTCCCTCCCTCTCCGTATCACTTTCTCTCTCTCTCTGTGTTTAGCCTTAAAGCACTTTATTGGCATGAGTCCATTATGCGCTAAATTATGTAACCCTTTTCTGTAAGTTGGTGAAATGTAAAAAGTATGAATGAGAATATTATAATATATAATAACTGACGTTGCTCTTCTTCAGGTGAGGAATTCCTCCACTCTGCTCTTCAGTACCCTGATCACTCGGATATTTGGTGTGAAGAGAGGGAAGGATGAGCACTCCAAAAAGAATAAGTATGACACCCTGCAGTCGGTCCTGTATGCCTTTGTCTTGATGGCTGCATTCACATTACAGCTTCACTGCACATTTATGACGGTTCATACTGGTACCTGCAAGTGCCCCCATATCTGTCTTTAATGTGAATGCACCTGTCCTCCGAAATGCCCCGTATGAATATATCGCTGCTGTCCTCCATTGTTGTTCTGCTGTGGTGGGTGTTGTATGTTCCTCTGCGCTGCACTGGATAAATTCGCCAGTGCTAAACAATATGGCCAAAAGTATGTGAACACATGATTTTCACGTCCATAGGTGTGTGCTTATATGTGTGCTTGCTTAGCATCCAATCCAAATTTGGTTGCCCCAGTCTCTTCTGGGAAGGCTTTCCACTAAATGTTGGAGCGTGTTTGTTGGGATTCGTGCTCATTCAGCCCCAAGAGCATTATTGAGGCCAGGCACTGAGGAGGGTGAGGAGACCTGGGGTGAAGCTGGCATTCCAGTTCATCCCAAAGGTGTTCAGTGGGGTTGAGGTCAGGGATCTGTGCAGGCCACTTGAGTTCTTCCACACCAACCTTGTCTTCATGGACCTCGCTTTGTGTACAGGGGCATACAGAGACATCTGCATATACAATTGCGTGCTTCAGTCTTTGTGGCAACTGTTTGGGGAAGGTCCACTTATGGGTGTGATGGTCTTGTGTCCACATACTGTTGACCTCAAGTGAATGTGCGCATGCCCGTTAAAGGGTGTTGGGGGGGAAAAGCCACATGAATTCCAGTCTCACCATTTTCATTCATCTCACATGCCCACTTACTGAAAATGTATCTGATCTTGGACCACTTACAGGTCTGATTTGAATATATCTGATTTTTGAGTCAGGCAGATATCTGATTTATCTGAGTTATGAGTCAGTCAGATCTGGGTCCCGTTAAGACAGAAAATCAGATCTGGGTCACATCAACATGGTAATGTTGATCTAGCTTTTCTAAGTTCCCCAACAGGGGTCAGTGTAGTCCTGTACACTGTTTGCCTTCCCCCTGGTTTCCTCAGTCATTAATATCAGAGTACTGTCTGGCCCACCGTGTGAGGCACTGCTCCAGCTCCTCATCCAATCTGCATATACCCTCCACCTCTCTGCTGCCGTTATCTCTGTGCGTATATACACACTCTTGTTAGTGCTCTCTCACATGTTCCCTCCCTTCCACATTCTTTGACTTTTTCGTTCTTCCTCCGCTTTGCTCTCCCTCTCAGATCCCGCGCTTGTGCTTGATAACGACTTTTAAAAGAAATTATGAGCGGGGAGAGAGAGAAACCAAATTCACAGATGTACGTCAGCACTGACCATTTGTCTTTCCCAAAGGCATCTTTATCTCTCTGTGCACCGTAGGAAATGCTAACAAAGTCCATCCTACGCACACACACACACACACACGAATGGAACAGAAGGTCTCTGGACAGTCTGTGTAGCTTGTGCTGCTGCTCTGACCCCTGACCCTAGCGTTGGTCCAGCCCATCAAGCTCACATGATTTGGTGTATGGGCTGAGAGTCAGTCAGCAAGTTGTCATGATTGGTTTTGATGAATCTTGTTAGCGCAGTGAGAGCCAAAACCAAAACAAAGGCCCTTGATATTGCATAGCTACAAAAACGAAACGACTAAACATCAGTAAAATGCAGCTGCATATCAGATGACAGCAGGGCACAGAGAGGCTGGTTTAGATCTCCGGTGCTCCCACAGTGAAGCCCTGAGCTGCTTCACTGGCTTTGGGTACACAAACAGCAAAATGTGCTCCTCTTTTAGTGTGATTTGCATCTTGATCCTATTATACACCACCCCGCTTTGACTTATTTGTGGTTTGTTTAAGCTATTTTCTCTTCCTTCGTTCTTGAGTCTCATTTATGTTATTGTCATGTGCATGTGTATTGGGACCTGATGTCTCAACAGGTATAGGACCGTTTGGACCTTGTGGGGACATTTGGCTGATCCACATGAGGAAAACTGCCACACACACACACACACAAACTGCAGCTTTTATTTAAAACAAACTAAAAGAGCTAAAAGGTGAGGGCTTTTTGGTTACTCAGGTTAGGCTTTCGGTTAGATTTAGGTGTAGGCTTATTATTATCTAGCTGTAATAATAATTCTCCCAAAGATGCCAAGACAAACACGTGCCTGAGTGAGAATGTACAAGTGTTTCTGCATCTAGCTGAACTCTGTGTGTTTGACCAGTTGTCCGGTTAAATGTGTGTGGGTCTTGGTGTTTAAGACCCTTATTCTGTCCCTCCTTTATTCCATCCATTCTTTACCCTCTGCTCCTTCAGGGGTAGGATAACTTTGCTCCAGTGGAAATGAAATGCATTATGGGGCTCTATGACCTGTTACACACACACGTGCGCGCACACACACACACACACACACAGATCATGCGATAACACTGCCAAAAGGCTATCCAATACCACTAACAGGAAACAGAGCTTTTGGTTGCATTTGTTTATTATTTTTGTGTTGGTCACAGCCTGTGTGTGTGTGTGTGTGTGTGTGTGTGTGTGTGTGCGTGTGCACGTGTGTATATTCGCACACTGTATTTTTACAGTGTATCTCTATTAATGCTTTGGGTTCTGTATTGATTTCCTAAGCACTGGGGATTCCTGATTAAAGAGTATATTTATGATGGATATGTTTGTAGCTTTTTAAGCTCAGTTCGTGCGCAAAAACGCGTAAAGAAGCTAACACTAACATTTACTTTAGTGAACATTTGCCGAACATTAGTGAACATGATGACATCCGTCGTTTTGTAAGACAAAAGAAAACGCCAAGTCATCTCACATGGTTTTCATCTGAGTCATTCGTTCATCTTCACTAACTGCTTTTTCCAGATCAGGGTAATGGTGGATCCGGAACCCATGAGGTGGGATATGTGGGACCTACCCTACGGTCACTCAACGTCCCGTGGTACGCGCGTGTGTGTGTGTGTGTGTGTGTGTGTGTGTGCTCGTGGCAGTTGATAATAGCCAGTCCACCTAGCTGCATATTATTTAGGAGGTGGCAGGGAAAAGTGCAGAACCTGGACACACTCCACAGACTACTGTCTGAATTCAGGATCAAACCAAGGCCCCTGGAGCTATGAGGCAGCAACACTACCTGCTGTACCGCTGTGTCTAATTTATTTATTCGTGATTTATAATTTATAATTTTTTTTTCGACTATGAATCACCGAGTCACGTGCACGACGGCTCGTATCATTACTTTTGGCGGCTGTTTTGTCGTCGATTGTGACACTTGATGTCAGAAGCAAGCGAGTCGCCGCTGTTTCGTGTTTTCTGAACTGTTGCGTAACCGTAACCGTGGCCGATGCGTAGATGCATTTAATCGCAAGTAACGATTTAAAACATGGTTTAAAACTGCAGAGAAAGCATGCTTTCTGCTCACACACAGTCCGATGGGAAGCAGTTCTGCAACAAGGAGATAAGACATTATGTCTTTCTGTCATTTTTCTAAACTCGCTTTAACTGGTAAACCCCCATCGTCACTGTCCTTGGACATACCACGTAGAGTTTTCAGAGATAAGATTGGATTACTCGGTACGTTTCGTACAAGTTTCATTTGTTTAGAGTTCTACTTCTTTTTTTTTCCTCCTACTCTAAATTCATTTCAGTAGCTGCTGCACAAGAGCAGTGAGCAGTATGTTTGTTTATAGACGGTCTGTACTGTCTGAATGCACCGTACTAGTGTACAATTTATTCTGTAAACAAATTCAACACATACGCAAATGTGCTTGTGTGTGTGTGTGTGTGTGTGTGTGTGTGTGTGTACAGTCCACAGTGTAACCAGGAGCATTTTTGTTGCATGTTTTATATCCACACAAACATATTAAGGGCTGCGTGGGTGAAGTGTAAACACTGCAGGCAAATGAGGGTGTGAAGTGTGAACAATTATGGCATCGTCGGTACGTGTTAGAGCGGAAGAAGGTTGAATCTTGTTGATGTGGCTGTGCGAGGTCAGGCGTGTGTGAGTCTAGTGCGTAAGGGTTACCATTTAAAACGTCTCGCATTAACAGTGTGTTTCAGTCAGTCTGGTGGGACATGGGCACGCGTTTATCACAAATAATAACTCTGCAAGGTTGTTTCACGACGTCCGAAAGACATCTGTAATTCCTCGGTTTTGTGCAGGCGCACATTGCTTCACGTCACGCCAGACTGGTGTGTGTTTTGTGTGTATACGTGCCATGATTGTGGAATTTAACATGGGTGTCAGACAGGGTTAACCTTCCTTGTTACCATGACGGCACCCTGCCCTTAACCTGGATCAGACCATGTATATACGCTTTCACCACAGGATGTGGTGTGTGTGTGTGTGTGTGTGTGTGTGTGTGTGTGTCTTCCTTTCAAGAAGAATTTGTCACAGCTGAAGATGGAACATGTGTGTGGAATTCCATCTTAAAGTTTGGCTAGTGCTAAAGCTGGCCCTACTGTTGAGGCTGTAAAAAAAGAAAGAAAAATCCGTTGCAACAGTTTCACTTCTTCTCGTTCCTCCAAGCATGTTCGGTTAAAAGCAGGAAGTTTACGCATGTCTCAGACAGTCATGCCTTGCGCGAGGCCTCGCCCCCCATCCCTAACCAGATTCCCAAGCCTGCCTCAGGAATAAAGCAGCATTTAAAGCTGCGCTGTGTGTTCCTGCAGTGAGCCATCACAAGAAAAGCAGTCTAATGAGAGCTTTATAGAGCTGTAAAGAGCTCTGCCTTTAGGAAGTGGTTTACAAACCAGACCTCTAACAGTTACTTACACAAAAACAGACATATACATACGTACACACAAACACACACTCACAAACGCTCCACCTTTCCTAATGACACTCTGCGTGTCGCCTCCTGTTTAGGCCCGAGGTGAATTTTGGTGCCTGGTAGATAAGCGTTGTTTAAATGATTTTCCCTTTTTCACCATTTTTTTTTTACTATTTCCTTTGTGCTTTGGAATTTCCTTGAATTAACATTCTCTCCGTTTCTGTCATCTCCTTCAGGATGACAGGCTGGGAGTTCTTCACTCGTTTTCCTGCCCTGTATCCTTTTCTTCTCAGCCAACTGGAAGAGGCTGCAAGTTCAGTGGACAGGTAAGAAGCTGTTGGTGTGTGTGTGTGTGTGTGTGTGTGTGTGTGTGTGTGTGTGTGTGTGTGTGTACTATGTTTGTTTTGGTGCAAGAGCTTTCTTTTTCGTACCCTGGTTTAAGTCGATAAACACACCCAGAGGAAAACAGTCATATTCTCCCCCTCCCCTCTTCTGTTTTCTCAGGAGCTTTTTCATTTAAGTTCATTTAACTGCCTTATCCAGCCTCTTTAGTCCACTGATGGACAGCTTCCTACTTCAGATGGCTTCGATAAGAAGGCGGTGTGTGGGAGTGGAGGCCATTTTGGATCCAGACCACCCTCCGGTTTCGCTTCCCCAACTCTGAAAAGTTGTTGCGCTCTTATCTGTAATCCCACCATTACATTTTGACACAAACGCCTTCCAAACTCGCATTGCAAAACAGGCCCTTGGGTCACCGTGTTTGTAATATGAATGTTTTCTCTGTCTGGCTCTCACCGAAAGCATGGTTACACTTTCTCACGGTCTGGATAGTGCACTCTTTCTCCCCCCAACAAGCCAGTCACACTCCTACATATTTATATTTAATAACCCTCCTAAATCACATAGCATATAAAAAAGCAAGAAAAGATGAAATAGAGGCTTGAAAAGTCAAGTAGGGTCCCAAGACTGCCTGATGTTGATGCAGTGAGGGGGGAGGGGGCTTGTGGGATAGGATAGTTGTGGTGGAATTGTGGGTAACGCCAGCTCAGACATGTACTGTTGATTGACACTGATAGCAACTTTGGCTTTTTTCTTTGCACTTGGAGATTCTTCAGGATCATACTTTTCCTTGGATGACTGCTTGGAGAATGCAGGAGGAAAGGGGAGAAACTGCTAGAAGGCTCACAGGAACAATGTGACTTGCATAACCTCAGCATGTGAACTCTTCCAAACGTGATATCTTGTTGTCTCTGCTATTAAAATGTTGCTGATGACTGCATTTCCTTGGAGCGATTGCGTAATGTTTTTGTAGCATTTGGAAACTCCATGGAACACTGAGAATATGCTTCGGAGGTAGGTTAAGAGGGAGCTGAAGAATTCAAAGTGCAATTCGGACTTTATCTGCTCTACATGTGAAACTTCTTTCCCCCCCTGTATATTTTGTACCTCTTTTATTTCCAGATCCCCTTCAACACACATTTCTCTCTCTCTCTCTCTCTCTCTCGTTCCGTCCTTCTCTTATTATGTGTAGATCTTGGCTTCTGGTTCGTCTGTAGGGTCTAAAGACATTACATTATCAGCTTATCTGCTCTGGATGGCCTGAAATGAAGCCATTCATGAGCTGTCTAGTTCTGTCTAAATGTGTACTAGACCCAGAGACTGTAGGAAAATCTTTGGCTTCTAGACTACAGAAATTTTGTCATCTTCAAGAGTTTGATTGATTCTATGTATGTATGTGTGTGTGTATGTGTGTGTGGTGAGAAAGATAAGGAGAGGATGTGGATGGGGGAGTGTATGCGTCGGTGAGGCGATGTGAGATGAAGTGTGCGTGTTTGTGTTTGAATGATGTGATTATTCCAGTATAACATCGCCAGCACTTTCAAATGTTTACTCTGGCACGCATCTCCTCTTGAGAGAGAGAGGGAGCGAGATGGATGAGAGAGAGCCAGAGATGGAAATGAGAGGAGACCTGAGTGAGAGGGCCTGCTTCGGCGCCTGACTACATTTGGCCTGCCTCACCTCCAGACCAGGCCTGCGCCGTGCCTTTCAACGCGGAGATGAAAATAGATCTGGTTCTGTAAACACTGAGAACTCCTGCACTGCTCCTGCGCTCATTCCAGATGGACCTGTTGTTCAACGTGTGCTCTGTGTCTCTCTGTCTGTCTCAGTGATGGAGGACAAGTGAAGCTGCACCCCAGCCTGTTCCTGGTGTTGCTGGTGTTGGGACGTCTCTACCCATCACCTATGGACGGCTCCTCTTCCCCTCTGGGCCTGGCCTCATTTAGACCCTTCATAATCAGGTTAGAATACTAGGGCTATCAGATCTTTATAGAAAATCGCTTTTTTGCTTATAACTTCACACCACTGAACAGCACGATCATTAGCCGGGGGTTGTATGGTAGACGTTTCTAACAGAAGGTGAAAGAAATCACACACACAGATTGAATCTCAAATGGTCTCTTTTTTAAAAAGAAACAGAGAAGCATTCACTCCATCATGGGAACATTGCGAATTCAAGTCCCGACGAAGCCACAGCCGTGACAGCATGATTGATCCTCCTGGCATTACTCTTCCCCCAGTCGATTAGAGTGACACTAACCAGTCAGAATGGTTGTGTGATTGCGAAAGAGTCAGTTAGCACTCGTCCTGGTTCACGTAAACCGTCGGAGAGCTGCGTCGTACTCGTCGTTTCGATGTCACCGCTTCGACGTGTACACAGTCCGTCTACTTCTCTAGTAATTATGATTGATTTGCATGGGATAAGCAATCGCGTGTATATAGATCGCTTATATTTACAAATCACGGAGATGGGAGTGCCTTCAGAGTGTGCGCATTTTTAGCTGTCAGCCGTGTGCTACATACACCTCACTTTAATACAAACTGATTATTCTCCCCTTTATTATAAGTGCTGTGTATAGGTCTTGTGGTCGTGTAAGTTGCACCTGATCAGTAGTAGGTCACATGACCATAATATGTATATAGGCTTTACCTGCCCAAGAACTCAATAACTTAACTGAAACTCCTGGAAGTTCTTTTAAATGTCGTCTCCACTCACTTTCCAATTTAATAGGAACACCTGTACATCGTCAATCATGTGCATAAAATCAGGCAGGTACAGGTCAAGAGCTTCAGTTAAAGTTCACATCAAACATCAGAATGAGGAAAGCGTGCGATCTCGGTGCCTTTATCTATGGCATGGTTGTTGGTGTCTGTGAGTATTTCAGAAACTGCTGATCTCCTGGGA
>CM074947.1:20203914-20242670 GCA_037577455.1 Pangasius macronema
GCGCTGGTCATTCACTCCCCCCACCTACAATCCCTGCCGGACCCGAGACTCAAACCCACAACCTTCGGGTTACAAGTTCGACTCTCGAGCCATTAGGCCACGACTACCCCCTGAAAGTGCACATCAAGTGGCACAGCCACAGTGAAATGGACATGAAGCAAACTTTTACACTTTTTGTCATTCTTGGAGGCAGCAAAACCACAAGAACCAAATCCAGTGTTGCAACATTTTTGGTTGGCCTCCTCTGCTTTGCTGCATGTGCCATGTCTTCTCTTATATAGCTTTAGTAATTGCTCTTTAGCTAGATACAGGCTTTTAAAAATGGCAGGTAAGAAAGTTGGTCAATCAATGAAGCTTGCGCTTAACCAGAGATCAGTATGGCAACCCACACCAATAGTTCTTCCACAAAAAGACCTACTCTGGAGCACGAATTCAAAAGCTTACTGTACTGTAGCCAGGACCTAAAATTGGCCCAAATGACTGAGTTCCTGGAAAAGTATGACGTTTAGAAGACTTTTGTTTCTGGAAAGATTCCTTTGTGCTCTTCACACCTGGGTGTGATAGTGGAAAATATCTGTTTTGGCATTAAGATTGCCCTTATCACTGTAAAAGGATTCTACAGAGGAAGTATAGTTAACACCAAGAATGTGTCTGTCTGTGATATGCCAATATTGTTCTGAAGTCTTTCAGGGAATTGGGAAAACTGTAAGATCCGGCCCATGCTTCCTTTGGCTTTTCAAGTCCAAATGTTATGTAATCAGTCAACATTCCAGAATCACAACCGTTGCGAGTTTTCTAAGGCGGAGCGTCTAAGTAATAACTATGGAAGAGTTGATCTTCTGGCCTTGAGAGCGTATTTTACCATCCAAGGTCACGTTCTTCAGCTTATACACAACGCAAACATATCGTCATATGGCAGATTAAAAGAGTAAAAACATGCAACTGAGTCAAAACAGCACCATTTTGCTTCTGGTCTTTTGCTGTGGAACTGTGAAGAAGGATTCCAGGAACCTTTGAAAAGGGACTCTTGTCTGGGGAAGGGAGAGAGTCTGTGGTGTGAAACAGTGATCCAGGTTTGGACTTTCCACCTCATAGTCCATACCAGAGGTTCCCAACCCTAGTCCTGAAGTGCCTCCCTATCCTGCGTGTTTTTGTGTTTTCCCTGCTTCCAACACATTAGCAAGTTAATAGACGTGTTATATCTGGGCAAAAGTGTGTCGGACAGGGGTTATTTGAGGACCATGGTTAAGAACCTGCGGTCTATACTACACTGTTCCTCCACCTCACATGGCTTCAGCAAGGACCAAATATAATAATAGTCCAGGCTGATGCCATTTGCCCTGAAATAACACCAGTAGTGTACTAGGTGATTATAAGAATGTGGCCGTCAGAATTCCTCCTCTGAATTTGTCATGCCTACTAATTGAGGGTTTCAGACGGCAGACAGGACAGTAGCGTGAAATTTCAGCTGAGGAAACGTGAAGAGGCAGAACAGATTGGTATCAGGGAGGTAGAGGTATGAAGGCAGTAGGGTGCAGGGTCACCTCCTCACACACATAGCTCTGTCTGGGTGGATATACACTCTGGAAACCCCCTGAAGTCTGGATATTTTCACAGGGTTTTTTTTTTCTCCTGAAGTTTAGCTTTAATACAATCTCACCCCCAATCCTCAAGCACCAGGAGCAATGAGTGTCCTTGCATTTACATGTGTTTATATATTCTCAATTGCCCCTAATAGTCCACGTGCTGTATGTGTGGAAAATAAAACGTTTAAGTGACGTTTCAGTTTATACCACAACACTGTTGATTTCTTGACTCTGTTTGGTCAGAGTTATGGGTTTGTTATGTTTTTGTTTTTTTTTCCTATAACAGGTCTGACAGTAGATCTGGCTGCAAGACAAGTCATAGGTTTATGTTAATGCACTTGTTCTAGTATATCACTTGTATGACGGTTGGTCTACATAAACTGATGAAGTTTTGTGTAAGGAGTTGGTAGCATTTATGGATGGAGTCTCCAAGCGGCAGCACTTTGTAACAGCTGGAGTCCTTCTACCATCGTCATCATTATTATCAATAAGTAATATGAAGTGATTAAAAGTCCTGATGAATAAGGGGGTGTATATGGCTATAAATATACCATTCCAATAACACCCTTCTTGTTATCAATATCGTGGTGTAAAGACTACAGCACTATACTGATTACATATACATTATATATATGCTACCATGAATGGACTTTTTGTGGAATTTAGCCATTTCAAATTTCAGTTATTTATTTATTTATTTATTTTCTCAGAGGACTTGGGTAGTTCTTTGAGTCTCAAGGACATTTTCTGAGGATTGGAAACCTTATCAATCAATCAAGCAGTGGATTATAAAGTTTAGAGTTCAAAGTGTTTTGAGTTTAGGGTTGCTGGTGATGAAGTTTAAAAAAAAAAAAAAAGACTAAAATTCTGGTTCTTATGTGTTCTAGGTGTTCTCGATCCGCTGTGTACCGCACTCGAGAGATGGCGGCCAGAGCTCTAGTTCCATTTGTTCTGGTCACCGACGTTCCCTCCACCATCAGGACGCTACTGGAGGAGCTGCCTGTGAAAGCAGGCCCAGGAACACAGCAGAACCACATCCACGGAACCCTGCTACAGGTCTGCATCATAGAGCAACTCCTCGAATCCTTTGTTTTTTGTGTAAGGGCTGCTGGTTTGAGACTATAAATAGTATTATAGTCAGTCCAGTGCTTTGAAATGAGAGCTAGAGGGTTGAAAAGGTGAGAGGGAACTTGTTTCCAGTGTGGGGGTAATGGAGGGCTGTTTGTGTCAGGGCGGTGGGAGTAATGGCTTTAGCACGAGAAGATATAGTGTTGGAGGAGGGACGGATGCACTCAGCTGTAGGGTTGTTGGAGGTGGTTTTGAAGGGTTCTTTCCTGTCATGGCTGCCACGTGTGTTTTTGGAAAGCCCCTTGCAGATGGGCTGAGGAAGGAAGGAAGAAGGGAGGAGGTGTGGTGAAAGAGGGCGCTTGTAGAGGAATGGATGAAGGATGGGTGTGTGTGTGTGTGTGTGTGTGTGTGTGTGTGTGTGTTAGTGATATTGAAAGCCGAGGCCAGCAGTCTTTTTCATCTCCTGCAATAACCCCCCCCCAGCCCCACCCCACCCCCTTGTCTTTTTCCGTCCATCTATATTTCCTGGCACCTCCATTCTGTATGGAATAAGACCCTAAAAAAAGTTATTGAGTGAGAGGGGAAAGAGTTCAGGCAGTTCCTGTGTTTTCTTCTTCAGTTTCGCTTTTTTTTTTTTTGTTAGATATGGCAGTCTGGTGCCTCATTGCCTTTGAATATGGAAATATTTTGTGCACAAGCAGATTTGGAGCTGATAGCCTAAAACAGAGTGTGTTTACATGGATTGGTAAGCTGATAGTATGGTGTGTGTGTGTGTGTGTGTGTTTATATGGTCAGATCAGCTGATGGTACTGGCGATATTTGATGTGAAGACCACTGATGCATGTTGGGAAATGGATATGAATGCGAAGCTTCAGTGCGGAGCCGGATGTTCTTATAAATGTCTTGTGTAGTTTTTAATGACGTGCTGTAAGTACATGGCGATACTGCGATATTGTCTGTGTTCTACAGCCGTATGGTCCAAAACAGATGTTGGATTCTGTGGGCTGTGGAGATGCTTCTCAGTTTTTGTGTCCCTGCGAGAGTTATGGACAGAGTGGGAGAATGGATGGTTAATAGGTTGCACATATCTTTGTCTTTGTTCATATCTTTGGTTGTTTGGCGATGCTATTAGACATACATACGAATAGCTGTAGCTTGTGTAGGTGTTTGCAAAAACCTGTATTCACACACACACTTCTATCCTCTCTTGTGTCGCAAGGCTTTGACTTGTTTACCCGTCAAGAGGCCTGCAGCAGTTGACATCATTTCAGTGAAGCGCACAAGCATTCTTCATAATTCTTTATTACCGAATCACTTGAGAGCGGAGTCTGCCTGAGAATCATGCCTGAGAACATGACTGTTTTGTCTCCTCACCCTTGGTGTGGTGACACTTGCCAAATAGCAAACATGTGACACCGCCATGTTTTGGCATCTTTGCTAACATCTACCCAATGAATGAAGTGTGTACTTCTCCAGCATATATCCATTTAGATGGCACGTAGCTTTCTACAAGACTGCAAAGTTTTCTAGAATTTGCTCTTTCTTTGCACTTTGTTTGTGCTTGTACGTTTGCTGGGTTCGCCATCATTATTCTTGGTGCAAGTCATATATTATTTAGGTAAAGGCTTTTTAAAGCCTTATCTCTTGTAGATGTGGACCTACAGCGCACACTATATTTATGTGCAAGTAGCATAATAAAGATTAAGCGGAAGAAAATAGTTTCTGAATGGCAAAGCTAATTCTTAGTGTGTGAAAGGTCAGGCTGTAGGCCTCCAGTGCCGAAGGTAGTCTGACAGTCTAGATGCGGGTGCGCTTCTGTACACCCTGCTGAATTATGGGCTGTGATGCGGTATTTATTTTTGCTCTTTGCAGCCGCTTCTTTCCCCATGGCTGGTTTGCAGTTGGTCACAAGTCATGTATTTGATGGCTAAAAATACCCACCACTTCCCTGCGAGGGGCCAGAGAGTGCAGGGAGCTCCGCGCCTCCGGACCATTTGGGCCGAACCATTCCATCGTTAGGGAGCTGGGTGTCCATGCTTCAGAGGCCAGGCGTGGAGCTCCGTGGTCAGGCCTGTTTTTGCCTGTGTCTCCCCTGCCTGGTGCATAATGAATAGCTTCCACAGTGTGGCTGCAGCCCAGAAAAGAGATTTTTTGCAGGCTCACATAGGCAGTGCTATGCATAGAAGGCAACTTGGGCTCGGCTAGCTAAATTGGAAATTGGTATGCGTGCAAATCAAGTTCTTGGTTCACTTAATTAATACTTTTATTCATCTTTTTTTTTAAAATAAGTGTTTAAAATTGCTTGCTTAAGATTGAACCTCCAGGTTCTTTTGGACAATTAAGTGAATTGTACCTTTACACAACTCTTAAGTTGTGTATGATTAAGTTTGATTTTTTTTTTAAATTTTTCATATTTGTAATACCAAAACACAAGAGGCAGAAGTTTGAAAACTGATCTCTTAAGCTGAGTGCAGACTACAAGATTTTGTCCCCGATTTCCCTGTCACAGACAAATTTTGGGGCTCAGTCACTAACCCCGTCCCCAGCTAAGTGACTTCTTAGTGCATGCTTGTATTGTGAGCAGTTCAGCGACGCAGTTCTCTCAGTCTGAAAGCTGTGGCAGATGCTCAGAAAGTTTCAAGCACGTTCAACTTTCTTGGCGATGAATCGCGAAGTGTGAGCATCTCTGTAAACAGTTAGCAAGGACAGCCCTGAGAAACAGCCAATGAGAGGCTGAGAGATTTGTCAAATTTATCTACTCTCATGTGCAGCAGATCCCTGAATCCAGTTATTGGAGCTTGAGCCAGAATGTAAGCACAGTAATATTGCTTTGTAAGAAATGATTTGGCATGCCATACCCAAATGGTTGTTAGGAACAGCAAAAATAAAATCAAACACGACATGATTTGTGGCGGCGTCCAAGATAAAAATAGGCACCCCTCATTGTCTGCGTCTCCCCGACCAATCCGTCCGCCACAGTTTTTTTTTTTTTTTTTCATGTGAGCTTCATCTGTGATTGCTCATGTTTGCACAGCACTACTTCCACAAAACAACTGATCGCGAGTGATAATGTGCGTAGTAGAGCAATTCTCAGATTTTTGTCGTGTAGTGTACACTCAGATTTAAATCCCCAAATGTGCATTCATATTTCTTTGCAGTTTCTTACACAAGCATTCTAAAGAGGAATTCTGGCTTTTACTTCCCTCAAGATTTCTGCATAATAAACAAGGTCACTGTGGTTATTTAATTGAAAATACACCATTCTGTAGTCAGAACAGGACTGGGAGTCTGAACAGTTACCCAGCATTACATGCAGTTTTCAGAGGAATACTTGTAATTATTTGTTTGCCACAGTGCAAGGAAATCCATCAAGGGTATTGCAAAGTAAAAGAAAATCAGTACGGATTTACCACCACTTTATCATTATCAACACTGCAGTCCACAGTCAGAGTTTCTCTGATAGGAACCAGGCGTCACAAGGTAGTAAAGTGCGAAGTAGTGTTTGGTTCTCCTATCACAAACATAAAGAAAATCTGCTTTTGGTATGTTTATCTACACGTTTAAAAAAAATGGTTTGGAATTTGACATTAAATCACTACTCAGATTTCAGCTTTACCCTCTTGCCCTCTCCACTCAAGCTGCTCTTTCTCTGCAGGTGCTCTTCCTGCTGCGTTCCTATCTGACTGACACTCATCGGCCCCAGACACCCGGAGGAGACCAGGACAGTGACTTCATTGGGGCTCTCAGGCCAAGAGTTTGGCTGGCCACACGGTAAACACACACACACACACACACACACGCACACACACACACACACACACAGAGAGAGAGTCAGCACTGTGTAGGCATAATTCAGCCTTTTGGCAGGTAGACAGAAACAGAACAACAGAACAGTGAAGAAAAGTGCTTTGGAGGTCACTGAGTTGCTTTCTTCATTGTTGATCCAAAGTCTCCGCTGATGTCCGTCAAAAGTGTCCTTCTGTCCTCGCTTATGATGCATGATTCAGTGTTTACTGGGTAAACTTGTTATAGCACTGAACTAGTAGATAAACAAAACCACCTTGAGGAGGTGAGAGGATTAAATAAGGAGTAAATAAGCAGCGATGCTGCCAACAAAATTGAAGCACCACTTCATTTCTTTTGACAGGAGCCAGCTATTAACCTCGTGGACTTCCCTTCATTACTCCAATGCCTATAGGATTGATCCTGCACCTGTCTTTAGACCTCATGCCGAGAGTGATGAGATCATCTCTCTCAGAGGAAGGACTCCAAGGCATTAAGCAGTGAGAGAAACCCTCTGGTTTCCCCTTTGTGCTTCAGCTCACATTTCAAAGGCTGATTGCTTGCATATTGTTCTCAGAGCAGACCTGTACACATCTTAAAGAGCAGAGCATGCCACAGTGACCTGCTGATCTCATAGTCACACTGCCCTAATACTACTCCTGGGAAATGATTAACAGTGCCAAGAAAGAGGAGAAATGAACTAGCTTCTCACTTCCTATTCCTTTTCAGGGCCTCTCCTTAGAAGGAAAAAAAAAAAAAGGTAGAACAAGGTTCAATTACTGTGTTACTCTACTTAACTCCGTGTCTGTGTTGAGGTTTGTTTTTACTTTTACTTAATACATAAAGTAAATCTACTGTCTACTTGTCCGTGCAAGATGAGCTTAAGTATTTCAGTGAGATTTTCACACACAGCATTCTGTAGAGTTTACACAGAATGGTGCATAAAACAAAAAACATCCAGGGAGCGCCAGTTCTGCAGGTGGAAACAGCGTGTTGTCAACGAGAATGGCCACGCTGGGTCAAGCTGACAGGAAGGCTATGGCCTGAGTTTATTCGTGAGAAATGTTGCGACCACTCGTCTTTTCGTGGAGTCTTGTGCGTTGTACAGCTTGGAACTCCAGGATGGGCTAAAACAGCAGAAGAACATGTCAGCCAAGAACAGAAACCTGAGGCCACGCTGGGCACAGACTTCCTGAAACTGGACAGTTGAAGATTGGAAAAACATCACCTGGTCTTTCCCCCAGTGTGTGATTTCAGTCAGACATCAGATGTCTTTTTCGCTCATCCTTCTTTTAGTTCTGCTTTCTTACGTTAAGTAAATTTAAATGTTAACTTGAATGGTGAAATCGAAGCTGTACTTTTAATTTTTGGGCACTGGAAATATATTCATATTATTAAAGACTAATAGAGAGATTGTCCAACAGAGAGAGTCAAGGTGGAAAAAAATGGTGGCTAGCCTGGTGCTAGTGCTTGATTAAGATGATTGGGTGAATTCTTGCTCAGTGGGCCATACCACGGCCCTCGTGTTTGATCGCTCAGCCTTCCAGACCTACGCAGGTGTTCGCTAATCCCTCCACTGGGCATTTGTCTGAAACATGGCACTTTAAAGCAGAATATATTAGCTTAACTGCTACTGGGTGGCCCAGATTCAGAATCCCCTCAACCACAGTCATATTTTTAACTTGTTTGGATCAGAGTCCATAATCATTAATAAAATTTGCTTTCAGGAATATTCTCCAGGAATATTCTCACTACATAGTTTGGTTGGGCCTCGGCCTACTTGCTCTGACTGGGTTTTGTAGTGAGAAGACAGATTCTGTCTTTTATTGAGCGGACTGTGATGCTTGAGAGGTCAATACAGTTCATGTGAGGATTAGTGCTCTGAAGTCAAGCCTCTAGAGCTCCGGTGTGTGTGTGTGGTGTGTTTGTGGTGTGTTTGTGGGGGCGGGAGGGGATTTCTGTGAGAGAAATACAGAAAGAGAAAGCAAGTCTGCTGCAGGCGAGAAGGGTCATGCATCTGGAGAGAGAGAGAGAGAGAGAGAGGGGGGGAGAGAGAGAGAGAGCGAGAGAATGTGTGTTAGAGCGAGTGTGTTATTAATATCCGAGTGATGAAACGCTGACGTCAGCCCTGAACACTGCACCCCTTGTTCTCACACATGGCCATGGGCGCTCACTGCCCTGTGGTCTGAGACTGACACACACACATACACAAGGATGTGCTCCACCATATACACAGTCAACACACACACACACACACACACACACACACACACACTCTTTACTCTTGTGGCTGGTTTGGAAGCGAGTCAAAATTCTGCATTCCCTTTCCCAGCGTATGTGACACTGATGTGCCTGTCAGCTCTCTCTTCAGTCTCCAGTCCTCTCAGAGCATGTTAGTGACCGCTGTAGTCTAAAGCTGCACTCAACAGCTAATCCAAATAAAGGAACTCCTAAAATCATTATTTTCTTGCTGTTTTTTTGGTATTGAGAAAACAAGCAGTCATGCTTGTGAACTCTTATAAGCATTTATAACTTACATTGTATGTATGTCTCTGTCTGTCAGACAAAACCCATGTCTGGTGACGAGGGGGACGATGCTGGATGTGCTGTCTGATCTGTGTACGTCTCACTCTGGTCCTGTCAAAGGTATGTACCTCAGACATCCAGTCACCACGTGATTCAAGCAAACACATGGTGGAATCCCCACATGTCAGCATTTTCCATTCAGCGGTGCCTGTTTTGTTTTGTCATTAAAACCAGGCCATGTTTTCTGTTGGCAAGGGGAATCACCAGCCAAGTTTTGTTTTGAGCAGGCACACATCCCCATATACACCAAATACACACATGCACAAACAGGTTTACAAATGTACAGTGAGTTGGTGTATTCAGACCCATTCACTTTTTGCACACTTTATTGTGTTACAGTTCAATTTTAAATGGATTAAATTAATTTTCTATGAATCTATACATAGTAACCTATAAGCATGCTTTTAGATATCATCACATTTGTATGAAAAAATCAAAAACTGAAGTATTACATACAACTCAAGTATTCAGACACTTAGCTAAAGGCATCCTGTTTAGTTTTTATTTTGAGATGTCTTGACAACTTGACTGGAGTCCATCTATGGACATTTGATTGGACATGGTTTAGAAAGGCATATAAGGTCTCACAATTCACAGTGCATGTGAGACCAAACACCAGTCAATAAAGTCCAAGGAAATCACCGTAGACCTCCGTGATCAGATTGTTTCGAGATATAGATCTGGACAAACGTATAAAACCATTTGTAAAACGTTGAATGTTTGCAGCAGCACAGTGGCCTCCGTCATTGTGAAATGGAAGACGTTTGGAAACACCAGGACTCTTCCTAGAGCTGGCCATCCAGCCAAACTCAACACAAATAATAACTCTGAGAGCAGGTGGGTTTGGTCAAACTTTCTGCTGGAGTGGGCGGCAGTGGGATTAAAAGAAACAGTCCCCTGCACGGCAGCATGGTGGCTCGACAGATAGTGTTGCTGCCTCACAGCTCTGAGGTCCCTGGTTTGATCCTGAGGTTGGTTTACTTGTTTTGCATGTTTTCTGCCTGTCTGTGTGAGCTTCCTCTTTGGTTCTCCGGTTTCTTCCCACCTCCCAAAAACACGCCAGGAGGTGGATTGGCTATGCTAAATGGCCCCTAGGTGTGAATGACTGACTGTGTGAACGCGTGTGCGCTTGGTTTCCTGTCATGGATCAGTGGCTTCAGATGAACCAGGATAAAGCTTTCCTGACGACGAATGAATGACTGAATCATCTCTGTACTTATTGCTGTTGGATTCATCTGAGCATTTTTGAATTGAACTTTTAAAACACAGATAATGCAAAGCAATCATCAGATTGCGCCCAGAGGCTGTTGCATGTTCTGTCATATATTAATAGGAGTTGTAATATCTTGACATCATAGTCAAAATTCAACAGTTGAACAGAATGCCCTCAAAACCGCTGCATTCATTGTTGCTAGTAGAAATATGGTTATTTATCTAGCTCGTTAAAAATGCTGAAAGCTGTTTGATTTAAGAACGCTTCAGCTATGCTGCCTTTTCATTTTGACGGCTCACACTAAGAGAGATGCCCTGAGAAACCAAACGTCTCTCACTATCCTGTGCTCCGTCATCAGGAACTAAAAATGTCCAACATGGTCCACCTTCATTAGCCAGCTAACCGCGAACAGAAAGGGAAGCGCTGGCTTGGAGCAGGAGACAAACCCAGCATTACAGAAGAGTTATTGTTGTGCTTTGTGGAACCAGAGACCGATAAGGCTGTACTTCCAAAGTCTACTCGTGCAGTCATGCCATACTCAGGATGTAGACTGGAGTTATTAGCGAACTGAAAGAACTCACTTGTTAAACGAGACTCATTCCGAAGGACCAGGTATAGATCTATAAAGATAAATAAATCAAATTATCGTCAAGCATCAGAGAACTCAAAAATCAGTGACTGGACATCATCAGCCTGTTATTCAATCCTCTCCAAGTAAACAGTCCTGATTTACTGAGCTTGAGAGAGAAAGGGGGAGTCTATGAGGCTTGGAGGTCTTGGATAATGAAAGAATGCAAAACATTGCCTGAAGAAACCGTTTGTAATGGTTCCGTTTCTCATACAGAGAGAGGACCCACGTCATGGCAAGTCACTCTGACCGATTAGAGTGTAAAGTCAGCATGTAAATGCTATGCTCTCACAGTACAGGACATACAGTTCAAATGTGCAGCGAGTTATTACCAAAGAACCCGATTTCTAAAAGTGTAACCTGTCTGCCTTACTTTAAAGAAGGAAGGCCCAAGTCCACGTTCTCCCCATAGCCACGTTACACAACGCACACGATTAACGTCCACACACTCTTGGGCGTGGCCTAAAACACAAACCCTGGAGATCTCTGTGAATCGAGGCTCAAACACTTCCTCAGTATCAGCTACATCACTCAGGCTCGTAATTGGATTCAATGAGAGATGTGTGAAAAGTTGTTTAAATCCTGTTTGTGAACTTTAGTTGGTTCACAAAGGGTTTTATATATGTACCATCATCGGACCAAATTTGGTGACATTGCGACAAGTCTGCCAACGATTCCTACTTTGAAAACTGTAAATGCACCACACAGCGGCTTGTAAGTACATTAATGAACGCGCGGTTTCTTTGTCCTGTGAGCTTCACATCTGCATGAAGGTGAAAACGTGGTTGCCACAGGATACCAGTCTGATGCGCACTTCAGAAATCTCAACCAGATTTCTGGCAAGCTGTTTAAAAAAAAAAAAGTATAATGCACCTCCTTTTCATATCTGTTTGAAACCCTTTATCTGTTCATTTCGAGTAACGTATTCATATTCGGTTATATCCCTCACACACACACACACACACACACACACACACTGCACTCTGTGTCAGGGATTACTTTGCGCCCGACTACGAAAAGAGACAAACTGAGTGTATGTCACACTAGCTATGACTCTCGCGACCCGGAGAGGACACGCACGTCGAGCAAAAAGCAAAGGATTTATTCATTTAGAGCTTTTTTAGAGCCCTCGCACTTGGAAGTGCAAAAACAACAAAAAAGAAGCCAGACAAATGAGCTTTTTCTCTTTTCCTGGCTCTGACTTATAAGAAAGAAGTTGAGCCGTGTTGGACAGTTCCTGCGCGAGCTCCCATCTGCTTTCATGGGGCTCCAGAGACCGCTGGCAGTGTGCGTGTGTGAGAGTGGATGAGAGGGGATTTCTCTGACGCTGCAGTGGTCGATCCGTACAGCCTTGTTAAACCCCCTCACTATATCCAGCTAAACCCTCGCCAGTAAAAACAGCAGCAGCTCAGCTCACCCTCAGTATCTGTCTCTTTCTTTACCTCCACACACACACGCACACACACACGCACACACACACGCGCGCACACAGGCTGCCCTTCATTCATATAGATGACGTGGCTGTGGTTGTCAAAAACAAACCAGATCGGTGATTCAGTCATTCATGGAAAGCTACGGGTAGTCTGGTTTCATTTTTAGACGCCGTCAGTTTTATTGGGATGTTTGTCAGAATTGCCATCAAACATTTATGTCCTGCAGTAAACCTCGTTTGGCAAGGTGCTTGTTGCGAGATCGGGATTCTTGGATTTCTTTAGATGGAGTAAATAACTTGAAACACAAGAAAAAAAAAAAACAAGACCTTTATCTTAAACACACACACACGCACACACCAGACGAAGGTATTTAGTCAGAGAGCGCTCTTCTACGATGGGAATGTGGTCTGCTTCCTCCCCACATGTGCTGCAAACCAGCTTCAGACCGCTTGTGTTCTGGTTTTTACAGTTTGTGTATTTTGCGTGTGCGCACATGTTTTTCTATCTTGGTGGGGAACGAATATCCCCCACAATGATAGGATTATCTGACCGTTTCGACCTTGTGGGGACATTTGGTTGGTCCCCATGAAGAAAGCTGCTTTATTTATTATATATTTATCTTTTAACATCCTAAATGTGCCAGAAGATTTCTTTTTGGTTACTGAGGTTAGGGTCAGATTTCGGTGTAGGCGTAGGATTAATTATCTGCGCTAACTGTCGATAGAAGGTCTTCGCAAGGATAGTTTCCACACACAAGCACACACAAGGGGGCATCGCTGATAACTGTGTGGTGGTGAAGGTATCTGATATGTGAAAAAGATAGCAATAAGCAGAGAATTCCTGGTCATAGCAGAAACCCAAGTGCTCATAAACTTGTGTGTGTGTGTGTGTGTGTGTGTGTGTGTGTGTGTGTGTGTATACAAATATACATTCCTCATTATTCCTCTTATTCATGGTTGGAGATGAATGACCTATAAAGGAATTTTGCAGGGTTTCATTTTTCTGCTCCAGCACCATTCTGTCATCCCACAGTCAGGTGTAAAGGAGTAATAGGGTAAAGTGTTGACTCTTTTATAGGAGTATAAATGTGTTCTCTTACACGTGTGTGTGTGTGTGTGTGTGTGTGTGTGTGTGTGTGTGTGTGGTTTTAGTTTTCATTAAGTCTTTTGGTAGTTCAGCACGGTGGTCGAGGCGTCGGTTAGATCAGGTTTCACCATGAGTCAGCTTGAAATGATTTTAGAAGGATGCATGTCTCAGTAAGAAAGTACATTCTTATGAAACCCCTTCCCACACACACACACACACATGCACTCATTTTCTTGCTGAGGAGTGCCTTTTATTTCCTAAATAAATGATTGTATTTCTGAGGCTCAGAGGCTGAAACATTATGCAATACAGTGTGTCTGTCTGCCGCTCTGTCTTCTTCTCTCTGCCTTTCTGTCTCTCTCTCTCTTTGTTTTATTTGGAATTATGTTTTTTTTTTTTTTAATTTATTTCAGTTTCTCTTGCGTTGCCTAATCTCACTGTTTTCATTTGATTCACTGTGATTGAAAGCATTCCATGGAGCATGTCCACGCAGGTACCAAGTGATTCTTCGCAAAGTGCTGGGAAAGACCATTTTCAAGGTTGTTGTTTTTCCCGTCCATGGTGGCGCTCTTTGATGTGCCGTGTGTGATTAGATCAAGTATATCTGGATTACTCAGTTATTTCTTTCTGCATAAACTGAGTTCATTGTTCTCGCTGTAGCATAACAGAACTGCTGTAATGGACCTAGGTTTATTATGAGCTGCGCTGATACTCAGACTTTGCAGGAAATTAGAAAATGCTGTCCGCTCAGTGTGCTCCATATGATGATCCATTGATAGGCTGTTAAAGAGGTGTGTGTGTGTGTGTGTGTGTGTTCTCACACAATGTAATGTAAGTGTGTTCGGAGGATTCACCATCAGCAGGTCGGGTCTCTGCCACAGAAGGGTTCAGAGGGCTAAGCACTGCTTCAGTGCTTTTACCTGAGTCCCTGTCACCTGTTCTGTGTCAAAACCAAACAAAAGAAATGATGTGAAACTTTGGTTTGGTTGATCAAGAATGCCTTCACTGTCACATTATCACTGCTGCAGTTATGAATACTGATATATGGAATATTCTCTCAAGTCATCATGCGTCACACATTCACTATATGGCCATAAAGTATGTGGACACCTGAGTAGTGAACATCTCATTCCAAAGGCTTTCCACTAGATTGTGGCGGTGGGGATCTGATACCTGGTACGTAGTTGGTGTTCTGGTTCATCTCAGAGCTGTGCAGACCACTCAAGCTCTTCCACACCAACCTCGGTAGACCATGTCTTTATGGACAGGTTTCCAGGTTTTAAGGACACCAACCGTGCTTTGTGCACAGGAGCACTGTCATGATGGAACACTGAAGGAACACAGTCTGGGGAAGATCCTTATATGGGCGTTATGGTCAGGTGTCCATGTTACTTTTGGTCATATAGTGTACACCTTTGAATGTTGTAAGTAAAGAATAAAACATGACCGAGCATGCTGGTATAGGAAAATAATCAACAACAGGTTCGTTTTTTCAATCTATTTATATGTATGGTACATGTTATATTAGCTATAAACAGTTCCCTCCCCAGCCTGTCTTTTTTTCCTCTCCTTTGACATTAATAGGACAAAAAATGAAGGTGGTTGTGTTAAACTACACAGCCCTTTCCTCTGAAGACTTCCCCATTTCAGAAAACTTGAATTTTACATCTGACTGTTACACATCACTGACACTGGTGACTCGCTTTTCAACATCTCACCTCACAGGAAACATCATGGTACCAACAATTATATTTTTGATCCATTTATGTGGAGCGCGTGCCATACAAGTGCCTGTGTGAATTTTTACTCTAGAAATGTCTTGGATAATGTCACATTAAGCACATTAATGCTTTGCAGGTGAGTTACTGTCCAAGCTGTGCTTTTATAAAAGATTAATGAATAAAAAAAATCACATTTATCAAAATATCTTTATTTTGTCAGTGTGCATTTTCGAAAAAGTGGCTCCAGTTTCCACAACAGTTCTACCTTGCCTGTGCAGTCTATAGACTGTAAGGCCCCGCTCCCCGTGCCACCGTAACCAAGCAGACCACTTTTCGCCTGAAATGCTGCTACAGTCAATTACAACCAACAAGCACTAACTCTTATACTTGCCTTCCTTCAGATTCTGAGCTAAAGAAGCTTCGTGAGGAGGCGTTTACCATCCTCATGGACTCTGAGCTTGTGGCTCCTCGCAGACCTGATGAGGTGCATCTCTCTGTTCCTGGGGCCATACAATACCTACAGAGCTTGGCACGCTTGGCAACCAGCATCGCTATGGAGACGTCTGCCCTGTGGAGCAAACAGGAAACAGAGGGGCAGCTGAAGGACCTCCTGAGTCGCCTGCTGCATTGCTCGCATTACGAAGTGAGGCAACTGGCACTGGAGCGGCTCCTGGAAAGACTGCAGGCGAATCGGGAACAGCAGTCTCTGCCCTTTGACCTCAGTGTGTCCACTTTAGCCTACCTGGCGTTACATGAGCCAAACCCCACCTGCCTTGCAAAGGTGAGAGGCTGCAGTTATTGCCTTTTTTTAAGCGAGTAAAGTACTTTCCTGAACCATACAGTGTGTAAGGCAATCAGACGAAATGTGTCTTGACCCCTATATATAATTATGGTGCTGCTAGAAAGTTTGGGAACGACAGAAAAATACAATTTTCTGTATTTCTGCATAAATTTCGTATGAAGTTGATCAGATCGTCTGAGTTCCAGAACTAGATGAAGAGAACCTAATTAAACAAATGACACAAAAAAAGATGGTTCTTACATTTATTTATTGAGCAACATTATCCAACATTAAATATATTTGTCGGAAAAGGTATGTGAACTTTTGCTTTCAGTAACTGATGTGACCCCCTTGAGCAGCAATAACTTCAGCCAAACGTTTCTGGTAACTGGTGACAATCCTGCCCAAAGGGTTGGAGGAACTTTGGAGGAATTCCTCCTTGCTTCGCCTCAGTGATATTGGTGGGCTTCCTTGCAGGTTCTTCCACAACATTTCTCTTGGGTTAAGGTCTGGACTTTCACATAGCCATTCCAAAATGTTACATTTCTTCTGCTTTAAATATTTCTTTATAGACATACCTGTGTGCTTAGGGTCGATGTCTTGCTGCAGGACACACTTATGGTTAAGCTTCAGTTCATGGACATATACCCTGATGTTCTCCTGTAGAATCTGCTGGTATAATCCAGAATTCATAGGTCCATCAATAATGGCAAGGCAGCAAAGCAGCCCCAAAACATGATGCTACCACCCTCATGCTTCACGGCTGGGATGAGATTCTTATGATGGAATGCAGTGTGTTTTGTTTTTGTCAAATATAATCCTTTTCAAAGCATCAAATTCTTTAGAAATGGTTTTGTAACCTTTTCTGCCCTGGTGTGCATTGATGACTCTTTCTGATGTCCTCTCTATCTCCTTTGATCGAGACATGGCACACTTCCATAAACCTGTGTGGTGAAGACCAAACTTTGATAGTGAAGTTTAAATTCACTCGTACTCCTAGAGGTTCACCTACACTTCCCAACAAAGATATTTTAACGTTGAATAATTTTGCTCAGGAAAGAAATGTAAAAACTGAAGATCTGAGAGTTCACAAACTTTTCAGCAGCACTGCATATAAATAGGATTCCAGATTGTATGGCTCTTCCTCAGACAAACAGAAGTAGATTAAAGGGTTTACAGTAACGTGCTGACAGAATCGTAGGAATAAACAGAAGTCACAAGTGAGCAGGAAGGATCGAAAATATGTCCACACACAATAATGTTTTAAATCTGAGGAGCTAAGCCTTTGCATTTTATACCACCATGCCTGTGACCTCCCCTTGTTCATCCATCTTGCCAGTGTTTGTCATGGTTGTGATCAAAGCGCTTTGTTCTGAGACTCCAGCTGTTTAAATGATAACTGCACTGCAATCCAAACTCTCTCAGACTGGCTGAATAAATGATGGCTCCTCAGTAACATATCAACTCGCAGAAAGGCCTCAGCATACACACCTCCCCTATGTTTGGTCATCCCATTTATTTCCACTCATGGACTAAAGACAGCCACACACGTTTAGCGTGTGCAAACACAACACACAGAAAGTAAGGGAAAAGGTGGGGTGTTTTTCAAAAAAGTGCCCTATTTCAGTTCCTCATAAACACTCGATTATTCTGTTATGCCATTCCTATCATTATACACAGGCATGTCCCTGCACACACATGGCGTGTGCGTGTGTGTTTACCATCTGTGTCCGTGTGCTGCTGTGTGTCTGCTTGTGTGTTTTATTGGCCAGCCGTTAATGTTTAAAAGGCTGCTGTGAAACTGCTCCTGCTTGCTCCAGGGACTCACTTTGGCCTGGTTTCCATGGCGATCCCTCTGTTCCACTAAAGCATTCTGGGAAGAAAAGACGAACACTGGGATGAGTTTCTCATACACATGAGTTTAACAGTCAGGAGGTTTTCTGTAGAAATGCAAGGCCTCATGTGCTCATTTCTTTTCCTGACGATGCTTATGAGTCACGTGTGTGTGTGTGTGTGTGTGTGTGTGTGAGAGAGACATAACCAGGAGCAAAAATTCATAAGACCGCAGCCAGCTTCTATGGGCTGTAAAAGACTTTTAACCAATTGTTGTCCAAACTTAAAAAAGAAAAACATGGAAAAAAATACCGTAATTAATAAAATGAAAAATAAAGTAATGAATAATTAATAATACAGTATTTAATCAAATAAAATACAAATTTTTGCCTGAATTTGTTGTCAGGCCAGTTCCAGTGCTATTTTCTATTCCTTCAACATTTTTTTTCTTAGCCATTATATTTCATAATTACTATAAACAAATTTGGGATTTTGGGAATTTAATACGAGAAAGCTGCAGAGAATTGTCAGCGGATAATTTCACACTAAAAGCTCTCTTACGAATTACGCAGATATTATTGTAGTTCAACAAGTTCAACTTGTTTTGAATCGGGTGGTAACTTGAATGATGAAATGAAGAGTTTAAATCTTTTTGGATTATTTAGAAATACTGTAGGAAAAAGGTTTATCCAGTTTTGATTTTTTTTTTAATTTTTGAACAGCAGCAGTAAAAAATACTACTACTACTACTAATAATAATAATAATAATAATCCAGTATGGGTATAAGTGAGTTAAAGTTCTAACAACACCTTCATGCCCCAGTTATCATCAGTGAGTAATGGAAGTCAGCATGTCCTTGCCTGCTCCCTGACCCTCATAGTCATATACAATCAGAAGTAAAGTCCCTTGTTGGGGTGGTACATTTTGTACCTTTTCATATATTTTACCTGGAAACGTGAAATCTAGTTGACCTTTAAGATGACCTTAAGAACCACTGTTCTACCTTTGAACACGCTTTGAGACCGAATCATTAAAGGGCACATGCATGCTAAAGGTACAAAAGATACCCCTGAAGGCACCACCATAGTGACAGTGTAAAATACACTTTAGTTTTTTTTTTTTGAGTGTAGAAAAGCAAAGGAGCACATAGAGGAACGAGACAACTTTTCCCAAGTTCCTTTGTAGATCAGAGACCGCTTTCTGTGTCTGATTCAAGATGACACAGCTGGATCTGAACCAGATGTGTTTGACTTGTGGAAGGATGGAGAGATGAGAGGTAGAGGGGAAGCCCTGCTGGACTCCTTTGACTGCGCTGTACCAAAGGAGGAGCAAGACGAAGACCTCAAGACATGGCCAGCAGACAAAGAGCCACCCAGTGAGGGGTGTGACCATTGTACAAACAGCAGTTACAGAACTGTAATAACATGATGAATAAAACAGGAGCAGTTACATTAACAATAATAAGGCAGACAGACAGATTAACCGACGCTCACTAGGATGACAACCGGGATTGTACAAAGCATACTGTATGTAGCCAGGAAGTGGATTTACAAGATCCGTTGGTGCTGATGAATCTTCTATAACAGCGGTTCAGACAGTGGTGATGGATGTAATTCAAGTGACAGGTTTATATTAAAGCACTCGTTCTGATATGTTGTCGTTTCTATAGTAACAACTCATTCACAGGTACTTGTTGTGGTGGACACTCCACATATTCTAAAGCTAATAATAAGTGGATTATGAAACGTTATTTATCAAAGAAAAATGTCTAATTGTTGATATGGGGAGGTTTTCTGTACATTTATGAGGCATTTATTTCACATATATGGACGGAGTCTCTAGCATAAGTGCTTTGTTGCAGCTGTTACAAAAAAAAAAAAAAAAAAAGCTGTGCTGTTATTGGAAAATAACCAGCTTTAGTGTGTTAATGCCCCCTAAATATTTCATTATTACACCTGGGGACCATTTAACACTTTTATTTGTGTTACACTAACAATGAGGGTTTTTTTTCCACTTTAAATGGTCTACTTTGTCTTTTCCTCAGGTTCTGCAAATTCTCTCAGTCCTCCCACTGTCCTCCATCCTGCCATGGCAAGATGCTAGTATGTCCCTAAGCGACGACAAGGCACTAGATCACCTCCTCTCCGTGGCAGAAACCTCCACACACAGGTAACCAGTTTGACCAGTGTCCAACTCTGACTCTGTTCACCTTGACCAGCATTTTATTCAAAGATAACAGCGTGGTCAAACAGCCATTGGTGGGAACTTCGCGCAGCTGCTGTTCATTCGTATAATAAACAGCGTAAGCGTTTTTGGCTAGCTGCGTCCTTTAAGCATTTGCCACACCCAGCAAAGATTTCCACTGACACCAAAAACCCACCGGCCTACTTAGTTCTGTCTTTAAGAACACCCGATCCTGATGAATAGCGGCGGTTAGGGCTGTGGATATGACCACACTGGTGGCAGAAGGTCGCTCATAGTGTGCTGGCAGGGAGGAAGGGTGCACTGGTTTCAGATGTGGGCTTCCACCATGAAAAAGACCACAAATGCCTGTGGTAAGCAGCTCCCCTGTATATGCCAATCATCCATTCACAGCCGAGATAGAGCATGAAGGATATTGATTTTCACCGTTTACAGGCTCACAGCCTCCTCAGTGTGCCTCGTGTACCTGTGGTTATCTGCATGCGCTCGCACATGCATATCTGTATGTTTGTGTAAGGGTGTGCATTCGTATGTGCATGTGTGTGTGTGTGTGTAAATGGGCTTACTTGTGTGTGTAGGCGTGTGGGTGTCTGTCTTTGGGTCATGCACCTGGTGACAGGTGTGTGTGTTTTTGCAGTAGATGGCTGAAGGGGCCTCAAGTCTGAATTACAGGCACTTTTCCCATTTCAGGCCTGTATGAATGAATACACACCCTGCAGTGTAGGATTACAAAAAGCCTTTCCGTCTAAAGCCAGAGCGCCCCTCGGCCTGGCCAATCCGCCCGCCTTAAGATCAACGTTGGGAAATCGGTTTGGTGGGATTGTCATTCTCGGTGACACAGCGCCAGTGTTTTGGAGTGCGGCAGTTGCTCTGTGATTAAGCAACGCCGTAATACTGGCGGTGAGTGTGTGCGCGATTGTGTAACGTTGCCGCACACTTGTCCTTTGACTCGTGTTACTGTTGGAGGCGTTGTGTAATTGCACATTTGCCGGGTGTATTTCAGTTCCAGCTCTGTAGTGGAGTGCGTGGTGCGTCCCACCTGTTTTATGACGCGGGCGGTTTTGTGAACGGCCACGTTTGTGACTGCGCTGAAGTGGCCTTGCTGCTTTTCATAAACTTAACCGCTGTGGGTGAACGTGTCAGTGTGGGCTTGTTTATTTACTGTACCCTTTGCATACCGTGTTCTAGAATTGCAAAACCTCTTGTACATGGAAATATATGACGATTGAATTGTATTGCCGTGTGTGTGTGTGTGTGTGTGTGTGTTTTAGCTTGGAGCTGCACTGTGCTGCCCTCTCTTTGGCCTCTCGACTGGTGGTGCACCTGGCCCAAAAGACGCCGTTGGTAAGAAAGACGAGTGGGAAGGAGGGAGTGAGGAAAAGAAAGAGAGGGCCATTGTGTGGGAATGAGACATACAGTCAGAGGAAGACTAGACGCTGCTGAACAGAGTTCAATATACAAGATTATTAAAGGAAAAATTTCATATATTGTCTCATAACAGCGCAACCCAAAGTGTATTATTCCTCTTATACCACAGCGGTGTGCCAGCGATTACAATTTATTTATTAATGAATGACGTGTTGCATTTTTTTTGACCGTTTACAACTACATTTAATGTTCTGGAATGCTCACGAGTTCAATAGGTTCCTGTTATTACTTGTGTACCTCTCCCTTGAGGTTAATAAGACGATAAACACATGCTTGTCGTGTTAGAGAAAAACCTGCATCCTGACTGAGAATCTAATCCTTTCATAAATGTTAAACAAACATCTCCTATACATTCTTCTTTGTTAAATAACCGAACCTTTTTGAATCCGTTTTTACTGCTGTTCTCTATAGACACGACTATGTGTTAGATATGTTAGCACCTTAATATAAAGCTCTATATCTGATATAAATCTGTAATGTTACAGCCGGAACGACTGTCAGAGCCATGCTGTTATAGAACATTAATCCGTACCTTCTGATTCGAGTATTCAACAGCACTATTGTATAAGCCCAAAGATTTCACATGCAATATGTAATATTTCAGTTGTAAGCAGATGGGACATAAGGCAATGGCTAGTTTTATGTTAACACAATATTGCTTAAATAGTGCAATTGTTTTTAAAAACATCCATTAAAAACCCTGCAGTTATTATTTGGTGATGCCTCCCCTGAGCCTCTTCCTGTGATGTTTAAGTCTGGAGACGTGAGTTGCCATAATGCAGGTCTTCCTTTGTGCAACACTTCCAACAGCTTGCTTTTGGATGACAAATGGATTTACGTGTATGTCATCATATTTAGACTCAAGCAAACAGGATATGTTTAAAAGCAAAAATACAGCTTGTGAAAAAAGGATTGTATTTATATATTCATTGTTATTTTGCTGCATTTATCGTGATGCTTTTGAAAGAGAAAAAATAGTTCTTTAAAAAAATAGGTTCTTAAGAGATTATTAGAGGAAATGTACATTTGAGGTTACTTTAAATATCATACACTCACCATCCACTTTTTAGGAACACCTGTACACTTGCACATTCTTGCAGTTATTTACTCAGCCTATCATGTGACAGCAGCACAATACAAAAAAGATCTTGTAGATACAGGTCAAGAGCATCAGGTAATGTTCATATCAAACAGCTGAATGAAGAAAAAGTGCGATCTCTCTGACTTTGATCATGGTGTGGATGTTGGTACCAGACGGACTGGTTTGAGTATTGATCTCGTGGGATTTTCACACACAGCAGTCTCTAGAGTTTACACAGAATGGTGCAAAAAGCAAAAAAGAAATCAAGGGAACCAGGGAAGAGAAGTCAGAGGAAACTGGCCAGACTTGTCTGAGCTGCCAGGAAGGATATAGTAACTCTTATAATCACTCTTTACAACCGTGGTGAGCAGAAAAGCATGTCAGCATGCACAAAACATTGAGCCTTGATGTGGATGAGCTACAACAGCGGAAGAGCACATCGGGTTCCAGTCCTGTCAGCCAGGATCAAGAATCTGAGGCTATCAAGGGCACAGACTCACCCAAACTGGACAGTTGGGTGAAAAAAAAAAATCATCTGGTCTTTTTCGAGCCCTCAACTATTCAGGCTGGGTGAGCCTGTGCCCATGATATCCTTGGATTCTTGCTCTGGGCTGAAAGGAGCTTTCTGAGATGCTTTTCAGCTCACCACAGTTGTAAAGAGTGCTTATTTGAGTTACTATAGACTTCCTGTCAGCTCGAACCAGTCTGGTCATTCTCCTCTGATCTCTCTCAGTAAGGTGTTTCAGCTGGCAAACCCTGCGCACCCAGTGTTTTTATCTATCCATCCATCCATCCATCCATCCATCCATCCATCCATCCATTGTACCTTTCTGTGTAAACTCTAGAGACTGTTGTGTGTGAAATTCCCAGGCGATGAAATACTCAAACCAGCCCATCTGACACCACCAACCATGTTGTGGTTAAAGTCACAAAGATCACATTTTTTCCTCATTCTGATGTTTTGATGTGAACATTAACTGAAGCTCTTGACCTGTATGTGTATGATTTTGTGCACTGTGCTGCTGTCACATGATTGGCTGATTAGAAAACTGCATGTAGTTGTTCCTGATAAAGTGGACGGTCAGTGCCTATCTATGTTGTTTATATATGTATGTGTACACAATATATGTATAGATGGTTTTGTGAGCTGTCTGTGGAAAGATTGGACAGCTGGATTTCACAAGCGTTTTACTGGGAGCTGTTTGCCTTGTTTGTAAGTCACTGAGATGTTTGTGAACGGTCATTAGGCGATTAGCTGCTAGGTGTTAGGTGACGTGGGGCATGCAGCTGTGAGTAAACCTCATTTACTTGGGCACTTAAATATCACTGCAACCCATAATATCATCCTTTATTAGTGCATCCACACGTATACAGTAGAAAGCCTCCATGACTCAGTTGCATAATAGTATAATAACAATAATGATTTAAAACTCTATTCTAGATATTCTCAAGTCATACAATTAAAGATGTGTGCTCTACGTACAGGAGGATCCGGTTGGGGTTGCAGTGTCTCACGCTGCCCGCTGGGTGGCGCTGGTGACTCAGGACTGTACTGAGGAACAGCCAGTAGAGGTCAAACAGACCGCTGCAGAGGTGCTGGTGAAGGTCACACCCACCCTGTTGACCTCTGCCACTCTGCATATGGGTAAGTGCATATCCATTCTTAGATATCTATGTACCAAAGAATGGAAATGAAAAGTGCTCTGAGAGCGTGTGTGTGTGTGTGTGTGTGTTGAAGGTATCACCCACACCCTGGCACTGTGGCAGAGTCTCTTCACCCTACTGCAGGATGAAGACCAGGATGTGAGAGACAAAGCTGCTGACTTCATCTGTTACTTGCCAACACATCTGATCACTACAGGTACACACACACACACATACAGTATACACACTCACACAATACTGAGGTAAGACAGCAGAGCTTTACTGCAGTGTTTCCAGTTGGACCTCCTGATTTCATAACCATCAAATCTTGCAAGTAGCAGGATCCAGATTTGGCAGATGCAGTATTAACAGTGCAGGCTTACAGGAATCAGGTGGGGTTGTTTTTTTAGCGGGGGATGGGAAGGTGTGAGTTTCTCTTTACAGCTTCCCTTGACAGCAAAAGAACAGAGGTGTGGAAGAGAGGAGGATGTCCACTAGGCTCAGGGCTTTGATATAGAGGTGTCAGACTTAGCGATGCAGAGAGCAGGAACGACTTGTCCTCGTAGATCAGTCACATCAAAAAGTACATCCGTGCCAGCACGTCTATCTACAGCCTGATAAGCAAATTCACACACTTTTCACAAACACTTTTTTTTCGGCAGGGGGGGGGAGTCAGTTAGTGTTAACCAGAGAGCCAGGGCCAAATGAAGTGTAATAAGCTTGAAATAGTCTTCATAGGTGAAGCAGTATTTAGAGACCAAGTTGTTGTTCAGCCTCTTTACCAGCTTTCCTGTGTTCTCCATTCTCCAGTATCAAATTAAACAAGTCATACCCCCAAATGATTTAATTCTTTGTGAGATAAAAAAAACATCTGAAAACATCATTATAAAAGAGCAGAGCTGGATTATTGGGCAAGAAAAGAATGAATGTATTTGAGGATTTGAGCAATTGTGCAGGGCCATTTTCTTGTTTTGATTTTTCTTTTACATCTAATAAAGTACATGTTGTCTGTGTGATTATAATCAGCATGATAGTACTGATAATTAGTTTGTGTTGTGGGTACAACATGCGTCAGTGATTTCGAAGATGAAACCTGAACTTCTGAACCTCTGGTCTTATTATAGCGTGTCTTCCCCTTTTCCACTGCATTAGCTGTTTCTAGTTATAAGCATGAATAATTCTTAATTTAACTATTTGAGTATAAGGTTATTGCTTCAGTAATGAGTGAATGGGAAAGTTGTTTTCCCATCAACATGTCCAACTTCAACATTCCAGCCCAGTATTTCGAAATGGATTTTTAAAAAAGCCTCAGCATCTGTAGCCAATATTACCCAAGCTTATGTTGTTCTTGGCTCCCCTGCTTAAATATTGAGAACGTTTTAAAGGTTAAAGGCACTATCAAAAACCAAAGCAGATAATAATGTAATCTTAACCATACTGTCTGTCTGTTCCAGCCTTCGTTATAGTCATAAATACCACTTTAAAAAAAAAGCATCAGAACTTTATCAGTGGATTATCTGTCCAGTAAAACAACAGCCTCCTTGTCCTCCTTGCTAATGGCTGAACAGGACATGTGGACCTATTTGGCAGCCATTTGACTATAGATGTTAGGCATTCACTGATTCATCTGCTCTCATATGTTCAGGAACTGGCCAAACGAACTTTGTCTTTGTAGTTTCCTTCCACTTAGGATGTTGCAGTAACGTGCTCATGAACAAGGCCTTTTAAGTTGAGCACACATGGGTGGCACTCTTTTTAGACAGGTGAAGGTGTAAACTGTCTAACAGAGATAGCTTAGATTTTGCATTGAAGTGTCAGACAAGAGTCTATGCCTTCTGATAGTACCGTCCTAATCAGTGCATCTTCTACATATACTCTTTCAACATTGATGTATTCGGTCTAGGTCGTTTATTATAAGAATAAATGTAACTGCAATAGTTGGTCACTATAAAATAATGACAGTGATACCCACTTGACTTGATACAAACAAACATTTCATTCGCTACCTCTCGTTTGATGGTACATATCCTTAAAATGTTAGTGTTCTCGTTTACAAAATGCCAAATGCACTCCTAATTCAAGTCATTTACAAGCTTCTAATATTAGCAGTTGTCTTTAGCAACGATCTGTTATTGTGTGCGAGCGTGCGTGCTACCCGTGTCTCTGTTCCCATAGGTCTCTAGAGGAAGTCAAAGCTATAAAATTCGATGTGTTATTTTCCTCACCTTTACACTGCTCTTTCACACCCACACTTCCTTCCCGCAACCTTGCACACTTGCGTTTCCATGCCGTTTGAAAAAGTTTGAAAGTCGGTGAGAGTGTGTGCTCACCTGACACGAGAACAAGAGCTTCACATCATTGATTGAACTGTTTTGGAGTAAGAACACACAACATTACAGCAGCTCTCTTACCTTTCCTTATTAGAAGCTGTATTTGTAGTATACATCTTGTAATGGCATCAGTATATCTACATTAGTGGTGTGTTTTGTGTAATGTATAAATACCAGGTATTTAGTATCTAGTAGTATCTAGTATCTAGTATCTAAACACCTATTTAGTATCTGATAGAAAGGAAAGAGGGAAAGAGTCCTTTCTGTGCATCCTTAAGTGATGGTTGTACATGTTTGTGTCAGAGCTCACGTTCTCCCATCCACACACGCACACACACACAGACCGCCACAGAACACGCTGACACATTCTGTGCTGTGGATGTCTCTGATTTCAATGCCATGCCAGACACACACTCCCTCCTTTCTTACCCCTCCTTTCCATGCACAGACACCCGACACTCGGCCAGCTGCAGCGCCTCACATCCTGAATTCGCCGCACACCAAAGCCCCTCTCTCATTACTCAAAAAAGGGTTTTTTTAATTAGTTCCAGTCCTCTGCCTCCCTGCGATTACGGGAATTAAGCTTTCTGCTGGAATCTCAGCTCGGCTGTACATTCAAGCAGGCGCACAAAACTCCTCCAAAACAACTTTTTCCTCAAGGACGCTGGAAACAGCTTCCCTCCATTCAGGATTAAACATGATTCCATCCAGTCTTGGATTCAGTATAGCCATTACCTAATCATATGACATCATGTAACAATCAAACTGAATGGCTTATTAATTAATATTACACTTTGTTTTATGTTTAATGATTAGTGAAGTCCAGTAACAGTCAGACATTTAATTGCACGTTTATAGGAATATTTACTGTCTTTGTTGTTTGATAGGAAGGGTTATGATGGCCATTAGGAAACCTTGTTTGTGAGTCACTCTGTTTCAGTTTTGTGTTTCGCATTTTGTCCTGTTTGTCCACCTCCTTACAAATCAAGTTCAACTTTTGGTCAAGTTGTGTCATCTTGTTCCTGAAATACGGGAACCATCACCTGCGGCTTACACCTAAACATAAGGCTCCCAAATAACCATCCCTGTCTAAAGGAGAGACTATGACCTTAAGGCACACATAAACAAAGAGATAAAAACAGAAATGCAGAACCATGAGAGCGGGGGCGTTTTGTAAGCCGAGGAGAGGTTGGGAAATCACGTTACTGAAGTGTGAAACCACAGAAAAGGGCCGAAATGGAAAGCAGCTTGAGTTTCCTATTATGCCTTTAATGCCTGGATGATGGCGTGTTCAGGCCTGGCCCGTGTCCAGCGCTATAGGCCGACACTTCCCATCACAAATCCCCAGGGATGAATAGCATCAGAGGCTGGCCAGGCCAGAGATGGGCTGTCCCATCATATTGCTGAGAGAAAAGCCCAACTCTTTCTTGCTCAGCTCTTTATATCAGCACTACTAGTGTACAATCAAAAGCTTTCTGCGTTCCCTCAATGTCCCCCCACAGCTGCTCAGTTTCTGGAATGAAAGGAGATACGCAATTTCTGCCCAACAGTACTTTCCCAGTATGCTCGCGGGGGAAGGTGTCACGGTCGTTAAGATGTCGTTATGCTCTCCTTTAGCAAGAGCGGTTTTTGACTGGCAGATCCCAGTGACTGTCGACCATGGAAGTAATTTGGACGTTGGCTGCAGGGGAGGGAACGTAAAGAGAAGCCAGAAAGCAAAACAAACTTGCTGTGACTCACTCTCACGTTGCCACAGTGAGCGCTTTGAAGCATGAGCAACTGGGGTCATTAAAAGTCAAGACTTGACAGGGGCTTGACCATTGCTTTAGATGGGTGTTAATATCGTCTCCACACACATCCTTTGAATCTCTCTTCTCACTTCCCCTATCACGTGTCCCTTCTTTCTGTTTTTTCGTTTTCTGCAGCCATCATCCAAGCAGGTCTGCCTGTGGCTAACCTCAAAGTACTGTTTCTAAGTGTGTGTAGTTATCATTCCGCTTCTCTGGACAAGCTCCATGGCCAATGGAGACGGAATCACACAGTGTGAAGATGAAAAAGAAAACAAAGCCTTCAGTAACTGACCTCTAGTTTCGATCTCCTTTGACCTGGCAGTTCAAAGGCTGCGAGCCACTTGCATTGAGGAACTACACCTCTACTTAGACCAAATGAACGTTCAAGGATGGACAAATCATGGTGATTTTTATGTAGCTACAGGTTTTTTTTGTTTTGTTTGTTTTTTTTAAATCCTCTCATGATAATGCCTCTAGTGATGAATCTAGAGAACTCTAGTGTGTTTGTGCCCTGGACAAAAGACAGAAAGTCTTTGACCTACATTTCTGCCATGACCTGTGGTGTTTTCTTGTCACACGTCATAAAGACATTTTTTTGACAAAGACATGTTTGAACTAGCGTCTTTATTTTCATTTGATGGAGTGTTTAAATGGGAGGTTGTAGTATTTTGGTTATATAAGAGCTTTTGTGCTTGACTGTACTATATTTTGCTCGGTTTTAACAGTTTCCACATCCTGAGTCTGGAAATATTGTCTATCATCTGTCCAAGCTAATTAATATGCCTAGTAAAAATAGTTCCTAACAACGGCTAGGGATTCAGAAAGGAGCGTCTTGCTCCACAGAACAGAGGTGCTTTGCACCACCAAGAAATATACGAACCAACTGATGTTGCATTTAAACAAGCATTTCAAATGAAGTCAGTAGAAAGTAGACGTTTTCTTTTCCAGCCTACTGAACCAGCTTCTCTGTTGGGCAACTGGGTGCATGGGCTACTGATTTTTTCCACCTTTCAACACTCCTCATGGCTCTGCTTCAAGTGGATACAGAGTCATCTTTAATGTACCATAGTGGTGTATATATATATATTTTTTTAATTTTTTGGTAAATTTCAGCTACTGACTCACAGTGTGAAGTAATCCAGGGCTTTACTCGCTCTTGAATAGAATTATATGTTCAAACTCCTCAAGGACTGGATTAGTAACCTTTACCCCAAATCATGTCATGGAGAATATCAGAGGATATCAAAGTTCAGTACTTGACCTCCATTCCCTGATCCCTTTCTTTTTATACCCCTTCTTCCAGGTGTTGCCCAAGGAGCTGTTTCTCCCCCTGTTGCTTTGCGGATGGGAGTGGGAATTCTGTGCCAGCTGTTACAGGTGTGGGACCAGGTGGCCGTTGGCATGATAACCCTGACAGAGTGGCTGCTGGGAGATAACCAGGCAGAGCTGGGCAATGAGAAAACACTTGACTTGGTAAGGACACAGATAGTGCATCACATTATGAACATGCGTTTGAACACCTTTGGAGGAGATGGTGTGTCGGAGAACATTTCGGAATTTTGTTTCGAGAATATTTTCTTTGCATCGTGCTAACATTGAGATCCATTTCTTCACTCAATCTTGCACAGGACGAGGAGTTCCTCTTTGAGAAGCGAGATCTGAATTTGTGGGCGGAGCCTCTGCAGTGGGCACGGCTGTTACATAGACACCTATGTGCTCTCTCCACAGTACCAGGCTCACCCACTTTGTGCCCAGCAGAGCTTGAACGTCTCTCTGCAATAGCTGGTGCTAATGCTGACTCGGCCCGACGAGCAATGAGCTCCCTCCCTGCGCTGCCTCAGTTCTCTGCCACCATAGAGCATGCAAAGCTAACTCTGCTGAACGAGAGGGCCACTCTCACTCAGAATGTTCTGGCAACAATCAAGCGAAAAACAAACTCCAGCTGAGAACCAGAGGTCTTTCAGCTCCCTCTTACATTTTTAACACGTTCAAGTAAATGACTGGAAAATCAATTTTCCCTTCAATGGGAATGAAGAGAAAAGTTAGGGCATTTTAAATGACCTTGGACTGCTCCCAGCGTCTGCATCTCTGAGTTACTGTTTGGGGCAACAGTAGCTGATGTCTGAGAAATCTATTCACTCTGTTACTGCATATAAATATTAGGATTATTTTATCATTTCCTCCCTGTTGTTGAAGGAGTTTTATTTCTTTAAGGCCAATCCTGCTCAAGAATGCAAACAATGTTTTTAATTATATTATTAATTTTATTTCATATCATATGTGGTGTTTTGCCTATTAAAAAGGTGACTGATGTGCAGGAATTTCACTGACCCCAAACTGTTTTTCATCAAAATAAAAGCCAAGTTTTACTGCGTTCACTTGTCTGGGGCTGACTTGTGCCCATTTGTATGCAAGTGTGAGCCTGAGTGAGTGAGAAGTCAGTATGCATGCGTCGTGACCCTTGATATCTTCTCGTCTCGTTCCACTATTTTCACAATGATGAAAACACATTTGTTCTTTTTTGTCACACAAAAAAATGAGAACAGACTCCGTGGCCATAGCAAGTCAAGTCAAGTGGAGTTTACTGTCATTTCAACCATATACAGCCAGTTAGTACATAGTGAAATGAAACAACGTTCCTCCAGGACCAGGGTGCTACATAAGACAAACACAGAACTACAAGGGACTACATAAATTTATACATAAAGTGCACAAGTGCAAACGTGCAGACAGACAAAACAGTACGGTGACTACTGGGCTAGACAATGGGCACAGTAAGTCCCAGTGCAGCACAGAGGTTCAAACATCATGAAGGTCAACTCCTTTTACTAAACGCACTTTTACACATTTGTGTTGTTTGGACTGTCTGTTGGACGATCAATGCTGTTTTTTTTTCCCCCTCATATGTTGGACCCTTTAACACAGTTCCCAGAAAGAGAAATAGTTCAGCAGGCCCCTCCTGTGTAGGATGTTATGCAATTGGCACTAAACAGCAGACTGGTGGCTGGCATGTGTGTAGACAGCTGGATTGCCTTCGGGGCTACATTAGTAAATGTTCTCTTACTGTACAGTGATGTAATGCTTGGGAACAGTCCAACATAACTGACCCCTTTACATCCACACGGATGGGGAGGTGAAAGGAGTGGGGGTGGTGATAGCGGCTGAATCCCAGATGATTCCCTACTTCCTATATAAGAGTGCACTACCTATGTACTATGCACTAGCTCATGTTGCTGTCTTGGCCGTTAGGTGGCACACAAGGCTTCTTTTAAGGAAAACATTTTAGACCCTTAGGGGGCAGTATGGGATCGTTGTATAGGGGAAACATTACCACATTCCTTCACATGATTTCTATTTTTCTCTCTGCTGCTTGGGGGATAGTGTGTGGATTTAAGCTGAACACTGTTAGAGCCAACCCTGGGGCAGCAGCCACTGGCTAAACAGAAATATGTATGTTTATCTTTTAAACATTAGTTAGTTACAAAGGGTCCGTTACCATGTAATCAAATATATATCACATACATATATACCTACACACACACACACACACACACAATTTATCTATGTGTATGTATGTATGTATGTTTTTATTACTGCTACAGATTTTAATGTTTTGATTTAAAAATTTTTTTTGAAACTAAATTTGCTGTTAAGAAATTTGTATGTGTTCAATAGTTTTGACCCAGTCAGACTTACTTAGTGGGTAGATTAGACTAACTGCAGCTTTCTCTGGTTAGCAGGAGTAAATGATTACACAGCCTCTGCAGGTCAGTACATAATGTACCAGAGGCGCGTTTCACTCCCATCCACACTTCTCAACTTCTTAATGCCATTATCTCACTGGTCAGCTAAGCTTTTTTTTGTTTGTTTGTTTGTTTGATCACCCATCTGATGTATTTGTATTTCACTGCAGCCTATGCACTTCTAGTTTAAAACACTTTACATATCAATATATGTATGTTTTATTGTTTATGAAATGCTTACTGGATAAATATATAGCTCCAGTAGGCATTATTACATTTCAAGGCGGAACAAAATGAGTTTTTTGAATGCCATTTCTGAGTTTGGAAATTTTGCAGAACGTCAAATCCGTGAATAAAGCGTATTGTTTGGGAACATCTGCGTGGATCATGGCTGACGAGTTTTCGGTAATCACGCTTCCTCCAAAAAAGTTCGACAGTAGTTTCAAGGAGTGTGGGCGGAGTCTCGGAGACGACCAATCAGTGGCTTCCCCCCTGCGTCACTCGAAAAGAATAGGCGTGACGACGTCAAACTGCCCTCCCTCCCTGCACGCGCAGCTCCGGCTCGTATATGTTGGGCGAAAGCGAGCGGTTTGTGTTCTGCTCTCGCTTGGCACTTCACGGAGGGAGACAGCTAGCAACAAAAAACAGCAACACAAGCAAGTAGCGTGTTTCTTCTCGTTTCAGACTGTGTCTGGAATTCGATTATTTTTTCCCCACTCCTCTCTCCGAACCTTTTTCACGAGCCAGTCGTGGCAAACTAAAAGCCTTGCTTTGCACTACGGGATCTTGGTAGGTCCTCAAATGAAAGAACAACTGCGACTCCAAACTTCAGAAATAGAAATGTCTGCGACCATGCTGTCCGGTTTCTACGACATCGACATGCTGTACAAGGTAATACTCAACTTGACTCTAAAGTTTTTTTTGCTTTGTTTTCGTACGACTGGTTAATGTGTGAAGGGCCCTAAAAGTTCATTTAAAACTTTAACGCAAACTAGCGCGCGCACGAGCCACTTCAGTAGCAGAAGCTAGTTTACACCTGGTTTGAACTCTTGCAAGCTTTTAAGCCGTCTAGCTGAAAAACACACTGCAGCTCGTGACTTCTGTTTACCGTCTCTAACTTTCTAACTCCTCTCCGAAACAGGACAAGAGTCTGAACATGAACGCTCTCCATCTCAACAGTATGTTGGACAAGAAAGCGGTGGGGGCGCCGGTCACGGCCTCTGCTCTCGCTAACAACTGCTCGTACGCGCAGGGATTTTTCCGGCGCAACTCCGCGAGCAACGCTGACTGCACAAACAACGGCAACAAGTACTCAGCCACATGCTACAGCAACATGAAAGAGAGCTCGGCCAGCACCGCCATCATGAACAAGGAGAACAAGTTCCGTGAGCGCGCCTACAGTGAGACGGGCGAGCGCAGTCAGCAGCTGCAGGCGCTGCAGAAGCCTGGCTCGCAGATCAACTCGACCCGCTACAAGACTGAACTGTGCCGACCCTTCGAGGAGAACGGCGCCTGCAAGTACGGCGAGAAGTGCCAGTTCGCGCACGGCTACCACGAGCTGCGCAGCCTGTCTCGCCACCCCAAGTACAAGACAGAGCCGTGCCGCACTTTCCACACCATCGGCTTCTGCCCGTACGGCCCGCGCTGCCATTTCATCCACAACGCTGACGAGCGCAGACCCGCGCCGGCCAACGCCAACACCAGCAGCGGCGTGCCGCCCGAGCTGAAGCCGACCCGGGACCTGATTCAGCAACAAGCTGCTGTCGCCGCTTTCCGAGATAGACCCAAACTCCACCACAGCCTGAGCTTCTCTGGCTTCTCCACACAACACGGACTGGACTCTCCTCTCATTGACAGCCCCACATCCCGCACTCCCCCTCCGCCTTCTTCCTCCGACGCTTCCCGGTCCAGCGGGCCCTTTTTCGAAGACGTTCTAGCGCCGAGCGCTAATGGCGCCTTCTCCTCGTTCGCCACCGCGCAGGACCTGAAGGCGCTGCTCGCCCCTCTCGCCGTGCACGCACATGGCGGCTATCAGTCAAACCCCGCTTACTACAGCAACTTCCAGACCGCCATGGGACCCTCTTCCCCGCCCTACAGCCTCGGGCCCTTGCAGACCCTGCAGCGCCTGTCCGAGTCGCCGGTGTTTGACTCGCCCCCCAGCCCTTACGACTCGATGTCGGACCGGGACAGCTACGCCAGCGGCTCGCTCAGCTCTTCAGGAAGTCTCAGCGGCTCCGAGTCGCCCAGCCTGGAGGCCGGGAGACGTTTGCCAATCTTCAGCAGGCTGTCGATTTCTGATGATTAATATGTTAGCGATGTTGTTTTCGTTATTTTTATTTTGCTTTGTATGGGATTTGCCCTGTTCTTTTTTTCCTCTTTAACGGACTGGAGGACTTCCTAAAGTTAACCGTTATTAAAATGGCGTCTGATCAGCGACGTGTAACTAGACGGACTGTAAAGAAACTACCAAGGGCAGGTGACTCGTCAGACCCTTGGTGTGGCATTAGAGGGTTTTGTTTTTTGTTTTTTTTTCTTTACATTTTTTCCTCTTGTTTTTTTTCTGCTCGAACCGATAGCTATGAAAGTAGATATCGACCGAAGGCATTCCACCGGTGACTTTGACCAGCATACAGTCGCAGTGTTTTGGCTTATGAGTCCATCACACTTTTCCGGAGACATGGTTTTTGTGCACAAAACCTTTGAACGTGAAAGACGGAGAGGTTTAACATGTTTTATTTTCCCTCCATCCTACCAAGAATATGCCTTGACAAAAAAAAAAAAGTATAAGTTGGCAAAGTAGTCTATGTATGCGCTTCTGAAAGCTTAAATAACAAACTTCCATTCCAAAAGTTGAGAGTTTGTCGGTCACAGCGCCACCCAGTGGTTCGGTTGGGTTAGTTTAGTGTTGTTGCTTAGCTCAAGCACTCATGTTCGGTCTGTTGGGAAAATCACTGCTGATGGTTTAAATATATATATTTTTTTAGCTGTTTTGAGCGATTACATAGCCGTACATAACTGGCTATGACCTATTTAACTTATTTATTATCTTGTGAAAAGTATAGGCTACATTGGTAATTGTGTCCATACTGTATTTATCAAGTATGTTGAAGCAATAGATCTATATTCTTTTATTATGTTTAAATTATGATCGCCATTATTAATCTACATAAAGTGGAGTGTATGTTCTTTTTCACAGTAATATATTTTTGTTTGGTCTTCTTTTGTAACTTCACTTTGTTATTTTATTGTAAATGAGTAAAAAAAAAAAACTTAATTTAAGAGATTGTATGTGATATTTATTTCATTAATTTTGTTTCCTTGTTTACGTACATTAAAAAAAAAACATTTGCTTGATTTTGCCGTTTGTTGGGCTGTTGCTTGTGGAAGACTTTTTTTTTTTTTCCCCCCAACTTCTTTTTGAAAATCCCAAGATGGGTCCCTTTTTTTAAAGATATGTTTATAGAATGTATAAACCATGTGGTTGTCAAAACACCGTCCAAACTAGTAATGATCATTCTTTAAGCAGTCAGACTTGTGTGACAATGATCCCAAGTGACGAAATGAACCAAAAAGTATTTTTCTTTCCTTTTCCTTTCATTGTAATGCACAGAGCCAGGCTAGGACTCCTGCCACGTGCTTTAAGAATGTAGCAATCCCAAGCCCCAGTATTACTGCCTTAGTGCCTAAGGGGTCCACCACCATACATGCCTTATTATTAACCAAATAAAGTATTTTGATACAAGTCATTGTTTTACACATACAGAAGTTGAATGTAGGTTTGAATTTGAACTTTTTTTGGAAGGTTGTTACCACTTGTCAAAAGAGGGGCCTTGGAGCAACCAGCGAAGTTTTTTTTTTTCCTCTTTTTTCCCCCCTTATGTTAACTCCCCTGTTCCTTTAGACATTAGTTGGATTCTTTGTTCTCTCGATCGCTTTTTGATATGGTATTGGTCTAAGGGTTCTGAACTTGCTGGATAGAGAAGAGGTTGAACACATTTTGCTTGTACATAGTAGGTACAGGGGCTGGGCACTATGTACTCTTTCTTGACTACTTTATCAGAAGTAAAGCTTTTTGAATGTAATTTAAAAATTGACAAAAAAGATGATGCGTTATACTTGTTTTTTGTGTTTGTTTTTTTGGGGGGGAGGGGAGTCAGTTCACTACAAGTTGCGTGTGAGACTGTTAACTTTGTACTGTACATTTTTTTTTCTTTTTTTTTTTTTTTTTTTTTTTTAGTTCTGCCAATAAAATTATTTGGAAAAAAAAGTGCAAGAATGTGCCCCATATGGTTGTCATTGAGCTCTCTTATAAGTTCTGCTTCTTCAGAGAGTTTGTGTTCTCACAAAATACAGACACATGCCTCCATTCCTTCTGCAAAGAAACCAAAGCAACATATTTCTCTAATAGCCTGGGAAATTAAGTGTTAATGCAAAAAAGAAAGAAAAAAACCTTTTTGAAAACAATCTCATGATTAATTTCTAAACAGACGTTTGATTTCGGCATATAATTAAAGGTTTTATGTTAATAAAGCAGATGTAACTGCAAACTGCCCTTCTGACGGTTTTAGACTAGTTTTTACTATATCGTCCTCCATCATTACTGTCTACTGGAAGTTATACTGGAGTTTATTTAATGTCAAGTGAATTCTGGCTCACAAAAACTGATATAAACACTGGTTTGTTATACTTGTCAGCAATTTCCTGTTTAATGGTGCTGTAAGGACTCCTTGCATTCCAGCACTCAAATCCCTTTAGCCCAGTTTAAAAGGTGTGGTTCTGCACACACACACACACACACACACCAGCAGATAGCAGTCAGTCTGTCAGTCAGTCTCAGCTCATGATTTGTCTTTTGCCCTCATTTGGAAGACACTCAGAATGATTCCAGTAGTATAGTACATTTGATTAGTTATCAGTGGCGGCAAGTCATTAAGAAAATAAAGGGGCCGGAATCGATCTAGTGCCAAGAGCTCAGGGCAAGATAAGGAGGAGTGAGTGATAACATCTCAGAGCAAATATTTATGGAGTCCTGCTGCATTTCATAATGAAGTGTTTATCACAGGACCCAATGCACTGCTCTGAGCCAAGTAGGCTGTACCTGTGTGTGTGTGTGTGTGTGTGTGTCCTTGATCGTGTACATGTTTAATGGCATTGTTGGAATATTTCTTGTTAGTATTTTGAATTCGAATTAGAAGTTGGAGAGTTTGGACCTTTTAAAGCATGGTTAATGGGCCTAAAGCTTCTACAATGACAGGAAACACTCTTGACTTCTGATTATGGCAGGAAGAGCCCAGTTCCTCACCCACGCCCATTTCCATCCCTTCTCTCCTGTTCTGCTTTTGTCATTTTTATGAGAGCTTTCTGTTGGTCCATTCAGCTCCTGGAAGTCTTTTCTATTTGTGCCACTGTGTTTTCCTGAGGAGTGGCGGGGCTTCCTGAAACACCGGTGAGTAAGAAAAGGGCTTGCTGTTATGTCTGTGTGTGGAACTCTTACAACTGAGACTGCTGACTGAAGCCCAGGAACTGAAGAGTGAAGCTTAAAGATATGAATGCACTGAAGTAGCAATTCTGATGTGGAAACTTTTTCACTCGCGAACATCTTCAGTCAAATATTCTCTGCCTATAAGTTCACACGTTGCCTATTCGTACCTTTATCACCGTCCACCAGCAAAGGCTGAATGTTTAAAACATGACAGTCCCATATTTTGTACTCTAGAAGTGCTGCTCATTAAGTCCTCAGTCTCTCTACAGTACACAAATATTTACGCACCATGTGCATGAGGTCAGTGTTTACAGTTGGATGGCCACTAGGCCTGAGCCTTGACGACATCCATAAACGGCAGAATAAACGAGGCAGAGTGTGTATGTGTCTAATAAGCCATTTCCTCTCTCATCCTTCAATTTACTAACACTGGTGACACACATGCATTGTACAGACATATGAATCATGTTATGCAGGCGCAGTGTTCGACAAGCACACACATGGTTCACTAGCAAAAGCTAACGAATATATTAGATATGTGTGTGGGAATTTATGTGTGTATTATGGCCTGTAATATAATCACATAACTTAATATAAACACATATATTTATTATGACACTTTATTTTCATATAGTACAGAGTGACCAACACACACAGTTCACAGTACACAGTTCGATCAAATCATTACTGATGTATTCTGATGTTACCAGTCAAACCTGANNNNACCAACACACACAGTTCACAGTACACAGTTCGATCAAATCATTACTGATGTATTCTGATGTTACCAGTCAAACCTGACCACCTGGTCAGAGCTACTATAAAGTTGGGGAAGATCTGGGTTCTTGAGTAGACAAGTCAAGTGAGTTATTATTTTTATCCCTCTATATAGCACGTATACATTAGAATGAAATGTGAAGTGAAGTGAAGTGAAGTGACTTGTGGCCAAGTATGGTGACCCATACTTGGAATCTTTGCTCTGCATTTAACCCGACTGCCCCCAATGTTGTTTCCGCAGGACCATTGTGCAACACATAACAGGACTTTAATTTGTCAGGGGTCTAAAATTCCTATGAGGTACCCCTGGCTTGCTCATTTTTTCTGTAACTAAACCTTTTAGCTTTGGTGACTTTGCCTTCTGTAGTGTAGCTACCCAGCTCTGGAAACCCCTTACACCTTCAGGAGCTGTCATCTTTAAAACTCAATGTAAAAGTTGAGTCATATAACACTTTTGGTATTATTAGTATTATTATCATTTTTTTCCTTTATTTATCTTCAATGACCAAATTATTCAGGTTGTTGTTGTTGTTGTTGTTGTTGTTGTTGTTGTTGTTGTT
>CM074947.1:20249344-20282666 GCA_037577455.1 Pangasius macronema
TTATCTTAGTTTTAACCATGGTGGGAGTTCATTCAGATTTATGTCTTCAAGACCAACATTAGCCTTCACCTTTAAAGTAGGCTCCTTACAGGCTCTGTTTGTGGGTTGGCATTTAGTGGTTGGTTAGTCAACGCTGGATTTTTCAGGTTAATTCCCATGTTATTTCTTATGCTAAGCTAGCTTGCTAATCTTTTTCTACCTATCAAAATAACTCTAGATTTCAAAAGTGCTAATAAAACCCAATACAGTATTTTTACTATAATCAGTGGTGGATTGTAATGTAATAATACAAATATATATATATATATATATATATATATATATATATATATATACTACTGAGAAATATACCATAACTAACTATAATCAGTTGCCCCAGAAGAGCTCATGCAATAGTATTTAAAATTTCCCTTAAAGAATTAATGTTAACATTATAGTACAATATATTATATTGTTAGAGATTCAGTTGCGTCCATTGCTCCTATTTAAATGAATACTTTCTTATTGGTAGAATGAAGCAAAACACTCATAGAACATATGAACAGAAAATTCAGCTTTGTAAAAGTAGCAGTATAGTACTCAGGGGTGGAAAGTAATGAACAGCATGAACTCTTATTGTTGTACTTGAGTACAGGGTTCACTGTGACAGTACTTTATTGACTATAATTAAATAACATTACATTCACCTGAGGTTGTTTTTTTTATACCAGAAGACCATAAACCAATTAAAAGAGAGCACATTCCAATGTTAAATAATTCAATTTTGAGACTCAATCAAAATAAGTTTACACTTCAGATGCCAAATGCTTTGTCAGTGTGATAAAGAGTGTGATAATGATCTACAAAAACTGAGGAGATGCCAGCATTTCACAGCTCAACATTTCACAGCTCAAACCTGTGGAAACATGCTAGCTGAGTGAGCTAGACTAGCTAGCCAATTCTTGTTGCTATTAAACTTAAGATTTCATTTTGATTTTTGATAATGATTGCTGCTATAGCCCTTAAGTATCGCTCAGGATCATGTGTAAGGAGCATCTTTGCAAGATAGTTAACCACGTAGCTAGAAACATGTATGAATTAACATGAGCCAGCTAGCTAGCAAACAAACCTGGTAAGCTACCAACAGTTAGCTTTGTAGTTATGAATACCAGCCAGCTAATGTTACATTTCTTTATACACTTGATATTAGTGGTGGAGATGGTGTTCACTTCACCATAGTATACTTGGTTAGTTAACATAACTGTTGCAGAAAAATAATACAAAAAATAATTTGTGAAGGAATAACTCAATAACGTATTTACTCTTACTTGGATATTTTTATTGATCATTATAGTTTACTTACACTAAAGTGAATTTTTACTCCTGCAGCATTACAAAGTTAATGTTTTTTTCAGCATACAGAGCAGAATCAGATACAGTTCAGTTCAGTTACAGATGTCATAGTCTGTAATTAGATGCTTGCCAGGGAGAGCTTTCATTATTAAAGGAGCCATTTGTAATTGTTAGAGCCCTCTGCTGCCTGTGAGGAAACATACAATTGCAATGAAAGTAGTAACAAGTCTTCCCCTTTCACCAACCAACCCTCTCTGGTTAAACTATGCATGCCTTATCTGAGTTCCTGTTTGGGGGCAGAACTGAGCAAATCAGTCCCAGATGGAGGAAGCTAATTTCTGGGCAGGAAAAATGTAAACAGAAGCCTGACATGAAGATACTATCCATGTCTGATTTATGGCAATGTTGCAAATCCAAATTTTACTAAAGTACCATTGAAATTTTATGATTATTACAGGTCTAGAAACAATAAAAAAAAATTCACAAGACACCAAATATCAAATGTTTTTAACATAAACTTTATGGCCATAAGTGTGTGGATACCTGACCATAAAACCCTTATGATGGTCTTCCCAAACTGTTGCCACAAAATTAGAAACAAACAATTGTCTAGAATGTCTTTGTACACTATTGCATTAAGATTTCCTTTCACTGGAACTAAGGGGCCCAAACCTGTTCCAGCATGGCAATGTCCCTGGGCAAAAAGCGAGGTCTATAACAAGATGGTTTGCCAAAGTTGGAAAAAATGGAAAAACTCCATACCTGTGAGTGGCCTGCACAGAACCCTGAACCCAACCCTACTGAACACCTTTGGGAGTAATTGAAACTTCATATAAGGCCTTCTGACCGGTTCTTGTGACTGAATGAGCACAAATCCCCACAGTCACACTCCAAAATCTAGAGGAAAGTCTTCTCAGAAGAGTGCAGTCTCTTTTAGCAAAAAAGGGGGACCAGCTCAAAGTTAATGCCCATGATTTTTTAGAATTGGATGTTGAATACACAGGTGTCCACATAGTGTACATGTACATGTACATGTACATTTACATCTGTACATAGTGTACATGTACATTTACATCTTTTGCTTCTGTGTGTGTAGGGTGGTGCCAGCCCAAATATCTTATACACACAACACCCCTATATGATGGGAAGAGAGATAAATGGGACGTAAATTGAAATTCCAACTGTCTGTCTGTTTTTCTTTCCCAGTGGTGTTGGGAAATTTTTGTCTTGTATCTAGCATTAAAGCACTGTTTTGGCAAATGTGGAATATGGAAGCAGTAAACAAGTCACCTGCCAAGATCCTGCTATCTCTCTTGCTCTACGTCTCTCTTGCTCAAACTACTCTGTAGTTTGTATTGCAACACTGACCTACATTTGTTCTATCAACACCAAGAGAATGAGAGTGCACATGTGAGGGTGAGGCAGGATCATATGGACAGATGGCTTTATGATATTCTGTTTACAATCAGTCTGAGACATATAAGATATAAGTACTTCTAATCAGCCTGCATTCAAACCCTGCACAAAAGGTGCTCAAGTAGAGTTTGCTTTAGTGTGGACTCATTTTTACTTGCCATAGACATGATGGTGACGCAGGATATGAATCAGCACAGTTTCACAGATACTGCCAGTCATTACATACATGTCAGGTATTAGATTTCCATTCATTATAAGGATCTTATCCACAGGCCAGTCTTCTGTGATTTTCATAACAATGCAGCATTGTGTGGTCTGACTTTCTGCTTCTTTGTTAGCCTTTTTTTTTCAACCTCTGTTTCAGGTAGCTGGTGATGGTTCAGTAGGCTTCAGACACAAAAAGGTAAATCAAATAGACACCAGGATTGTACAAGGAGAGTGACCGGATTTTTATGGCAATGATAAAGTCTAAGTAAATAAGAAAAAATACACAGTGTGTTTCATGTGCTTGCTGTTTTGACCAGGCAGCTATTGAGCCATAGCATGTCTCAATCATAACTGCTTTAAGGCTTGTAAAGTGTACTTCTTCCAATCAGTGAATTCACCCTAATCCATCCATCAGACATCATAACTTAAATGTTGTGCAAATGTTTATCAAACCAACATCTCTTACTAAATCTGCTAAAAGCAGCACTCACCATGTTATCAGTCCCCTCCCAGTGCTCTGACCCTGTGAGGAATCCACAGGCCAGACCATTAAGCGCTGTGTTTGTACACATCCTGACCACTGAGCCTGCTTTGGACAAGGCCAAATATTGCATATTCCTACAGCCAGTAAACATGCTCTGTGGTGGGCTCTGGCCTGACTCTAAAGGCAGTAGCAATACTGAGCCTTGGGCTACAGAAGCCCTAGGAAATACAGCATGCTCTCAGTGAGCTCCTGCAACCCTGCCAGCATCTGTGATTTAGTGATCCAGCTCTCGCCTTGGGAAATATGAGTGGCTTGTGTGTCTGAGGGAATGCATGTGTGTTTTTCTGTGAACCACAGTCATGGAGGAAGGACAAACTTTTGCCTGTGTTCTCATGGGTTCAACAATCACTCATGTCTGACACAGCGTTGACTCTAGATTACATATCATTTTTGATTGTATTGTTTATTGAAGCGCTTCAGTCTTTTGATATGAGTATCTATGATATGAATATTGCTGCCCCACCCTTTGCTCCGTAAATGACTCAGTCCTGGACAAGTTACTGATTGTTGAACAACAGTGTTCCATACCATATTTACTCCCTTTCACATCCCTACACATACAGACTCACTACACAAGAGCCAGGTGTCTACCATCTGGAACCACCCCCAGACATCTGGAGGAATGGTACGTTCAGGCTCTGGACTGTTTGGCGCCACTACTTTACAATCTCTGTTCCCTCTCATTCCACATTATCTAACAAGTTCACCTCATCACAGCAGGCAACAGCCTTACTCACACTTTCTGAGACTCATCACACCATTGGGCTGTGTACTATCTCAGTCATTACTAATGCGTCACCTCTTTCCAGTCCTGCCTCTACCTGTGATCCAAACAGCTGTTTGTTAAGCTGTGTTATACAGACCATAAATTGAGTACCATTACAAATAGGCCTACCAACACCTGAACATAAACAACAGAATTGTTTCCTCATATCCTCAGGCTGTCTGCTTGTCCACAGTCTCAGGACTTGGCAATGTCCACCCAGTGGTCCTCTGAGGTAAACAACAGCTGGTTCTGAAGTTACCCAATAGAACAGCTGAAGGATGATTGCGTGAAACATGGACTCCTCGCCCTAAGGGTAGGTATATGTGAAAAATGAAACACTTTCCTGGTCCCTGACTACAGCAATTGTTCTTAGGTTTTATTTTGGTCAGTGTGCACTGCAGGAAGGAAGTATGCAGTGGTCAGTCTGGATAGAAAGAGAGGGGGTCACAGATAGAGATAGAGGCCTTTGTTTGAGCAGGAGTGCATCCTGGCCCCTCCAGCAGCCCATCCTGTTTATGCAAAAGGTGATATGCCCGTGCGCTAATTGCCCTTGGCAGACCTACATGCATACACACTTCATCTCATCTGCTTACCCCTCCCTCTCTGTTCAGACCAGTCTGTCCTTCTGTCTTTGCGCTCTCTCTTTCCCCCTCACTCCTACTGAGTGATGTTGTCAAGGGTGTTTGGCTTGTCAGAAACGCTTGTTTGGTTTTGCTGGGTTATTTTCATTGTATGCTTACTTTGTCCTGCTGCTAGTGTTTAGGTGCTTGTGGGCTGCTTGTGCTCTGTGGGTTTCCTTGTTTTGCCCCAAACTGAACTGGGCTTTGGTTAAATTCCCACATCCTTTGTCCTTCCTTTACATATCTATGGAAAGTGATTTGATTGGGAGGAAATGGGAATTCAGAGAATCAGCCCCCTCTTCTGTAAATCAGAAGGCCCCATTCATTATCATAGTATGCAGGAGCTGTAAAAACCTAAGCCTTGACCTTGATGGGAATAGTGAATCATTCAGGACACAGGACAGACCTAATTGGCCCAATTCTCTGGGTATTACCCTTGGAAATGCCCATGAAAGAGGCATCCATTAAGCTCACCCAGATAACCAATTCAATATAACTAAATTATTTATTCACCCAGCTTATGCAGCAATCAATTTCTTACTAATGAACACAGCAATTTACCAATTGAAATGAGAACAATACTTCCGAAAAGGCCAAACATAGGCCTTCATTTATTGACAGGAAAACAGGTCAAAACATTAACTGGTGTTCTTTAGTTAGTTTAACGTCCACTTCCTTAGGCGAAGGCCTGCAGAAATCACAGAGGTCTTTTCCTTAGCTGCTGCCTCTTCAGTCCTTGTCACTCATTAGCCTCAGGGTGATAAAGACATAAACAGAGACTTTACTACTGAAGTAGAGAATACTAAAACACTGAGCGATTTTTGATATACCAGGCAATCAGAATACTGAAAATTATGAGAATCAAGAGGTGGAATTTTGGAATGAGCATTTGGATTGAGTGACTATTTCATTGATATAAAGACAATGAACAGTTAATCTCTGAAGACCTGTTTAATGCATTTAAAATGTGTAATATGATATTACATGTTTATTGAGTGATTATTCTTTATCCAGTTTAAACACTATTAAAACTATAACTTGATTCTGGTTTCTAGCATACACACACAATCCCAGATGTACAAAATGTTCACCTTCAGCATATTTTTTTATTGCTATTGAGTTAATTGGGTGCAATGTTTTATTACAACAATAGATGGTTCTCCAGGACTTTGACTTTCTTTCAACACTAGAATGATTATAGCTACAGCAAATTTTGATGTAAACAGAGTTCTAGATAATCAATAACGTGGTTGTGACCAGTGTGCCACTGTGTTCTGCATATCAGCACAAGTATATTTTATAACTTATGGATATTGTGTTTGTGAGATGCTGGTTGCAAAATAAGTTACAATGTCTGAGATAGCCCCTTTACTGCCTTAGTACACAAACACACACACACACATGCTCAGTAACAACCTTATGAATCAACTTCACTCCATTGCAACATTAATAACTGCACAAGCTGAAACACAATCTGCAGAAAGTCTGAGTTCTCCCTCTCTCACTCTTCTCATATGTCCTGTTCTGACACGGGTTTTGTATATTTATCTGTGTTCATGAGGTAACCCAGTTTGTGTGTGTGTGTGTGTCTGTGTGTGTGTGTGTGTGTGTGTGTGTGTGTGTGTGTGTGTGTGTGTGGGAGGGCAGTTACTCTAAGCCTCAGAAGAACACTTCAGTGCCACACAGCAATTTGCTCACCTCAGAATACACACAAAGCATTTTGAGATAAACACACTGCTCTCTCACTGCCTCCCGTGCTTCCCATTGTGGAGGAAACAGGGACAAACATTTGGGAGTGCCTTAGGACAGGAGATCTGGCTCAGAGTAAACAGTCTTTAACCACACACACACACACACACACACACACACACACACACACACACACACACACACACACACACACATAGTATATGCACATACATACCTGCTTATTCATGTAATTATCCAATCAGCCAGATTTTCACACTCAACAGTCTCTTTATACAGAATGGCACAGAAAAAAAACATGCAGTGAATGGCAGTTCTGTGGGCAGAAATGCTGTGTTGATGAGAGAGATCAGAGGAGATTGGCTAGACTAGTTTAAGCTTACAGGAAGGCTATGGTAACTCAACTAACAACTTGTTACAACCGTGGTGAGCTTCTCAGACTACACAACAGGCTGAAGCTACAGTGGGCACAGGTTCAACAAAATTGTACAGTGGAAGATTGGAAAATGACCACGTGATGTTTCTCCTGTCTGAAGATGTGCCCACTGTAGCCTCAGATTCCTGTTCTTGGGTTACAAGAGTGGAACCTGATGTGGTCTTTTGCTGTACAATAACCATAATGTCATTGTAATAACACCAATGTCATGAACAGTTCAAAATGCCCTCGCTCTCTGAAATTGATTTAATGCAAACTAATTGGCATTTGTGACAGTTTTAAAGTGGATTGTTTAATTTGTATATACAGTTGAGGGCAAAAGATATTCAATCTCAGTTTTTCACAGCTCCACATATTTCATATTAACATTCATTCCTTTTGGCAAAACAATAAGAGCATCTACTTTTGAAAAAAAAAGAAAAGATCAGTGCTATGTATGGAAGAAAAAGGGTGAGGCTTTTAATCCGAAGAACACTATCCTAACTGTGAGGCAAGGGGGTGGCAGCATCATGTTATGGAGTGTTTTGATGTAAAAGGAACTGGTGCGCTTCAAAAAATAGATGGCAACATGCGGAAGGAGAATTATCTAGAGTTACACCGGTTCTGTCAGGAGGAATGAGAATATTGCACAAAGTATTGTGAGAAGTTTGTAGCTAGGCTAGCCCAAACGTTTGATTCATGTTCAGGTAATAAATCTATCTATTAGATATTATTTTGAGATGACCTCTTATGGAAATAAAGAACATTTGGTAACATGAAATGTGTTGAGTTGTGAAACAAAAACTTTCAAACTCAACTTTATGCCCTTAGGTTTGCATGCATGACATGGTCCCTCACTCATATCTGTCTCTCTCTTTCTTTCTCTCTCTCTCTGGCTGAGATTAGTCATAAGACCATGGCATGGCTTTGCACTAAATATGTGGTTAAACATGTTCAGTTTACTTATAACCTTATAGAAATTTTACAGGAGATAATGTGTGTCAGAAGCAAAGGGGAATTCCAGAAAAGACTATTTCATTAGTCTAATTAGTACTTATTACATTACATGCCAGACTTACATCAATCACCAGTTAGAGGCAAACAAGCAGGGTGAACTGAACTCTCCATGGTTGTGGGGATTTGTTGAGCTATTCAGTTAGCTATTGGTGAAATTGAACACCTATTGGTGGTTTTAATTTTAGTTCTACATATACAGTGTTTGTTGGACTACACCTACTCTTCAGTGTGTATCTCTCTGTGTCTCTCGCTCTATCTCTCTCTTTCTTGCTCTGTGTGTGTGTGTGTGTGTGTGTGTGTATCAGTCCCACACTATTTGCTTTATGCATGAATCATGGTCACAATATCTCACACACAGCAAAATCAAACAAATTGTAACCAGTCCACACAGAGAGTTTTAACCTGACTGACCTTTGACCCACAGGGCGGTAACCCAGTGAATGTGTCTGTAAGGTGTACTGTGTCTGAGACACAGCAGACCAAGGGCGCCATTAAAGAGCAGTGTAGCTCAAGGCTTTGAAAATGAGGACACAGGAACTGTTACTGACTTGTACCTTTGAAGTCTCTAATCACTTGGTTTGGGAGTTCAGGACTTGTACATGTGTGGACACAGTGGCAGGGGATGAAAGCTGGACCACTGCCACACACTGACCTCAGTTCACCTGCTACAGGAAAGCAAGGACAGTGATTCCAGTGTGGAATGTGGATGGAATGAGGGCCCACAGGTCTAAAAGAATAAGAATTTACATTTTTCAGGTTTAGGATTTTTTTAAAACTCAAAACTAATACACAACAGCTCTATTTTACCTTTATCTGACTAGTTTAATAAATTGTCCCCAGTGTGTAAATGAAAAAAAAAAAAAGATTATGTAAAGTCTGTGATGGACTGGAATCCCATCCAGGGTGTATTCATCATGCCCAGCATTCCCAGGGTAATTTGATCCACTGATCCAATGCAGCCCTGACCAGGATGAAGTGATTAGTGGAAGTGAGTGAGTGATTATGTAAAGTTTTAAGCTAGTTACCAAACAATATACAAACTTTCATTTTTTACATAAAAGGAACAAACAAACTACCTTACACATTAATGTTATGTTGATGGGTTTAGTAACTATTCAACTGTGAATAAAAAGCAATATTGGGAATAATGTGTGTGGGGGCATGGCTTTATTATGTTTATGGGGACCAAATGTCCCCACAAGGATAGGAATATCTAACAGTTTTTATCTTTTGTCTGTCAGGGATGCAGGCGAGAACACAAGTGCAGGTAGACAGGTTTTTATTAATCCAAGCAATTAAAACAATAAAGAGATTCAAGGTCAGGGTCAAGATGCAGGCAAAGTTCAGGTGATCAAAAAACAACATAAACAAGGCTAGGCAAGAGCAAGTTGAGGATCATGCCTACTTCAATCAAAAGGTGCAGGCTACTTGTTGGTATCTCCAATAGTGAAGGCTACAGCAGGGGGCAGAGCTTTCTCTTGCAAAGTCCCACAGTTATGGGACAGCCTTCCAGTTAGTGTTTGAGACTCAGACATAGTCTCAGTTTTTAAGTCTAGTCTTAAAATATATTTGTTTAGTCAAGGCTTTTGGGAATAGTTTTTTTTTCTGTTAGGTAAAGGAGCAGATCTGGAGGGTTCATGGGCATAGAGTGTTGTGGTGAACTGGGATGTTTGGATGCTGTCACCCCCGACTCTCATGTGTTCACTGAGGTTTATTTACAGTGGAGTGGCTGGCCACTTTATGTCTCAGGGCCCCATCATGTCTGTGTTACCTTCTGGCTCTCCCTTTTAGTTGTGCTGTCATAGCTAGTCTTGCAAGAGTCCCTGCTTGCACTTTGCACACAATATACCATTATGTGACAATTAGCATACCTAACAATCTCTATCTCTCCCTCTCTCTCTATCGAACTACACATGCTACTCCTGAGATGCCAATGATCCTGGACCTCTCTGGACCTGCCTGATGCACTCTGATGCCCTACTTCTGGATTGGATTTCTTGTCACCTGGAAACCACTTGCCGCTGCTGAGAATGGCCCCTCACGGACAGCCTAAAGTTACATGAAATTACTGTGGATGGTACCACTTAGAAACCATCAAGATGGCTTTGGCCTTCAATTTATATGAACAGTTTTGCTATAATGGCTTAGGACTACAATTGCTTTGATAGCTTTAGGACTGCAATTCCCACAAGCAGTTTTGCACTCAAGACTCTATCAGTGAACACTTCACTTCAGTGATAACTTCAACAAAATAGACTTCATGTGTAAACTATAATCAACTTTTGTGGTTACACATTTGCACTTTACACTATAGCGATTTGGACGATGTGGTGGAAGCCCTCTGGCCTTGGATTTGCTGAATACCTCAAGAAATTAATGATATTCATGGGGAATATCTACGTGGACTGGAGGTTCAGGGCTCTCTATTGAAGTTGATGTGATGGCTATGGAGGGAGTCCGGAGACAAAAGGCATGACAATATGTGGACCAGTGTGTGATCTCACGCCGCTACCAGGAGATTTGGGGGTCATGATTCTGCATCCATGGGAAGCCCAGCACCACCAGGAACTTGGAGGTGACAGTGATGAGCAGGGGAGATACTTTCATGGTACATGGTGCTGACGCTGAAATTGCCAGTGGCCCCAGAGTTGATTAGCACTGTAACAAAAGATGCGTCCCTTGAGTGCACAATCTGAATGGGCAGCAAAATTTGGGTGAGAGAATCTGAGGGGGCTCACTGTATTGGAGCGAGGAGTGGAGTGGGCTGGGGGGCTTTGCTCTGTGAATGTGGTGGACACTGTGCCACTTGATGCTGGAAGCTGCCACAGTAGAAGCACAGCCTCTCTCAATGTAGCTGCTGGCATTCCATGTCCTTCAGCTTTACTTGCCCCAGCTGCATGGGCTCGACAGACTGTGGTTCAGGCATGGGCGAGACTGTCACTTGGTACCTCAGTTACGGAGGAGAGCATCTAGACAGAAATGACATATCAAATAGCGTATCGGTATTTGGTAGTCATGGCATGCTGGCTCTGTGAGAAGGTCGTGTTGAACTCTTGGTGGTAGGCAGCTTTTAGTGCTGGCTCATTCCAGCCACTGCCTGCTGCCAGCATGCGGAAGTCAAGTGCAAACTCTGCAGTGCTTCGAGTTCCCTTGCTTCAGGGTGAGAAGTCATTCCCCAATCACTCACTCTCAGGAGAATGGTCAAGCACATGTTGGAACAGTTGGAGGAAGTGCTCGTAGGAAGCCAAGTTCTTGCCTCCTTGTGACCATACAGCTGTGGCCCAGTCCAGTGCTTTGTCAGTAAGCAGCCTGATGAATCCCTCCTGACTCACAAAGTAGAGCGAGCATTGCAGGATGAACCCCTTGCATCTAGCTGGTTCACTGGAGTACTTCTTGGGCTGTGTTTCACAGGTTGGGTAGTCACTGCAGGTGGGGTTGATGGTTGATGGTGACTTGGAGCTGTGCCACCTGCAAGGTGCGCTGGTCTATCTGCTGCTCCTGTTCTCTGACAATGTGGCCTTGTTTCCTGCTGTGAAGTTTTCTGCGTCTATAAGTTGGCAAAGTATTCTGTCAGGGATGCAGGCGATGACATAAGTGCAGGCAAAGGGCAGACGATCAACAAACAACATAAACAAGGCTAGGCAAGAGTAAGTCGAGGAAACCAGAAACAATGTCATAAAACAGAATAGCAATAAATAATCAATGGCTTGGTTACAACTGGTGGAAAACAACACAGAGCATATACATCGCAAAGGTATGTGTGAACTGTGAATGCTTATATACTGTGAATGTGGCTGTGGTGGTTATTGAGTCCAGGTGTGGGTAATCAGTAATCAGGTGAATGTGAATGTAAGCGGTGTGTTGTAGTCCTTGGGAGTTGTGGTTTGACGCAGATTCCGGCATATCCACCCCCATCATCCTGCCATAACACATTTTTTTAACAAAAAAAATGATACTTCTATTAATTAATTAAATTAATTAATTAATTAGAAAAAAAAAAACAATTATAACAGAACCAAATGGTTTCCATTAAGTTACAGAGGTTAAGATTAATGCTAGGTTTTGGTGTGGGTATAACATTACTGTAATTAGCTGCGTTAACATCAGTGGAATGTTCCTTGGAAGGATAGTTAGGCAAGCGTGTGTCTGTGTTTTATCTAAATGACCTTTGCTCTTATTCTCACCCTGGATTTTGTATGTTCATATGCATGAGTTTCACTGATGTCATTCTGTGGTCTCTGAGCCAGACTGTGTATGTAGTTTGAGCTGTTTGGAGACTGAAGCTCTGGTACATTTAACCCTGTTCCTGCTGAGTCATAGTTCTCTCATGTGTTGAAGTACAAAATGCCTGCTGACATTTTTCTCTTCTATGACGTTTAAAAAAGTACACTTTCATAAACATCTCTGATTAGTTTGGAATCCTAGTGTTCAGCTGTTTATGTGATATTCACATATGGCCATTCTTCACGAGGAGCGCTGACATTGAATTTTTAGCTAATTTTGTTTCATGACTAACTCCTTTTTCCACTGTTTAATAGATCATGTCAGCACATTTGTGTGCTTTGGTTGTATTCATACTTATTATTAATTTAACACCAGAAATTGCATAATCCTCTCATAGCGAGGTTAAAGACTGCATCCATATGTGTGACCAGAGTTAGAGGATTTATTAAGGATACTGGGAATTGAGATTGGGGGTTGTCTGCTGGAGCAGTCAGTCCAAGCTGTTAATATTACACTTCATGCTGAGATTGGATAGAATATCACATGTAAATAAAATGTTTTAGAATAAATTATTTTAAGTCTAAGAGTTCCCCGAGTCAGTTAAAAGGATTAGGGAGACATTTAGAAGGACATGGGGAAAATTAGTGTATTGTATGATTGACATGTACAGTGATATTGACTCTGGGTTTGTGTGTAATGTGGAAGAAAGCTGAAAAAATTCTATAAAGAGGTATATTGTATCAAATGTGTGTGTTTTAACATCAGATCTGTCAACACAAAGAAAGACTGAATCCTCAATTAATGCTGCTCAGGGTTGAGTGCAAAAAAATTTGCACACGCTTAGAACGAAAGACAACGCTAAGACAAGGAAATATAATTTCTAGCACCACGGCATCAAGAGAATTAGCTTTCACAGATGTTCCATCATTAACATGAGTAACACAACTGACCCAAAACTGACATAAAGAAATTTAAATGGCATCAGTTCACCATTTGTGAAAATGATCTAATAATTTGCATATCCACCCTTTGTCTTCATGTCCTCTTTCTTGCACTCTGAACAATATAATAATAGCCCTCAATTCTTCTTGACATACCTGCCAGATGTGACTGTCTGTCATGGTAAAAAAAAAAGTAATGGTAAAACACCTGTATTCAAATTTTAATATCTCAGAATACAATTTTTTTTTAAATTAATAAATTAAAAAAAGAAAAGAAAAAAAACCTGGGGGTTGCCCTTGTCTGAAAATGCAGGATCTACACCCACAGCTTACACTCTACAGTTTAATCAGCTCCATTCCCCTTTACTCTCTTGTGAAACTTTGATTTGACATTTGCATTCTCAGAATTACAGCATATTTTAAAGAATAGAAAGTTTCACGCTGTTGTTTTTTTTCAAGCTTCAGTGTAGATCAGATTCTTCGTTAGCCTCATATCACAACCTGTGATGCAATTAGATGGAAATGTGAGGAAAAAAATTGCACTGCAAAAAACGACATCTTAGCAAGTGAAAATATCTTGAATATAGTCAAATTTATCTAGTATTTTCTACTATAAGACAAACCAAATATAAGATTATTAAACCTGTTTCTAGACATATTTACCAATTTCAAGCATTTATTTTTAGAGAGAAGCAAAATTATCTGCCAGTGGAAATTTTAAAGTGTCACGTCAATGGCTGAAACATGGTGTATTGTGGTATTGTGGTTTATACATTGCCTAACTTCTGCCTGTTTATTGACTCTATAAGGAAGAAATTTAATCAGCAACTGTCACTGTCTCCGCCGTCTGACATAAAGCTTGAAATTAGTGAAAAAATGTCTAGCAATAGGTTTAATAATCTTACATTTGGTTTAATGTAATCTTAGGAAATGGAAAATAAATTTGACTATATTTAAGATATTTTCACTTTGTAAGATGTCATTTTTACTGTGGATTTTAAATGAATTCCTTTGCATGATCTCTCTCTTATTCTGGTTAATGAGTTGAAGCTGGTGGAGCTGGACCTTATGTTTACAGTTTTAGAAAAGCAGGTGATGTATTTTAAGAAAAAGTAGTGTCTCTTTGAGATCCATTAAGCGTGTCTGTTTTTTTTTTTTTTTAATAAGAGCTCTAAATGTGCCAGCTCTTTCCTAGCAGAACTCAAGGCCATCATATGTCATTGTTTGTTTGTACACATGGTTCCACTGGGGCTATCCCTCTTTCTTTAACTGTGTGTGTGTGTGTATGTGTGTGTGCACACGCATGGGTGTGTGCCTCATCTCTGTTTGTGACACCCCAGGTCACACACGTGTCTGTCTGTGTGGTTGAAGATTTCCCAGAAACTGGCTACGACGGCATGCGGAAGGTCTTGAGGTCAAGGCGGACAGACCCATTGCATGTGAATCAAGCTGACTCCGACTACAGGCTTCACTCACTATGAAGGAAATGAGCTTAGTTTTCCAGCCTCTTCATAGAACCAGCTGAAACCTGACACTGTCTTTGTGTAAGCACTTGTAAATTAGTCATTTTTAGATGCAACACTGCAAAGGCCTCAAAACAATTAAAAAACATGCTGAGCCTTTAGAGAGAAACCCTTCTCATTTGGAGTGAAACCAAAAGAATTTCTTCCTTAAATACAGATGCACCTGGGCAGATCTATCATTAGTGGCACGGTTTTGCATTATGAATTAAGCAAGATCTGGCTATGATTCATACGGCTACCAAGAACACTGTGGTGTTCCCCTTAGTGAGGGCACACTAACATACTCATTGTGTCTACACTCTGTTGTGTATTCCTGATAAGGGCTATTGTGGTTGTGAAAGGGTATTAACGTGGACTAGGGCATGTATCTTTGTTTCTCCTGCTTTTGAAAAGCACTGTAAGAATGTTCACCATGATGTGGCTGTGGTTTGGGAACACACCCATACCCTCATGTGTGGAAATAAGAATTTACTCAAGCACCCACACGCACATACACTGTTCTCTAGAATAAGGTGATACACACTCATTAACACACACATTACTATAATGATTGAGCAGCCACAGAAGTTAAGTTTGGGAGCATTATAATTTATGTAACAAATTGCATGGTTTTGTTTTTAGCAAATTTGAATGCTAAAAACAGCAAACAAATTAGAATGAATTAAGGACGTTTAGCATGTTCTCATGTGTCTGTATGGGTTTCCTCTGGGCTCTCCGGTTTCCTCACACCTTCCAAAAACAAATTGCCCCTAATAATAATAGTACTCTAATACTACTACTACTACTACTACTACTACTACTACTAATAATAATAATAATTCTTCCATATTACATACTTAAAAGGTCTTTGTTAATGATGATAGCCATTCATACATCATGCAAAGATTTTTCTACCCTAAATTATGTCAGTCTCAGCTAAAAGTGCTCCAAATTGATTTAAAGTGATTGCTTTAAAATGTTTGTCGGATACCCTCTCTTCTCTCCATCCTTTACAGAGCATTTTTCTTACATGAACTTCTTTGTGTACGTTGCGATTTAAACACACATGCAGATTCCAATGTTGAAATATACTTGCCATGAGAATTGTAAGCAGGAAACACAACATGCTGATCAAATTAAAAGTGCAAAGACGAAACAAAAGACGTGTGAGTACATTTTTAATCTTAATCTTAATAAAACTCTGTAGAAGTAAACAGGGTTAAAGAGGGTTGTTTTCTTATAAAGGAGTTATAAGAGCAAGACATTGTACTGGAAAAGAGTTCCGGATTATAGGCAGCAGGACAAACAGAGATGTTCCTTAAAACTTTCACTGTGATTGGACATGGACAAGAAATTATTTTGTCTTCTACTTCATGTTGTTTCATCATTGCATCTTACCAGACCACAGCAGGAAGATGTGGGAAACAGGCAGCGGGATGACTGACAAGCACAAAAGTGCATACCACAACAGAGCCCTAGCTTTTAATGGGTCTGAGTGCCTGTGTGTATGTGTGTGTGTGTGTGTGTGTGTGTGTGTGTGTGTGTATATACGTGTGTGTATGTGTGAGAGAGACGGACAGAATGTGTTTGAGCAAGAGTTTGAGTGAATGATTGAGTGTGAGTGCATGTTATGTTTGTTTCTGATTATGCATGGTAGTAGAAGTGAACAGTAGTGTTAAACTGTGTACGTGTTTATATATGTGTGTATGTGTGCATGGCTATAAATCCTAGACCTTTGTGCACTTACGAATAGGCCTAAATAGACAAGTGTATGTCTAATGTGGTTGCATTCATGCTATCTGTGTGTGTGTGTGTGTGTGTGTGTGTGTGTGTGCATGTTCAACATGTATATAAGTGTCTGTGTAAAGGGTAGATGTGCGTATGGCTTATTGTAAGTGACAGTATGTGTGTGTCTTTTGGTGTGTTTTTGCTTTGCTCATTGTGTTTGTATAAGCATGCCTGTGGTTACGTGTGTTAATTGTGTGTTTGCGTTACTTTGTGTGTGCCTGTGTGTGTGTGTGTGTGTGTGTGTCTGTGTGTGAGAAAGAGAGAGAGAAGAGAGAGAATATAAAGGAGGATAGTGCGATCAGCAGTGTCATGTTTGGATTGTAGGACTGTAAGGTGACAGGTTACACCATAACCTATGTTAGAATGGACTCATGACAGAATGTGTGTAAGAGAGAGAGAGAGAGAGAGAGAGAGAGAGAGAGAGAGAGAGACATAGTGTGTGTGTCACAGATTCTGGTGAATTGCAGTGGCTGGATTATGAATGCATCTCTGAAAAGTATCTCATTCATGGATGAGATGTCTCGTCAATGGAAAATTCCATTCAGGACTTTTAGCCAGGCAGCACAGGTTTGGGTCTTTTACTACAGAGAGCAGCTTGTATTAGCTCCTTTTCAGCAACATGGTGTCAGTGCGCGTTCCCAAGCCAGGCTAAATCTGGAACTATTCCACACAAAAGCCATTTCTTGGCGGTTTGTTGGAAACACTAAAATCCTGCCGGTCTGGAAACAAGAGCCGTTGATACTGGCCTTGAGGGTGACCTCATTTTGTCACTTTAACAAGAAGATGAGCAAATCAGGATATTTTCAAGATGGCTTAAGTATTTCATTATATATTTAGAAATTAAATTATTTAATTGAATACTTAAGTAAATATTTAAGTAGTAAATATTGCAGCTGTGAATCAGTGATGCAAGGCAGAAACAGTCATTTTACTAAGCAACTAGTTTAAATTGATTAAGTGAACTAGATTAAGATTAACTAAGGATCTAGATTAATGCTAATAAAACCTTGTGTGTGCAGGTACACATTTAGAATAAACAACTAACCACTATAAGCAATAATCTATAAACACCTAAGCAATAAACGTTTGCAATTTTGTGCACAATAATTGTCTTTAAAAATATTTTGGGCTGTGTATAGATGCTGAAGGATTTGGTTAAGCTAAAATATATTCTCAAAGCACAAATTCTTGGTTCTATTATTTTGCACTGTGCCATAGGAAACTCCCACATCTGATTATGCACCAGTTCAGCTCTCAAACCAGTGCAAACCAGTGCTGGATGTTAAAAAGTTTCACTGGTTCACCGGCACTGGAACCAACACAGTTTTTGGTGTAAAGAGTGTTTGTGAGTAATAAACACCCCGTATGTACTCCGCTGTCTCTTTGTACAGACCTATCAGTAGAACTCAGCAGTCTCTCCTCTGCCCTTGTAGATTTGGCCTCTCTTGATAAGCAATCAGTCCTAAATATAGTGAGCTATTAAAGCCAAAGGCTATTTTCTTCTACCAGTAATATAGGGGTTGTGTTTGGGAATGTGTTATCAACAAACAGATACATTGCACTGTACATTTTTATAGCAGATGCTAACATAGACATGATGTAGATCAAACCTGTGCGAATCATTGAAACTGCAGCTTCGTGTGTGTGTGTGTGTGTGTGTGTGTGTTGGGGTTGTATGCCGTGTGTGTGTGTGTTTTTGGGGCATATTTCTGAAAGTTTTGGCCTTGTGAGGACATTTGGCTGGTCCCCACAAGGAAAACTGCAGCTTTTATGCAAAAAAAGAAAGTAAAAGAACCATAAGCTTTTGGTTTCCTTTTGGTTACTGAGGTTAAGATTAGGGTTAGAATTACATGTAGGTAGAACATTAAATAGCTGGCTTAATAAGTTTGACAATGGAAGTTCCTCACAAGGAGTGACACAATTCTTCACACACCCCAGTGCTGCAATTTCCATGCATCTGGTTCATTTCTGGTTGAGTGTATGCTGTAAAAGTTTTGGCTGCTGTTTCTTTTCTTTTCTATTTTTTTTTCTTTCTTTTTTTAAAGATGTTGTTTTGTGTTTATATCTTTAATGTTTTGTTTTGGTGTGTTTATTAATGTTTTCGTCGCAGGTTGAATTTTTCCGCTGGTTACCGGTTGTGCCAGAGTTCCAGGACTAATTTTGAGCGGCGGATTTCCCCAGACCTTCCCCCATATGTGATGCGTGTCTGATCACTTTCAGATGGCGTGGGGTTTGATAATGTTCAGAGCAGCATTCAGAACACCAGCATTCAGAATCTGAACACCAGTCTGTTTGTATGTTTAAATATAATTTCAGTTTATCATTATTTTGTGTTATTGTCTGTTTCTCTTGTTATTATAAAGAGATTATTATTATTATTATTATTATTATTATTATTATTATTATTATTATTATTATTATTGTTGTTGCTGTTGTTGTTGTTGTCTGTGTGTATTGAGTGTGGGTGTATGTGTTTGGGTCTGGGTGGGCAGTACCTCAAACTACCACTGCACTGGATTTTAACTGTCAACACCCTTCCCTGTGAAATCTCTCTCTCTCTCTCTCTCTCTCTCTCTCTCACACACACACACACACACACACACACACACACACACACACACACACACACACACACACACACAGCTGGAATAAAGCTTTTTTTAATGATTGATGAGGCCAGCTGAAAGATTTACCCTTGTTTCTCTAAGGCTATCTGGGTCACACCTCTGTATCGAGTGCCTTAGGAAAGTTACAGATAGTGCATGTGATAACCTTTCACCTGACAGACCTTCATTTCACACACACACACACACACACACACACACACACACACACACACACACACACACACACACACACACCTCAATATCACTTGAATATAAGGACAGCTCAAAGGTGCTGCAACATATTCAAACTCAGCATTATAAATATGTTCTGAAAAACAATAGTTTAGACAGTACAGAAAACCTTCTTCTCTGTGCTGGTCAGAGTCATTTCATTCAGTACCTGTGTGTGTGTGTGTGTGTGTGTGTGTGTGTGTGTGTGTGTTTGTGTCAGTAAGGTCTTGTGACAGTGTACAGTGTGCACACCCTTCTGAGGTTTGGACAAATTCATTCATCATCACATTCATGGAAAATCAACAGAGACATTTCAGAATATGATGCAGTGAGTAAAAGGCAGGACAAGAGGTGCCAAATAAGTATAGGACAAAAGACCTTTTCCCACTGCATAAAATATTTATAGTGTAGTATAATACTATAAATTATTATAAATTATTTTCCTATAAAAACATGTTCTTTTTATTATTTTATATTTATAATTTTATTCCTCTTATATCACAGCAATTTGCCCACTCTAACAATTTTTTAATAAAAGAATAACACCGCATACTTTTTAGTGGTTTTCTACTTATATTTAGTTTTGTGGAACTTTCACAAAACAAATTAGTTCATTATCACTTACATTATAGCAGCTATAAACAGCCGTTCCTTCACCAGCCTCTATTTTCCCTGAAAAATGCAGCTGGTCATATACTGGAGAAACCACACAGTGCATATCCCTCCATCCTGAAGACTTTCCTGTGTCAGAAAGCAGGAAAAACCTTTAGCTTACCTCTGAATGTTTCTTCACAGAATACTTATGAACAATTACATACATTTTTAATCCATTTACTGTGTGTGGAATGTCTTTCATAGAAGTCCCTGTGTAAAATATTGCTATAGAAAACATTCAGTATAAGAATGAGCACATTAATATAAACGTGTGATTTCCCAGCCAGAACTAATGTCAAAGCTGCTGTTAAAGTTTTAATTAGTTATGGTGGACTGGTTAGTCTTAACTCCTAGTTAAATAAGTGTGGTTGTTGAATAATTTGTTTAATATGACCGGGCATATTAATCCAGATACTTCCTTCATATTGATCTTAACATTGGCGTCACCACTGTGACCATTCCAGTTGTTTGTCAAGTTGGTAGAACATTAACTAGAATATACAGGTTCTGTTGATTCCTGTTTGGAATTAACCATGTGCCATATCAAAAAACATCCAATTTTGAGACATGCCAGAGAAGAAGATAACTGAAAGAAAAAGAGAGTGATAACAAGAAGCAGAGACTCTCAGAGTTGGATGATGATTCAACCTCCATGTGATGAATTTCAACATGAATGTCTACACTCTCCATCTCGTCACAGCCTCCACACTCGGGACTCAACCAGAACAGCTTGGCTGAACTTTACCATAGCAGTCAACTTGACCACCATGTCACTCGCCAAGACCACAGTGAGGCTTCCATTACTGGGTAGGCCCTACCTGATTGTCTCCAAGGGGATGAAATAAGCATTTTGGCTCGATGAGACAGTGTGGCAGGAAGAGATGCATTCTGGGAACTGCGGTTGCCGGTGGGGAAGGGGGGGGGGAGCTGGATGAGAGATGAAGGGAGTGGCCCCTTGGCGTGGTTTACGGCTTGCTTGTCATTGCTGCAGGCACACTGGCAAGGCAACCAGCATTTTCCCTTGGGCTTGGTGTTCATACTGAACATAATCCTGGTGCAGGCTGTCATTTTTACAACCTCCAGCTTTTCTAAAACACTTTTTTATGTTGTTACTTCCTCGGTTTGCGTGTCACCGTGTATTTGTATTTAGCTTTGAGGGCAGCCATAACAAAATCCCAAGCTTCTTTTCTTAGCCATTGACGTTTTGATTAGCATGTGTGTTTGTGATAGCAAGAGTGTGGGTAAATCTGAGTGCTTGCTAGTTTGATACCTCTTAGTGTGTCCTTGAGTATTTGAACAGAGTTTAGTCTGTTCTGATATTCTTTTTTTCTCTTCGCTGAGGTCTCAGAAGAGGATTCTTCCCACTCAGCTGATCAGGAAAGGCCAAGCTTTTTAACCTAACCTATCTTAACCAGCAAAACAATAGCTCTGTGAATCACATTGTGCTTGGGTTTTGAAATGTTTGCTTTAATGCCCCTGGTATTAAGGAATCATCCCAAAGTATTTTAAACACAGAAACCAGGGCTGCTTAGAATAAGATTCTGAATCTGTGCTTTTGTTTAATTATAGTAACTTTTAAGCCGTGCTTTGACAGTAAAACAGATGGCTGTGTGAGTATGTGTCTGTGTGTGTATGAATGATACTTAAATGTCAGTAACATTTTCAGAAATGTGTCTGTATAACACCTGATCAGTATAGTATGATGTACTGAAGAACACAATATTAACAAAGATGAAAGAAAGTGTATTTCTTTTTTTTGAGCTGCTTCTGTTTCCTCATTGAAGCTGAGTCTTCCTCATTCGCAATATTCTTTACCTGTCTCTGTTTCTCTCAGCTTGTTTCTCCCTCTCTCATCTCATCCTCTTGATCCTTTAGTCATTTTTTCCCTTCTCAGGGGTTCCTCTGTGTGCTAGGCTGGAAAAATACACACAGTGGTGTGCTGGTGTCTGAAACATGAGTGGAATGAGAAAAATGAACTGCTGTCTATCAAGCTGAACGACCAGTGTTGGTTCCTGAAATGGAGGCGGTCCATTCTTCAACCCCTGCCATCCACTCACAAAAACATTTACAGCCAAGTTTAACACTGTGTTTCTAAACCTATAGTTAAGTCTGGAACTGCTAAAGAGGGATTTTATAAGGCCAATCTTTGAGAAAAAAAAAAAGGATCACATGACAAAATTAGAGACTACTAAAAATGTCAGGCTAGACATGGGAGCATGGAATATATATATAACTTTTCTATGTGTTGAATTTTATGCTTTGAATTTGAATCCTATGTGAGGAATTATGAGTTGGCAGTCTCTCTTTGCTTTTCTCTTTTTTTCTTTGTACAAAGAGAGCATTTGTATTCACTTCTAAAACATAAAGATGCTGTACATTTAGTAACCAATATGTCTTCAATATACAGTGGCCTACATTATAATAGGCCTTGTTATGAGGTCATACCTCAATAAAAATGAAGTGTTTTCGGGGAACAGAAGGTTTGTTTGCTCTAAGTGAACTTATAGGCTTCAGGCTTCTTTGTGCCATGCGGGTGAAAGCCTATGCAGTTTTGCAGTGTATAAAAGCCATGCGATTTTTGCGAATGATGGAAGTAGAGAGAGAGAGAGAGAGAGAGAGAGAGAGAGAGAGAGAGAGACGCCACCAGTTTACTGCTGCCTCACCACAATCAGCCCACATCTGAATAATGTTCCTATGTTCCTTCTCTGACTAATGTTACACTGAGGATTGTGCAAAGGTCGAGACGAATACATCCATCACGCGGTTGAAGTCTCCCAAACCGTACTGTCACAGACCAGAAACCAGAAGTCCTTTGCAAACAAAGTGCTCTGGCAATGATTAATAGTAGTTTTAGAAAACACAAAGTCGCCTACTCCCTTCATTCCTCCCTCCTTCATACACGCTTCTCAAGAAACGTAAACACAAACATTGTTCATTGTTCCCGCTTAGTGTTCCATGCCTGTGGGAACAATAGGGGAGAGCTGGAGATCGCTAAAAGCCCTCACTCTGGCTTTTCCTCTACTTGAAATGACATAAGCAGGTGCAATGATGGGCTATCACATTCCCTCACTAATCTTTCTAATTTTAAGATGAGTTTCTCTCTCTCTTTCTCTCACTGAACTTTTTGTTTGCTGAGACTACTTGTGATTGCCACACACACACACACACACTCACCTTTGACTGAGTTTGATGTAAAGATCCTGTCATGCTCTCCTGCTAATGCAATGCTCACACAGGTGTGAGTGTGTGTACATCTGATTGATGGGGTTTCACTCAAAACTCATGTCCATTGGGCATGTAACTGAGCACTAATGGTCCTCTGCTACAGTTGTCTGTAAAACACATTGGGAACCTGACCACATACTTTCTTCAACATATGTACAAGTGCAAAACTGGATCATTTCTTAAAAGAGAAATAGAGTACCAATTCTCAAGTTAACTGTTCCCTGAAGCCCAATTTCCCTCAATTGGATTACTGTTTGCCGTGATCTACTGCCTGCCACTGAGCCAGTCCATAGCTAGCTGGCAGAGAATGAATAGACATACCAGATCGCCATCTGCTCCTCAGTGGAAACAAAATAGGCTTTTATGTAGTGTTTCTTCACCCAGCTCTGCCTTACATCCTTAAACAAAACTTTTCTAGCTGTGCCCGATGCACTTTTGAGCGCCAGTTTGATCCTAATGCATGTGGAGTGTGGCGTCAAGGGGAATCTCCCATTCGGCTCCACTCATCACAAGATTGAGCTGCCACAACGTTGCTCCTGATCTGAACAAAATTGAAATTACCTGAGATGTGTACCGAACCACAACTTTCAGTCCGCTTTCACTCTTCTTTTATCTGCCCTCTCTTTCTTTCTTCTCTTTGACTATTGAATGTCCTCCTTTTGGAGCCTATGCAAGGTAGAGCCCTGAGAATAGCCAGGCTGTACAAACAGGTAAATCTCAAGAGGATAAAAATTGCCTCAGACTTGACCTATATTCCTGATACACTGCCTCAGTGCTCCATGGACACACTTAACTGCAGAGCTGGAGCTTAGAAGTGCTTGGAACCTAAGCCTTTGACCTGCCGATAATGACCTTTAATCTTGGATTAAGTCAGTTATTTACATAGAATTACTTCTAGTATGCCGAAACTAAAATTATTTATCTTCTCCACAAAGCAAATTGGGATAAATCAAATCACTATGGATTAGTTACCACAACAAAAGCAAAAGAGTGCTTAGTGAACTCTGTAATCATTTGATGACTCATTTGATGATTCAAACATGTCCTGTAGAGCAAAAACACCTTAAGTTGATCATGTGCCCAATTTGAAATTTTACCTTCAAAGAAATTGAACCAAATGAAAGGAAAGTAACAAACAATGTGTTAATTTTTTTTCAATAACCATACAGAAAAAAATTATATCATTTCATATATTTCTATATTTATATATTAGGTGTAATATTTGTATATTAGGATGGTAATTGTGTTGTGTTGTCTGAGATGTGTGTGTTCAATGTATCATGTTGTGACCAAACACTAAGAAAAATTCCTAATACATATATATGTATATGGTGAATAAAATGATTCTGATTGTGATTTCAGTAGGCTAGTTTTAGGGTAAGGGTCATCAACTTGTGGAGCTATGCAACACCTGCATAGTTTTATTATTATTTTTTTTTAATCAGACCTTATCATACTTGAAAATACTGTAGCAGTGCTGATCAACATATGACACCAAACTGTAATTCAGTAGTGCATATTCTCTGCTGTGGCCAATGACATGCATTTATGTAAAATATTTACTTGAAGTAGATCATTTAGAAAGTAAAGTGTTCACAGACTTTCATATATTTTCATAAATTATTTCATTTACCCTCTGGCTGATTAGCCTGACTTGTTAAAAAAAAACTGATGATGAAAACAGAAAGTTTAAAGGTGATAAGATGTGCGCTTTTATTCTGTATCTACTCGGAGTGTCAGATGCTTGTCATAATGTGAAATGGCAATGTAAAACAAAACNAACATAACCACTTCAAAATGATTGAAACACTGTGGTTAAATCTAATCTTTGTGGAATAACCCTATTTGTATGGAAAATGTAAATAAGCTAAGCTAAATTAAACTAAGATATGATAAGCAGAGGTGGAAGACACTTTAAAAGCAATTGTACTTTGTTACTATACTTAATAACATTTCCAAGAAAAAACATACTTTCTACTCATTAAAGTACTCGAAGGTCTCATTTTCTCTCATCAAGCCAAAGACTGTACACTACACATCAATCAAATGGGTTCAGTTTAGCATCCAGTCATTTCAGTTTAGTATCTAGTGATGTTCATCAATGTAGAAAAAACTACTGTGGCCTTCTCATGCTACAGAAGTTATTGCTATCTGTGCGCATCTGAAGATGGATAAGCCACTGGCCTACAGTGTGGAACTGGAGGGTGAGCTCCACTTGCCCTACCTAACTTAAATGTTTCAATATGCTGGAGTAAACAAAGAGTCGTACAGAATGAGATATCTTCTTTGTCTCCCTAGAAGACATGAACTCCTTCTAATTTGAAAAAGCATGTTGTTGCTAATTTGCTAATGTTAACTGGCTATATTTAGCTATGCTAGACTATTTCCTTTGCTAATGCCAGGTTAGACTATCATCAGTTCTAGTAGTTAATATAATAAGCTGGAAGTAAAATTCTAGTTAATGGTAAATGTTAGTTTTAGATTTTTCTCATGGCAACATGACATTAACTTAATTTCAACTTGAGTACATTTAAAAGTAGCAACTTGTTACTTTTACTTGCGCAATTAGCAACCGCTTATAATTTCTCAGTAATTTTTCTAGGGGACTTCTTTTCTATACTATTCTGTGTAAAAATAATTAGGGTTCACCCCATCAATCACATCTAAATCATTCTCATAGTGTACATTAGAGTAAGTAGAGTTTAGTAGAGTAGAGAATTTAGTAGAGTTAGTGTACATTAGAGTAAGAATAGTATTATAGAATAATAAATATAAGTAAATAGCTATGTTCATAGTGTAAACATCATTTTCAATCTAATGTTAAGTACATTTGTCCAGTATTAAGAAATGCCCCTTATTAATAATACAGTAGGCCTCCGAAGAACAACATCCTCATATTACTCCAGCTGTGTCCAATTTTTTAAATGACGCATTGCATGAAGGAGTCTTCTGAAGATTACCATGATTGTGTTACTGTCTATTGAGATGGGGAGGTCATTCTGGGTCAGTGTGTACCCTTTGCATAGTATCCACGCCAACATCAGCGTAACTATGACGACACTGGTACTGCCTGAGTACTAGAAAGCTGCAACATAATCACATTTGCTTGTCTCTCTCCTATCCAGCACAGTAGTGATTTGTCTCGCTCAGACACACTGACATGTTGCCCCATATAAAGAGGGCTGAATGATTAAACTCCAAATGAAGTTAATGTAGCTACTGTGGTCCTTTCTCTTTTTTTCTGCCTCTGTCCCTCACTTTTTCCACAGTGATGTGTTTGCATGTGGGGATGTTAATAAAACAATGGCAGGAAAGACAGCATAAAGATGAGGGCCAAAGGGAACAAGGCATATTGTCATCAGTTGCTGCCTGGAGCTTGTGTTTGTATGTGTTTGTGTGTAACATTGTGTGCCTAATGTTATAGACTAAAAGTCTAAAACAAATGTTACTTAAATGTTCTCTAACTTAGATCTTTCTGTGTTGCAGGTGTTTATGAAATTTACATGATATTACACACAAAATGTCATTATGCATAGTGCTTAAAAGGTGTGTGTGTGTTTGTGATTAAGTGTGAGACTTCAAGTCATTCCCCAGTCTCTCACCTAAAGCCCACACTGACCCACACCGTCAGTCTGCCATCCTTTTTCATATTCTTTTCTCTTTTTTCCACTCAGCCTCAATGAACATCACCTCTGTTCTCATGTCCCCCATGTGTGTAACTGTCTCTCTTCACACAACCTCTCTTAGAAAGACACAGTGGACTCATTTTTTCCCCCATTTTTTTTCTTTGCTCCTTTTATCTCTGTGTCTGAGGTTTCCTGTGGAGCCTACCGAGGAACAATCGTAGGAACCTCATAATCACACTGGGCCAAAACAATCTGACCCTTGCTCGCTCTCTCTCTCTCTCTCTCTCTCTCTCTCTCTCTCTCTCTCTCTCTCTCTCTTTCACTAACTCTTTCTCAGTCTCTCACTAATTTATCCATTAATTCCTTTCATAATTCACTCAAATTCTAATGTAGTCACTCAATCAATCACCCTCAGTCACTGATTGGTAATGTTTCACTTAAACCTCTTTCACCAATGTATTTTCGCACAGGAGTTCCATGCCATTTAAATGCAATATGTGAATGCAAGCCATCATGAAATAGCAAAAATTGATGTTGCAGTTCACCAGGATGCAACCTAGTACAATTCCCAAGCGTGGATTCGTTTGAACAGGAGCCAATACATTCCTGACATGTTACATTGTTCTGACACCTTTTGACATGGCTGAATTAAAACACTGAACCAAAAGATCAGTTCAGGCTACTGAGAGTGGTTTTGCATAATAACACTTTCCATATTTCTCATTGGATTTGTTATAAATCACATCCTGAGCTTAAAATGGCAAATGTGATTGCATATAGCAGGGATTCCAGTAAAATACTGTTTTAAGACTGCAAGTTAGAATTACGCAAACCCAAACATTACCTGTAAAAGTATGTCAATAATGTCAAGGGTTTTGTGTGTGAAAGCACTACTACTAACTCATTCAGCCCCATTCCTCCTATCTTGCACTGCACTGAGCTGGTAAAGGTCAGTGGGCAGCAGGAAAGGTAATTTCCTATCCAGATAGCAGACTTCATCCTAGACAGAGAAAGCACAGGAAACCGGAAAAGTGCTCATCCCTTCACACACTCTTACTGTTTGTAGTGTTTTAGTGCTTTGTATATTTCTCCCCTTTTTTCAGTCCTGGTGCAAATCTTCACTGCTGTTTGCGTATCTGTATAGACTATTGGTGAAAGTTCTCTTTTGGTTTAATAGAACACATGCTTTAGTGCATTTGTAATGTGTATACTTAACAATAAATAGGAAAAATGCTCATTAATATTACATTAAATGAGTATGTGAAAACAACTTCTTCAAGTGCACAGCACTCCAAATTCCCTGAAGTGCCTTTCTGAAGTTCTTACTCTCAATATTAGACTTAGTGTACATTTGATAATTTGATGACAAAGCTACTTTGACAACCAAACAGCTGGATATAAACCAACACCCTACAGGCTGCCTGGAGCAGCACTGCGTGACTGACAGGCCCCTTAAATGGCTAAGATTAACTCTAATCTGCCAAAGCTCTACCTGCAGCTCCATAACTAACCCTCCATGCCTGCCTGCACTCAATACAGAACCGTTTGTCCGCTTTGAACCCTGCAAATGAAAGCCCAGCTTCCCATTGGCGCCAAAAAAACAACAGCAGCCCGCCAACTGCAGAACACAGAAACAGTACCCCTCCCGTGGCTGGCTCTAAAACACAACTGTCCTGTCACCAATGAAGACATTCATTTCCTTTCACCCCTCCTAAGGGCACTGGACTCTTTTGAGTGCCTCTTCACATGTTTCTCTGAAAGGCCCGGTGTAGGCCTCAAAGCACCCTGGAAAGAGCTCTCAAGGCTGGTGTGTAAAGGAGGATCCACAAATGGAACAGAACTCTTCTAGCACAGGCCCTTGCTGAGCACATTGAGAGACTCACAATGCCAGGATCCGGGGCATTCGGAGAGGCCAGAGAGGGGAGATGCCTGCCTCGGCCTCCAATAGAGGCATCTGTACTGTTCTGCCTGCAGCAGGCCTCCTCTCCATCTCCCCCATTGACAGCTAACTGCTCGCAAAACAAGGACAAATCAAGCATGAATTCCCCTGGCTGGCATTTCCCTCATTTTGCGCTACATTCTTTTCAACTCTCAGTCCCTCCATCTTGTTCCTAATTCACCATTCCTCTGTCTTTTCTCTCATTGGCCTTCTTTCCATTTCTCTCACTGATTTCCCACTCTCTCCCTCTCGTATCCTCTTTCCTCAATCTCTCTCTCTCTCTCTCTCTCTCTCTCTCTCTCTCGCTCACTTGGTCCATGTGAGGGAACGAATCAATAGTTGCACTCTAATGAACAGGATTCCAATAAAAGCGCCTTCACACAGCAGTTGAATAGAAGTTTGGGATTACAGCCATCCTCTGGCTTACACAACCTGTTCTTGTGCCTGAACAACACACACACACACACACACAAGCACACACACACACGCACACACACACGCACACACACACGCGCTATACCACACACTTGCTCATAGTTATAGTGCTTTAGTTTGGTGGCCTATTCAGAAGGGTACATGACTAGGTCAGAGGAGTCAGCATGGGCGGCTGTAGAGCTGAATTCAGGGACCTGAACCCCACAAAACAGGGAAATGCCACCCAAGCTCACACTATAGCCTGGCTATTTTAGTTAGCACCAGATGCTAGCCGTTACTGAGCCTCTTAAAATGTCAGGTGGTGATCAATGGTGGCTCTGAAATGAATGCGCTACAGTCAAAAAGATTAATTCTACTTGGGCTTTAGATTTGATTTAGGCGGTTTAGTGCCGGTTGGCTCACATGTGCCACAAAGTCACAATCCATGCAGTGAACGTCTCCGCCTGCATTTTCATTATTCATTTACAGCTCCAGTGTCTATGGAAAAATGGAAGTCTAAATCATTCAGTCTTAAGCCGGTTTTCTAAGGACGAAGCTTAATGATTGTCTAAATTACAATGAATAGCAATTCTCCATTGAAATTACTTTGTTGTCAAGGACTTGCTTAATCTGCCTACAAAAAAAAGACCTTTAATTATAGTCATGGTAAGGTGTGAGGGATTAGTGGGAATGTAAGCAAAAGAACTGTTTGAGATTTCAGCTTTTCAACATAGCTGCTTCAAAACAGTCCTGCTTCTTCTACCTCATGCTCAGCTGTGCTTGAAAACATTTCCTTAACTGAAAATAACTTGCATTATCTAGGAATAACACATATAGCATATCAAAACAATCTCAGGGTAGTGCTGGAGCAGCGGAGTGTTTGGGTGCAGTTCCATGGTCAAATGAAACTCGTGGTCCCAGGGTGTTTGTGATAAAGTCATTAGAGTTACAGCTTGGCTCTGGCCAAAGCAAACATGGCATAAGCGCACGGCCTCACACTGATGGCTTTGCACACACAGCAGAGATTTATGAAAAGTGGAGCACTATTGAGAGCCACCTGTTTTCCTCATCTCGCTCCTTTCCCTTTTTTTCTCCCCCTCTCTCTCCTTTCGTGCTTTCCCGCTCTTTCTTTTTGTCCAGAGAAGCTGACTGCTCGGAAAACACAGACCTTGGTTGCACAATGTTTTTCAAGGGTACACTGGGCCCCTGCCACACACACACACACACACACACACACACACACACACACACACACACACACACACACATTTACATGCACACTTACACACACCCACACTCTGCTACCCCCTCCTCCTCCAGACCCAAGGGATCACTCATGCAAGGCCAGGGAGCTCTGCTGTGCACATCTGCTCTGCTGGGCAACAGTGAGAAGCTGAACCATGGAGAGAGAACGAGGGCCAAGTGGGGGCATTTACAGGGGGCGCTTGGCTTTGGGAGGTCGGGCAGATGCCTGGTAATACTGCACCGGCTGCCATGGTGATAGCCTTACAGTGTTTACAGCCCCCGTACCGTACTGGGACACCGCACATCCCTCACGTCTGGCTCTGTCTGTCTGTCCCTCTCCTTCTAATGGAAATCACTGGTCCTGCTGAGAGAGGAGGCAAGCATTATTGTTTTTACTTTTTCACTCCTGTCAGTGTGTGAGTGACAGAGAGCTGCAGGGAGTCAAGTTTATGGTGATGGTCTCCTGGAGTGAGTTTTCAGTCTAAGAGGCTTAGTCTGTGACATGGTGAAGATAAAAAGTAGTGGCAGATAAGTAGATAAAAAAGGGGTGCAATTTGAAGATGTGCATATGTATGTTATGCATGCATCAGTCCCACTATTTTCAGTGTTTGATATTATATGATTATCAGAGATCTGAGCATTGGCCTATACTCAATACTCATCTGATACTGACATCATCAGGCATGATGGTGACAGACTTTAATTCAGTTTTTATATCTTGGTGGAGACCAACTATGTCCCCACAAGGCTAGGAATATGCAACAGTGGTAGCCATGAAACTGCTTTTTTTATTTAAAATACTAAAAGAGCCTAAAAGTTTCCTTATGTTTACAGAGGTTAAAGTATAGATTTATGTGTAGGCAAAACATTATTTAACTGCATTAATAATTATGTCAGAGGAAGGATATGTGTTGGTGTGTGTGTCTGTCCTGTATCTACACTAACATTTTATTATTTACTCAATTCATAGCTAACTTTAGAACCTTATCCTCAACCCAGACTCACTCTAACCTCAGCCAACCCATTCCACCCAAACATCACCAACATTAACCATGCACTGATGCTATTTCCTATGAGATGAAACAATTGCTGCTCATTCCTCTGAGAAATAAAACCTAGGTGGGTTTCTTAAGGTGGGTTGTGAGAGCTGAAAGGATGTAAATACAGACAGATTAAAACAATGGGTTTTCCACTGCACTGTTCACAGAATGAATCAGACTTTATCAGGGCCAAATCTCTTATAGTGCAATAAAGCCTAATTTACATACTGGTTCTATGAAAAGAAACAGATACACACTGCATGTCCAGGAACTGTGAGATCAATAGATCATCAGTTCAAATAAAAGCACAGATCAGTTAATTCCATGGGCCTTTTTTTCATCTGTCTGTACTCCTACACTGAAACCACTTTATAGCAGTGAGTAGGAACTGTTGAGCGGTTGAGCATCTGTAAATGTGTGTGTCTGTGTGATGAAGGCTATGTTCATAGAGTGTGTAGTGTATGGTGTGAATATGTGTGTGTTGCTACATTACATTACTTCCATTTGCCCAGTTGTGCTTTCCTTTATCTCCACTTATGGAGCCCTTCAGGTCATTTCTTCATGGCCTTCACACTCTTTCCATCCACCCCTCCCCTGGCTACTGCTACATCAAAGCTTGCCTCAGCCCAGCAACCAAAGCTCAGACAAGAGGAAGCTTACTGCACAGCCCTTTTGTCATGTCACTTTCCCCTTCTCCTCTCCTTAAGGTCCTATTTTCAGGCGCACCTACCTATCCCATTCATTTAGCACTCGTAAAGCGAGACCACTGAGTTCATAATGGGCTTGAGTGGCTTGGGTGCATTGTTGTGCCTGGGCTGTAAAAATCGATATTCTTGTGGTTGGAACAATAGGGGCCTCTCTGGGTGCCGGATAAGAAATGGCAGGGAAAGTGTGTGTGGGTATGCGTGTGTGTGTGTGTGTGTGGGGTGTGTGTGTGTGTGTGTGTGTGTGTGTATACGTGTGCGCGTACATGAGCGCGTGCCAGTACTGGATTTTGGGAAGTTTGGGACACAGTTTTTTCTGCATTTGTATCTAACAAACAACCCACTGCAAACACAATACGGAACAATGATGACATTTAAAACTAACACATAACACTTAATTAATACTTAATGGCAGTGTTAATAAGGCTACATGACACCAACATAAGCCCTTTATGACAACTGACCTAAATCTACATAAACATTTATGAAGGCTTATTCCAACAGCTTTTGATACTTTTAATGTCAAGATGACATAACACCCAAAATTCGGTTGACATAAGCCCACTTTCTGGGCTGACTAACACTAGAACAGTATGACAACTGGCTTTGTAGATGTGCACGTCTGTTTGTCTTATTAAAATTGTATTACAAAAGAGTATATATACACAACTGGGCAAAAATAATGGGCCAAGCCAAAAATGGCAAATATTAATTTATTTTTTTTTATTTGTCTTGACAACAAATCACTGGTCAGAAAATTAGCAAGAACTAAACAAATGCACTCCTGAGAGCTCCTGTGGCACCGTTTGCTCATNAAATTCACTCATATAGTCTTCTTGTATGCAAAAAATCATGATAATGATTAAAATGTTTGATGTAAAATTCAAACTAATACATGTCTGGGTTTCCAAAAATATCTTCTGGGATGTTTTTTTTTTTCTTAAAAGGTTAGTTATTATTTGGTTATCTGCTTAAACATTTAAACACAAGGCTTAAACATTTAAAGAAATCAAAGGGAAAAGCCATCCCATACTAAGTTATGGGATATCCTTTATCTATTTGTTTAATTATTGCTGTTAAGACCATATATATATACAATGGGGGAAATAAGTATTGGACACGTCAACTTTTTTCTCATCATATTTATTTCCAAAGATGC
>CM074947.1:20282766-20320334 GCA_037577455.1 Pangasius macronema
CGAGGAAATTTCACGACTGGATTTGTTGCACAGGTGGCATCCTATGACAGTTCCACGCTGGAATTCACTGAGCTCCCAAGAGCGGCCCATTCTTTCACAAATGTTTGTAAAAAAAAGTCTGCATGCCTATGTGCTTGATTTTATACACCTGTGGCCAGGCCAAGTGATTAGGACACCTAATTCTGATCATTTGAATGGGTGACTGAATACGTTTGGTAATATAGTGTATATATATATATATATATATATACACACACACACACATATATATATATATATATATACGCCAGGCCTCTTGCCAGACATCAGTGCCCAACCTCTTGTGCTTTTGAGGCTGAATGGGCAAATCCCCACAGCCATGGTCAAAATTCTACTGGAAAGCCTTCTCAGAAGTGTGTAGATTGTTATAGCAGCAAATGGGGAACAACTCCATATGAATGCCCATACTTTTGGCCGTATACTGTAGTGTATGTCTAAGCAGGTACAGTATATAGCAAAAGGTTTGTTGACACCTGTCCAATCACATCTACATGTGCTTGTTGAACATCCCATTCCAGATTCGGTCCCCTGTTTGCTGTTATAATAACTTGCACTCTTCGGGAAAGGCCTTCCACTAGATTTTGGAACATGGTTGTGGCGATTTATACATTCAGCCACACGAGCATTAGTGAGGTCAGGCACTGATGTGGGGTGAGGAGGCCTGGCATGCACTCATAGTTCCAATTCATCCCAAAGGTATTCAGTAGGGTTGAGGTCAGGGCTCTGTGCAGGCCACCTGAGTTCTTCTACAGCAGTCTGGGCACACCATGTGTTCATGGACCTCGCTTTGTAGACAGGGGCATTGTCATGCTGGAGCAGGTTTGGCCCGTTAGCTCCGGTAAAGGGAAATCTTATTGCTACAACACATAAAGACATCCTATACAATTCTGGGATTCCACCTTTGTAGCAACAGTTTATGGAAGGCCAACATATGGGTGTGATAGTCAGGTGTCCACTTTTTTGCCATATTGCGTATATCAGAACAATAAGCAACAAATTCAGCTATCATGACATTCTAAGGCAAGTCCCATATGTTAACCAAAATATGTTTGTTAACTCAGATGTTATGTCACCTTGACACTTATAATCTGACATATAATCTTTATGACAGCTGATGCCTGCTAGTCATTTAATGAAATGTTTATGTAGGTTTAATTCATTTGTTTATTTGATGTAAATCTATATAAACATTTCATTAAAAGTGATTTTTTTCTTCTTCTCCCTTTAGGGGTCATCATGACGGATCATTGATCCTCATATTTGATTTGGCAGTTTTTATGGCAGATGCCCTCCCTATTTTTTATCTGGGGTTGGCACTGGCACTGGAGTGCACTGTCTTGTGCAGTGACTGGGGTGGGTTCCCTGGCCGGGAATTGAACCCAATCCGTGGCAGTGAGAGTGCAGAGGCCTAACCACTAATCCTCCAGGGACTATTTCATTAAAAATGATGTAATGATGTAAATTTACATCATTACATCATTTGTCATGAAGAATGTATGTAGGTATCATGTAGCCATATGAACACTATTCTTAAGTAACATGTCATGCACATAAAAAGGCATCTTTACACATTATACGAGATTATACTCAAAAAAGCAACTGACCAGCTAATTGTCACTTAAAGGACCAAAAAATGACCGAATGTTCTCAAAAATGTTTTGAAAGAACCATGTAGAACCATGTAGAAGCTTCCTCAGATGAAATGCTGCTGTGCTATACACCAGCACTACACAGCAAATGTACAGTGGAGATGATAAGAGGTACATACTAAGAACACAATGTTCTCTGTGAGATGTAAGCACAAAAGTCCTTCTGAACTAGTTATACATTACCAGCTAGTCTGAGGTATATAGGAACATAACTCCTCAGGGTGTAGTAAGAAAAGATGCATGACAGGTTTTTATGGGACTAACAGAAAAATATGAAGTCCCCAAGAAAAATATGAAGTACTGTTGTATGATGGGAAACACGACTAACACTTCTAGAAATGGTGATGAAAACAACTGGTGATTAAAAATGGCAAGATTAGGGAAAGAACCTAACGAATATGAAACATCAGAGTGGAACAGTCTGCTGTTTTAATTTTGTTTTTCATTGCTGTAGGCTGATACAGATGCGTTTCTTTATAGTTACATAAAAATATGTTTTAGAGAGATCCTGAAAGAGCTAAAACTGTAGGATGCAGTAGCAGTTTTGCAAGATTTTATGTGTGATCCATGTTTTCACAGTAAAACCATGAATTAGGAAACTGTCACAATCGCATTTGGTGAAGTACCAAAACCTCTTCAAAGTAAAATTCTGAGCAGTGTGTGCTGTCAACCACAAGTTGCAGATGTTCTGACAACACTTGCAGCTTCGGCTAACCACAAAGCTGATCTGAGAAACAGCGAAGGGTGATGCTGCGATAGCATCAATAAGTACACCTTGCTCCGAAGCTTCATTCGCTCTTTTTGTAAAGGCGGCTCACTGGTTTACGGGAAACACTCTGGCAGTGGCTTAAGTTGCCTTTATTTTGAGTTTCTTTCCATGCGTGTGCGTATGCATATATGTTCATGTTTTTGAATGTCAAGGTTTCGGAATAATTCAAGAGTGGTGCATGCAAAAGTTTCATTAATTAATTACTGTATAGTAGATATATGGTATGATCTTTGGTATTTTTTAAATTGAGCTTCCCTGCAAGGAAACTGAAACAAACACAAATGCAAATGAAGAATGAAGAATTAATTCAAGCTGTGTGCACTAACAAGTTTGAGATTAACCACTAACTCTGAAATGTAGATAGCAAATAGTGTACTTATCTATAAATCACTTATACAAATCAGCATACAAACAGACACCTAGAAAGAGATGCTAAACAAGATCAAACACATAAAGTCCATTTGTATTGTGATTTAATTCATATACATGCATACAGTAGGATGAAGACATCATAGCTCCAGGACCATAGTGTAAAATAAAGAACAATACTGGGATTAAAGCATTAAAGTCCCACAAAGCAATGTACAAATCTACAGTTTCACAATGACACATGTACAATAAAATAAACACAACCTGAATGGGTTGATGGTGCAAACTGCATACTATTGTGAACCATCACACTGTACATCCTGAATAATGTATTTCTGAGCATAGGATATGGATGTATTGTGTGTACTATGTGTGTATGTGTAACGGGAGGAAGTCGGTGGGGTGAGATAAAACCTTGTGCTGTCACGCCACTGTGTGTATTGTTGAGCTTAGAAACCTCAAAGTGCGTAAATCAGATGTGGAGCACACATAGTCGGCTGACGTGTGAAAGATGCAAAAGCAGATTCCCTTGCCAGCTGCATACACACACACACACACACACACACACACACACACACACACACACACACACACACACACACAGTTGATCAGATCAAACCTGTATATGTTTGTGGTGTGTGTGTGTTTGTGTCTGTATAGGTGTTTATGTTGGTAGCTTTGAAGCAGTCTGCTCAGGTTGCAACAGATTTCCGGTACAATAACAGCTCCTAGTAATCACCTGTGTGTGTTTGCAGTACGTGCATCTTGCTATGCAACTTTGTGCAGCCAAGCCCGTGTGCACTAACATAACACAAGTGCTACAGCTTGGTCTAGGTCGCGCATATCTGTTTATGTTATCATATACTTTTATATATATACACTTTTAAACATTTGTTTTTAAAGTGTACTGTGAATTATATACATACCATAGTATACTAAAATTATGCATAGAGTTTACAACTATCCATCTACTAGCTCTACACATGCTTTGGACTAAATTGGGACAAAATATATACATTTAATATAATGTTACATATGACATGTTTTGAGTTTGCTATGAATATTATTTTGAAAATACTTTTAGGACATAAGCCATATACAGCTGAGGTCAAAAGTTTACATTCCCCTTTCAGAATCTGCAATATGTTCATTATTTTACCAAAATAAGAGGGATCATACAAAATGCATGTTGTTGTTTATTTAGTGCTGACCTGAATAAGATATTTTGCGTAAAAGATGTTTACAATATAGTCCACAAGAGAAAATAATAGTTGAATTTATAAAAATGACCCTGTTCAAAAGTTTACATCCACTTTTAACACTTAGAACAGTTAAACTGCCTGCTGTTCTTCAGAAAAATCCTTCAGGTTCCACAAATTCTTTGGTTCCCCTTCAGGAACTTGAGCTGCATCAAAACGCTATGGGAATGCCTTCAGCATGACTGCGCTCTGAATCAGGTGTGTAATCACTCCAACGGATGTGTGAGACGTCACGGGTGGGGTGGCATAACGACCCGGAAGCTTAAAAGCACGAGCGGTGGGGGCCGCGCCAGCTTTCTGTCATTCAGCAAGCGCTCAGTGTGTATTGTCTGTCTATTTTGTATTGTCTGTCTAGTGAACCCTAATGTGCTTCGCTTCCGGAAGGCTCTCTTCGAGAAGGGAGCCTCCACTCGCGTTCCTCGCGGTACTGGCCCTGCTTCTGCCGAGGCAGAACGGCGGTTACACTCATGGGGTTCGCAGATGGATTTGGTCGAGGGAATGGAGACGGGCGAGTCCCTTTCTCCTTCCTCAGCCACCAGATCCACTGCCCGCTCTCTGGGATCGGAAGCCCGCTTTGCGGTTTCTTCCCCCCGGGGAGTGGGCTCGGTGCTCTGCCTGTCTTCTTCTGAGGAGGTTGACATGGAGGGCGCAGATAATAATTCTCAGTGCCCTCAGGAGGTCGATCTGCCAACCCTGCCACCTATAGTGCTTCAGGGCGCAGTGGTCTCCAGCGAGCGCTTCTCCCATTTTCTGCCCGGGAACGTAGCCATACTGGAAGACTCTCATTGGGTCCTGTGTACTGTAGAGAGAGGCTATCGAATCCAATTCGGTTCTCCTCCTCCTCCTCCTGAGGAAGGAGGCCATTGAGGTGGTCCCTCCTCACGACAGAGAGTCCGGTTTCTACAGCCGGTACTTCATTGTTCCCAAGAAGGGTGGAGGGCTGCGTCCCATTTTGGATCTGCGGCATTTGAACCTCTCAGTCGCACTACTGAAGTTCAGGATGCTCACGGTCAAACAGGTCATGTCTAAGATCAGCTCCGAGGACTGGTTTTTCATGATTGATCTAAAGGATGCGTATTTCCATATCTCCATCCTTCCCCAACACAGGAAGTTCCTGAGGTTCGCTTTCGGGGGCATAGCTTACCAATATCGGGTTCTTCCGTTCGGCCTAGCACTCTCATCCCGCACCTTCACGAAGTGCATGGATGCTGCTCTGGCTCCTATGCAAGTCCAGGGCATCCGCATACTGAACTATATCAACGATTGGTTGATATTAGCTCGATTGGAGCAGATGGCGGTTGGGCATCGAGATGTTGTTCTCGCCCACATGAAAGAGTTGGGGTTGAGACTGAATGCCGAGAAAAGTGTGCTTTCTCCAGTACAGAGAATCACTTATTGTGTGGGATTCGACCACGATGCAGGCATGGCTGTCTCCTGCTTGGATTGAGTCGATCCTCACAGCAGTCGCAAGAGTGAGAGAAGGCCGGTCACTCACTGTGAAGCAGTTCCAGAGACTGCTGGGTCTGATGGCAGCTGTGTCCAATGTGATACCTTTTGGCCTGCTGTACATGAGACCCCTACAGTGGTGGCTCAAGACCAGGGGGTTCTCCCTGAGGGGAAACCCGCTCCGCCTTGATCAGGGTCACGCGGCGGTGCCTACATGCCTTAGACATGTGGAGGGAACCTTGGTTCTTGTCCCAGTGCCTGGTGTTGGGAGCTCCTTGTCACTGTGTAACGCTAGTGACGGATGCGTCTCTCACCGGATGGTGAGCGGTCATGTGTGGCCGCTCAGCCCGCGGTCAGTGGAGCGGCCACCATCTCTCTTGGCACATCAACAAAGAGATCGCCACGTGTTGGTGCGCACTGACAACACGGCAGTGGTCTCTTATATCAACCACCAGGGAGGTCTGCGTTCGTGCCCCCTTTACAGGCTGGTGCTCCAGATCCTTATGTGGTCACAGGGGAAACTCCTCTCATTGAGGGCAGTTTATATCCCTGGCCATCTCAAATATGGGAGCAGATGCCCTGTTGAGGCAGGGGCCGATGCCCAGGGAATGGAGGCTCCACCCCGAGGTGGTGGAGCAGATATGGCTTGTGTTCTGCCGAGCTCAGGTGGATCTGTTTGCGACTCAGGAGACATCGCACTGTCCCCTTTGGTTCTCTCTGGCTCATCCAGCTCCTCTAGGACTGGATGATATGGTACAGATGTGGCCGAGGCCGCGTCTGTACGCCTTTCCCCCATTTTGGAGTTCTGGAGAGAGTGCGCCGGGATGGGGCCCGTCTGTTGCTAGTAGCCCCGTTCTGGCCAGGCCGAGTAAGTTCTCGGACCTGATTTCCCTTCTCGACGGCTCTCCATTGGAGATTCCCGTCAGGAGGGACATCCTCTCACAGGTGGGGGGCGCTATCATTCACCCCCGCCCCGAGTTGTGGAAGCTGTGGGTGTGGCCTCTGAGGGGGCACAACTCAGAGCTTCCAGTCTCTCAGCTGAGGTTGTTGAGACCATTCACCACCGTCTCGACTCTGTTCACTGCCCAGTTGGTACAGTGCTGGAGTTCCTGCAGGCCCGTTTCTCCACAGGGTTGACCCACTCCACCCTGAAGGTTTACGTGGCAGCTATTGCGGCCTACCACGCCCCTCTCGGTGGTCAGTCTGTGGGCAGACACCCCCTGGTCACATGTTTCCTCCGCAGTGCGCTGAGGCTCAGACCTCCGGTGTGATCTCGGGTCCCTCCGTGGGACCTGGCCGTGGGACCTGGCCATGGTACTAGAGGCTCTTTGTAAATCCCCCTTCGAGCCTATAGAGGAGATTTCGGACCGTCTCTTGACGTTAAAAACTGCCTTTCTTTTGGCTATTTCCTCTCTTAAGAGAGTTGGGGATCTTCAGGCCCTCTCTGTGGCCCCCTCTTATTTAGACTTTGCGCCCTTTTGTCCTCCTCCCTTTCAAGAGTCCTACCATCGGAAGCTTAATTGTATGTGTCCAGTGCGAGCACTGCATGCGTACATCCACAGAGCTGCCCTGTGGAGGAGGGTGGACCAATTGCTTGTGTGCTTTGGTTCGCCTAAGAGGGGTCTTCCTGCTACCAAGCAGACCCTCAGCTGGTGGATTGTGGATGCCATTTCCTTGGCCTATGAGTCCTCTGGTCTCCCCTCATCCTTGGGGGTCAAGGCTCACTCTACGAGAGGTGTGGCGGCCTCTAAGGCCTTTTAAGCAGGTGTGTCCATGCAGGACATCTGCAACGCGGAAAGCGTTTTGACGCAGCTCGAGTTCCTAAAGGGGAACATCTCCAGGTTATGCATGTAACCATGGTTCCCTGTGGGAATGAGACACTGCGTCTCAGTGCCACACTTCCACACTGCGCTTGCCTTATTCCTCAGAAGCTGGCGCGGTGCCCACTGCTCGTGCTTTTAAGCTTCCGGGTCGTTATGTCACCCTGCTCATGACGTCTCGCCCATCCATTGGACTAATTACACATGTGATTCAGAGCACGGTCACGCTGAAGGCGTTCTCATAGTGTTGTGACGCAGCATCTCGTTCCCTCAGGGAACCATGGTTACAGACGTTTTCCAGCGTTTTTGTGAAAACTTCTGAACAGAATGGAGATGTGTTGATTTTTCTTTTGCCTAAATATCATATATTTTCATTTAGTTAAATTTACCCTGATCTTCAAATTCCAAAAGTTTTCACCCCCCGGCTCTTCATGCATGGTTTTTCCTTCTGGAGCATCAGTGAGTGTTTGAACCTTCTGTAATAGTTTCATATATGAGTCCCTCAGTTGTCCTCAGTGTGAAAAAATGGATCTCAAAATCATAGAGTCATTGTTGGAAATACACAAATATGCTGGAAAACCAAAGAATTTGTGGGACCTGAAGGATTTTATTATCCTATTATTTTCTCTTGTGGACTATATGTAAACATATTTTATGTGAAATATCTAATTCAGATCAGCACTAAATAAACAATAACATGCATTTTGTATGATCCCTCTTATTTTGGTCAAATAACTAACATTTTGCAGATTCTGAAAGGGGAATGTAAACTTTTGACCTCAACTGTACCTATATGTGGGTCTTCTCCAAACTGTTGCCACAAAGTTGGAAGCAAATAATTTTATAGGATGCCTTTGTATGCTGTAGCATTAAAATCTTCCTTCACTAGAACGAAGGGGCCCAATCCTGTTCCAGCATGACAATGCCCCTGTGCACAAAGTGAGCTCCATGAAGACATGGTTTGACAAGGTCGGTGTGGAAGAACTCGAGTGGCCTGCACAGAGCCCTGACCTCACACACCTTTGTGATGAATTGGAATACCGACCATGCACCAGACCTTCTCTTCCTACATGCCCAACCTCTAATGAATGGGCAAATCCCCATAGCCACATTCCAAAATCTAGTGGAAAGCCTTCCCAGAAGAGTAGAGGTTATTATAACAGCAAAGGGGGACTTTATCTGGAATGGGATTTTCAAAAGCACATTTGAGTGTTATGGTAAGATGTTCACCAACCTTTGGCTTTAGTGTGCATATTATTAATGGCCATTGATTGTTAATTGTCAACTTAATCATTGAGCTTTGTCTCTGGTGTTTTAGCATCAGGACTTAAGGGTGGCATCAATGATTTTTTTTTTTAAGTGAGAAAAGTTTTAGAACATTTTAGTGAGATTCTTCTCAGCTCTGAGAATTTAAAAACATACCTGCCCAGAGGAGAAACTCTAGTGTTTGTGGCACCCCAGGCACTGTAACAGAGAGAAAAACTAATGATGTGGACCACCACTGTCCAACCAATCAGAACAAAAAGGTAACTCTTCCAATCACGTTGCCTGTCAATTCAGAAAGCTCCCATCTTACACCAGCATTCGGGGTTTCTAGACTGTGCATGTATTTTAGTGGTGTGGCAGGAACTCTGAAGGGAAGGCTGTATTTGTTGGATTTTGAGTTTCAACACAGCTAGCCTTTGCTAACTGCCATCAAAATCAAGGCAAGTCTTATAATACCTTGTAATAGGAATGAAAGAAAAAAGGCTTATGTTTGTGTTCTATTTTATAATTGCTATTATAGTCTAATTGTACATTGAATTTAATACATTTTTAGTCCTTACATCACGGGCAAGTACAGACAATGAGAGCAGGGCTTAAGAGGTGCGCTCATTTTAGGCTGTCTGAGGCTTATCATTTATTATTGTTATTGTAATGTAAAATACATTGAATTTGGTAGATTTTCAGTACTTATATTGTGAGTCTGTACTTACACTGTGAGTTTCTAGAGATAGGTTCTGCCCAACTGAATGAACAGGGAGAAAAAAGGGGGTGAGGAGGTTCATGGAGCGACAATGCACCTGTCCCATGGACGTTGTTGCACTTAACCAAAGTTGGCAGCACTTCTGCTCGACTTCGTCTGCATTAGTGATGGTGGCCCTCTGATCCCATTACCAACTGCACTGTGCCAGACAAAGAGGAGGAAGGGGAGCAGAAAAAATAACTCTTCATGCATGCATAGGCAAACCTCACAGAAGTCTGAGACAACTGGTCTGACATGCAGCCTGAAACACACACACAAACACACACACATTGTGCATGCCTGCCTATTAAAGCCTGAAACCTGACTTCCTCATTCCAGTTTGTGCAAAATCTTGACACAAAAGCCTTGTCTAGGCCAAAACATATTCTAAGGCCTTTTCTGTTACCCATGACCCTCCACAACCCCCGCCCACTCCCCCAAAACACCCCACCCCCACCCCCAACACACACACTCACATGCATGCACACACATGGATTTAATGCTCAATGAGCCTGTTATTCACAGAGGCCAGTAAAGAGACAGGCCAGTAATATCTAGCGACAGGATGATCTCACACACACACACACACACACACACACACACACACACACACACACNGTTTGCCACAAGATTGGTATAATAATGGGGCAAGGAATAACGATAGGAAGATGATGTGCAATTTACTTCAACATATATGATTATATTCAAATTTACATCCCCATATATGATGCCATACCTTCCCTTCCTTAAATACAGCTCATCACTGTTTTGCATGCCTCCAGTACCCAGCAGTGGACAACGTGGTTGTGTACATGGGCAGGCGTACACTGCACAAAGCTAATCTTAGCATGTGTGTGACTGTTTGGCAAGATGTGTTTCCTGAAATCCTATACTAGGGGAAAAGGGCAATACTTGGAGATTTAAATAGGGATGTGAGGATTTTATACTCTCCCTTGCCTGCTCAGTTCCTTATAAACACATACAGTCCATTAAAATATGAGGGTCACAAGCATACGAGTAAAAAACGTAAACATACTAACATTAGAACAATTACAGGTGATGTAAATACACACATACACACACATACATACAGGGGTCAGACGAGATGTAACGCCAATCCCTTGGAAGTGTGTATGTGTGTGTGAGTGTATGAGTGAGAGAAGTTTTGGTCAGCTTCGAGGTTCAGATTCACAGCTGCAGACACAGTAACTCAAGCCCAGTGCCAGTCATATAATCTCTCTGTATCTCTCACATTTTCTCTGACCTGCTACTATCCTTGTCTAACCTAGTTCACCATGCTTTATGCTTGCTATACAGGCCACTTGTTTATTTTAGCCTTACATCAACTAAACATGCTATCACCTGCTGCTGCTCTGCATCAAACAGGTATGAACTATTCAGTAGAACCAGATACAAGAACACTGTATGTGCTGACGTTATCTATCAAAGCACCGATGAAATTTTATTCCTCTCTCTCGCCCTCTCCTGTCCAATTGTAAATAATTGTAAATAAATGTGATGCTGCATCTGTAAATTTATTAATCAAAAATTCAGTCAGGTTAACACAAATGACATTTATATGCTTATCATGTGACATTAGCCCAGACATCAAGTGACAAGCAGTGATACTAAATGGTAGATAAGATAAGAAAATACAATAAAGGACATAGAATTTGAGTACGACCGATGACTCACTGCCCCCACATCAATCCCCAAAGCTTCATGAGAATAGTGTGAGAGTTGTCAATTCCTAAGTACTTCCAGATAGGGTCCCAATTTTTGTAATTTTGGTAGGGTAACATAATTTCAAGTACAATACTAAGCCATTGTGTGGTACTGTGAGGTTTATCATATACCCAGCTGAAGAAGATGCATCACCTTGAGCACAAATGAATAGTTTTGTCAGATTAATGTTAAGGCTTGGTCGATTGATTATTCCAAGAGTACTTGTGGAAGGACATATTTTGTCCCAATTCCCCATCAATTTCAGTTAGAACTGATTTTCAGAAGTCCTGAATATGTGGACATCCTAGCACACACTGAAAAGCCCAGTTCTTTAAGTTCATGCTCTATGTCTCAGTTTATAGGTTTACACATTATCACTATACGGGCATAGTTTTATCACCACCACTCGTAAAAAGTTGTCTGAGCCCTGAATCATTTCCCAACAGCCATCTGTGCGGCCCTGCCCTCAAAACACTACAATAGTAAGATATTTCATCGAGTTGCTTTGGTAGTCTAACAAAGTTATTTGCTCTAAGTAGGTAAATCACAGCATGAACATTGTAAAGATGTAAACTAGGAGTTGAGTTTATACTATGAGGATTGCACTCACCAGGCTTAGGTTACAATCACAGTTGCAGGTTATGAAATGGTGGATTTGTGGTTCATTACATTAATATTTCATCATGGCATATAATTGCGATTACTTGTTTGACAGAACAACTCCTTACACAAGAAACAGAAACGAGAGTGAAGAGTGAAGATGAGAATGAAGAGAATGAAGATCTGTGTAAGAAAACTTACTTGAGCAAAATTACATGAGGAACATGAGGAAAGGACATGTAGCAGGCATGAAAATAATGCAAACGAGAACATGCAAAAACAATGCAAACAGGTATGTATACAGTGTCTGATAGTGAAGGAAGTGGTTACAGGTGATCAGAATTCAGGGAAGGCACAGCACAGTTCTTTTGCTCATGTGTGTATATGTATGTGTGCACGTGTGTATATGCATGTGAGACACTCCTGGACTGTCTGTCAGACTGACTGGCAGTGTGTCTGTTCTATCTGCTATTTCAGCACCTGTCCATCTGCCTTCATGGCTATAAATAGAATGTGAAAGGTGTGTGTGTGTCTGTGTGTGTGTGTATGTATCTGTGTGTGCCTCAATCTAATACCCACATGTTTTGCCAGGGACCAAGGTCAAGGACACACACACACACACACACACACACACACACACACACACACACACACACACACACACACACACAGACTAACAGTACTTTTTCAGGCTCAGTGTAATCTGCGACTGTGTGATGTCTTGAGCACTAAGTGGCAGACTGTATGGACAACAGATGCATCAGACACACAGACAAACTGGCTAAATTACATTAAAAAATACAAATGCCTGTGAAATAATGTCAGAGTGAGTCTGAAAGTGAGCACAGGCCGCATTTACACAGACTACCACAGTGCCACCTAGTGGACAAAATAGAATTAGCAAAAATAACAGAAACCTAATTGAGCAAAAGGTATGGGCCTAACTTCTTCTCTCTCCTTTCTCTTTCTCTTCATTTGTCTCTCATAGTGGCGGATGATATGGCAAAAATATTACGTGATTTTACATTTAGCCATTTTCATTATACACAATAAATCTCACAATATTTAGGTTTGTTAGCACTACAGTCGTATCACATGTAACAGTTTCAAATGACATAGAAAAGGGAAATTTTCAATCAGCCACAGATTATTGCGAGTACGCTGGAGTTGGATTCAGCAGTATTAACATACTAATGAGATCACAACGCCAGAAGAAAAAAAATATGACACATATCATAATAAGATATGGTCTTATTGCACTGCAAAATATGATATTTTTCGTTCATTTTTTTCAACTTATTTCTGTTTAAGTGGATTATAAAGAGAAACAGGGAGAGAGGTTACTAACGTGACCTAAACAGTAGCCAGATGGGTACAGAGCTCCTCTCTAGTGATAACTGACCTCGGGCCTCAGTGTAGAAGGCGTGTCATTACCTTTAATATGGGAATGGCAGCTTTCTGTCATTATAAGAGCAATTTTAGCAGAGCACACTTGAAAAATAAACTCCCTACCACCATCTCTGCTCCTCGACTACAGGAAATGTTTAAGATACTCTCAGTAATTCAGGTCTGTGGTCTGTGTTCAAAATGACAAACCTGATGAATTTTGTTCTGCCCTTGCTGTCTTCTCCCTCTCTATTCTTCTCTGCCATTCATTTTTATCTCCTCTAATCCAATTTACAGACAGTAGGCAATGCCTTGGTTCCTCCCTGTTGTTTTTTGGGCCATGGTGTCTCTTGCCTCTGCAGGGCCTGGGTTTCCCCCTCTGTCCCAAATGGCAGAAGTTACGACGGGGGCTCATTGTTACACTCCAAGAAGCCGGGCCCCACTCCAATGAAAAGGACTTATTGTCCAGAGCCTCCATCAGAGTCCATTAATTATGGGCTACAGAGCAAAACTCAGAACTCTCTCCCATTCTCTCACTCCCTCATATACACATACACAGAGAACAGCATTTTCTCACCTTACTGGCGCTCCATAACATGAACAAGTTGGGATAGATATTAGTGACCCATAATTGAAGAATTTTCCACTTCTGCAGTCAGGACTAATCTATCGCTTCAGATTAGAAATGAGAGCTTATAATAGGGGAATTTAAGGAGGGAGTTCCCAGATGCTGTGATAAGTTAAGAACAGAAAACCAGAGATGTGGAAGTAATGTAATAGAAGAATGTGACCTCTCAAGGCCTGCTAGGCTCCAGACATGCACCACTGATTTCAAAGGAGGCAAGTAAATACCTGGTTTATTGAGCTTATTAAACAGTGCAGGAATTTAGAGACATGCTCTCTCTTAATACAAACTACAAATCAAACGCTCCGGTGAGATCCAGCCTGTTAACCTTATATAACTATAAACCTTAGGTTTCATTTTGACTTTAGGGGACACACACTCCTAATGGAACCAATCCATTTTTTGATTTAAGTTCTCAACGTATTCCACTATGGTGATTCAATATGCAAAATCTTTTTACCTTCAACACATTCATTTACTGCCAGTATATTATAGAGAAACATGGTGCACATGTTGCAAGATGTCCCCTATGATATAAACATGTAGATTCAAGTTATTAAAAATGAGAGCAGTGTAGTAAGATAGCAAGCAAAACTGTTATTTGGTCATATCTGAAAGTTGAAAGAGGAGTCGCTCAAAATAGCCAGCGATCTGGAATACAAATTAAATTGCTGAGAATACACAATTCAAGAAATCTATGGACAGCAACAACCAATCTGACACAGCACAGATCTCATTTAAATATTTCTCTGAGATCGTCACTATGGTTAAACGTATTTTCCAGGCTATTATGAGAAAATAATGACACTACAACAGTTCCACTCTGTTATGTTCCCATTAATGTAGCCTTTCAGCACAATTTCAATACACAGCTACTTCCATTTTGTTAATTCCAAACATATAGCCTGTGTTACACAAGAAATTTACTAAACAACTAGCTATATAAAAAAGCTAGCTGTTGAATCGTTTGATGGTATTCGACGTGAAGTCGTAATCAACAAGGAAAAATAAAGTCCGACTCCGAACAGCATCGACGGAGACTGACTGTATTGTACATCATCCCAAATTTTAATCAGCCTTACCATTTCCAACCTTCTGCCAGAAAATGTGGCTAACGCAGGAAGAGGTCACTGACTGTAGTCTATTTCCCATTTTTCTTCCATGTGCAAGTTTGAAACGACATCTATACTCGCCTGTGAATTCAAACTGTAGTGGTTAAGAACAATATCCTTTAAATAACGTATTTTTGGCTAAATGAGTTGGGCATGGTGGCTTAGTGGTTAGTATGTTTACCTTGCACCTCCAGGGTTGGGGGATCAATCCTGCCTCCACTGTGTGTGTGTGTGTGTGTGATTGGTATCTTTAAAATATTGAGGGAATGGATGTGTGATTGTGCCCTGTGATGGGTTGGCACCCCTTTCAGGGTGTCCCCCACTTTGTGCCCTGGGTACCATGGCATAGGCTCCGGGCTTCCTGCAAGGATAGGACACATCTCCATCTCTGAATTCAACAGTTGTAGGTCCCAGTGCACAAATGTTCTGCTTGTCAAAGGTTTGAGGAGACCTAGGTTTACAAAATGGTTTTATTATATACCTAAAATATTAAATACTAACCAGTTATTATTATTTTAAGGAAACCAATACCATACATTAAAGATAGTTCTATTACATGCTCAAAAAAAGAACCATCATGGTTATAATGGCTACACACACTTTGTTCGTACGATCAGTCAGGATTTCCAGTTCCTCGCTCTACGAGACGGTACGGAGGAGGTCCTGAACGGTCTCCAAACACATTGATCTAAGGAGAGAGTTAGGAATACTAGGAACACCTCCAAGGTCAGGTGACTGGACTGGCCAATACATTATTGACAGAACTATTATCTTGGTCTCTAAGTACCTTCTTTATACAGCTCTGAATTGCCTTTAATGTTGTTGAAAGTTTAAAAAGGGTTAGGGTCTGGTTTAGAAAGCCATTAGAATACAGTGATATAATGCATGTCTACAGTAATGCATTATGTAAAAATGAATACAGAGACCTTATTGATTTCTATGTTATGTTGCTTTTGTGAAAAGTACAATTTTTTTGTTTTCAGTCTCTTATTTGATATGCAGGTTATGTGTAACCTTAAACAACGCTTGACGTTACATTATATATATTATTATAGTGTAAAACTAATGCTGCATTGATAGAAATTCAGCTTTGAAATATATTGTATTATAGTATTGTCATCTGTATACCTTTGATCAGTGAGGCACAAATGATGTTTTATTGAATGCGTTACTGTGAAATGTATAAATTATAAAGTGTGTGAGTTTACAGTGGTCTGAGTCTGGCCGACAGATGGTTATAGTAAGACAGGCAGGCGCAGGAGAAATGAGGAAGAATCTGTTATATTTTACAGGAAACTTTCTTTCCCTTTCTTTTCTTCTGGTGCTGGCCTTTCTTTCCCCTGAGTATTTATTACATAACATATTTCCCCCTCTTCCCCCTCTTGCAGGCTCGTTTACCCCCCTACCCCCCTACCCCCACCCCCCCACACTCACTCACTCACTCACACACACACACACACACACACACACACACACACACACACATACTTCAGCCCACACTTCAGCCCACACCCTCTACAGCGCGTAAGCTGTGAAATATTTTCAGGCCCTAGATCTGAGCTGCAGATAGAACAACTCAAAAGTTTTCCTGGCCAGGTTTCTTTCTGTCAGTCTCTCAATCTTTCTGTTTTTTGCACCCTTTCTCTCTGCTTTCATCTCTCCACACACAGGCTGATGCATTAATCAGGTCACTTTGTCACCCTGTCAATGCTCTGGTTTATATCACTGAAGGGTGATACTCTCTCGCCTCCATTCCCATAATGCGCTGCAGAAATGGTGGTGATTATGGAGGGGGCCTCTCTCTCTCAACTGTCCAGGGCAGCATTCTGGCCAGTTATGTCAGCCTGTTTCACTTTAGAGGACAGACAGAAAAAGCAGCAACCAATTTGTAATGAATGCATTATTCATGTTATGTAATCCAGTTGGCATGATTTGCAAAAGTTGTGGCTATCCAGAACACACACACACACACACACACACACACACACACACACACACACGCTACCATTCGAGCATTTGTATAAATAAAACTAAATCTCCTTCCTATGTTATATTAAGTAAATATCCATTATTAAAAATATACTCAAATTATTGTGGCCTCTGATTATGTAGGGTATGTGCTAGTGCTGATGGTGTGTGCTACAGGCTGAGTCTATATGGAGAGTGTGAAATATTCAACAGTGGTTCTGAATTCACACACAGTTCATTTATTAATACAGAAGGGATTTACGATCTTTTGGCAGGTTATAAATTTTAATTAGAGAAATAATGTTTATAACATAGTGTGGTCTTTTGTCATTCAAGGGCTGTCCTCACACATTAGCTGCTTAGGATTGGATGTGACATGTTACTTATATATTTTAACGGCCTGATATCCAGAGGGACGGTCAGACAGATGAATAAATAGATTTAACATATGGCAGAGTAGAACATAAATAATATTACAAATGGAACAGTTAAAATAGTGACAATAATAAGTAACAAATAACGAGGCCCCCTTTGAAAAATCAGGCACATTACATTACATATGTAATATGTTCATTTTTGGCATGCACAGTGGGGGTCTTCAGAAAGTAATAGCATGAGGTAGTTATTAGTAACTGTAATTAGTAATAGCATGAGGTAGCTATTAATAAGTGTCCCCATCTTGAAACAGCAGTGTGATGTTTCAGTTGTACAATCATAGCAGCGTGAAAAACACATCATGAAGCCGTTGATGTGTCATGACAATCGAGTTGCATCATGAATCAGTCTGATCTTAAATGAGAAGAGGATAATAACTGTAAACTATACCCCTCATTTCATAATGAATTTCAGTTTCAAATTCAACTTTAAATTTTATGCTTCAATAAAATAGAAAGATTTAAAAAAACAAAAAAAAAAACACACACACACACGACATGGAGCAAATAGAGATTTGGGTTTGCCTCAGTGATAAGCCATGTGACTTTTCTGTGAAAGTTCTACAGCAGGTACGAGGGCACTGACTGGCTCCAAAATGGCTCTCATAAACCTCAGCTTGGTGTTTTAAAAAGTGTGGTGGTGGTGTTGTTGGTGGTGGTGATGGGAAGGGGGGTAATTTTTTCTGCACTGTCCAGTTGGTGGATCTGGGGAGGGATGCAGTGCCAGTGGGGGACCATGTCATCACACTTTGCATTTCTAAGAAAGCTGCACAAAAGCGAGGCGTCCTCTCCCCTGCCTGACCCAATAATGCCCAGCAAGACCTGGCTCAGGGCCCTGATGCAAATGAGAGCATTTAGGTTGTGTGAACGCGGGAAAACAGCGGCAGACACTAGGAAGACTGATAATGAGGGGGCTGATGGGAACCGTTCCCACTGCTGGCAGGCCACGGGAGCTCTGTTTGGGCAAAGCTGCAGAATTAATGACCACCACATTCCAGCAGCCACACAGGGTGCAGCTAAGGAAAAGACAAAAGTGGGCCCTGCAAAAATGCTAATTTGCCCCTGGGTGGAGGGTTACAAGTCTTTCAATAGCATGCGAGAAATATTTCTGTAGATGAGTGCAAGAGAAAGGGTGCACGAGAATATATTCTATATGTGGCTTGATCTTATAAGCATTTTATGGTATGTTGTATGGGCTGAGACAGTGTGGACCATGTATGAAACGAAAAGCAAAAACACAGTTTCATTCTGAATGATGAAGTAGAGAAAGTGTCAAGTCCAATGTTGATGTGAGAAACAAATCTTCCCCTGAAGGCCTGGGATTACTTCCAGACCGACTTGTTCAGGTGTTTCCATGTGGTTTACAGTCAACCATTTTCCACTGCCTTCATGTTGAGTAATGCTGTGGTTTGTGGGAGTGAGAATTCACACCCTGTTCCTTGCATGGCAGAGCAAAAGAGTGTTTATCGGGTGTTATGGCTGTGCTGAGAAGAAGAGGGCTTGATCCATTGCATGTGGCGTGAAGGACTACTGTCTTAAAAGAGATGGGGTAGTGAGCCAGCAGATATTGTACAGAATGAGTAGATTCACAGAAAGTGACACTCGTGTAAATAAATGTGGCTAATAAGGAACAAAACCATGGATACATAATTGTCTCTTACTTTTCCACCAGACAGGGAGGTATGGTGTGATCCCACATTCTGCCATTATTTCAATTGAGAAAATGAAGTGTACCATAACTATATACCTGTGCTGAATCTGGTTACTCTTCCTGCCAGAAGAAAAGACCACGCCATTATCAGTAAATACTTGCTTTTTAGATAATATTTCCAGATGCTTGCTGCCTAGCTTACTTGCAAGACATCCATAGCCTGTAGTTCAGACTTTGGCTGTGTGGCAATAAAATTTCATCAAAGTTCAAATCTTTGTTGTGAAGAGAGAATTTTTGAACTGAGTGTACATTACAAGCATGCCACATATTTAATATACTAAATGATAACTATGAATTCATCTTTGGCATAGTTTGGAATAATGGCTTAATTTTAGCAAAGTAGCTCTTACATGTCCTGGTGCATTGATTTTCTCAAGATTCAGGGATGAAAGGAGAAGTATAGTTAAAAGATGGTGGTCTGTTAACGCTTTATAGTCAGATGGTAGGCTAAAACCAAAGTAAACATATAATGATGAAAAAAATATATACGTACATATACAACATATTTAATGATTCTCTGGGCAGCCCATTCAGATGATTAAAATGACCTTTTAAAATTATGCCTCTAAGTTACCAGATTTTTGTTGAGTAGAAGCATCCAAGACAGGGTTTTCAGGAGCATCACTCACCACCACCTTTAGGCACTTTCTGTTTAACCTGAAAAAAAANAAAAAAAAAATCAGGGGATAGAAACTGTATAATCAGGAGGTAGATAACATTTATTTTCTTCAAAGGAAAGTTGGGCTTTAAAGGCTTTAATAATACTATTAATTAATTAGCACTGTCATATTTAGTATGTATTTAACAATGGCCCAAAACATCCATTTCAGCATGACATATTGTGGTTACATCAAATTGACAGAGTGTAGTGCTGGACTAAATACTGATCCTTGCTCAAATTGATACCGTGCAAAAAAAAAATCAGATTAAGTCCAGGGTCAAAATCACACGTAACTGAGACATGCTTCTTTTTCAGTATGTGCACATCCTGCTCAACTGTTTGAATAACACAGAAGTCTGTATTTACTTCTAAGGTCTGAATACTGGTATGTGCAATTTCGGTATTAATTCCTCACCAAGCACACTTAACTCAAATCTGAATATGGCCCCTAATGCATACATGGGGATTCACCTACATTGGCCTTGGTTTGTCAACACTTACTGTTTTAACATTCAGCTTTACCCACTGTCATATCCCATGTTTGTAGATCAAGCAGGTCGTGCTGAGTTGATTCATTGTTGCTGCAGACAGCAGAAAGTAATGTTACCCAGATGGCCTGGCAGGCTATGAAAGGGTGGCTGAGTCCGGTGTTCTGGGGTCTGTTGCCAGTCCTCTCCACAGGTCTCTGTATCTTTGTGAGCCTTAATGAGGCCCAACCTGCTTAAAATCATCTGCTATGATGTGGCTAACCAAACCCCAGTGGATTCCCAAGCCCAAGCCTCCTGACTGTGGCTGGGCCTGTGTGGTAGTGAAAGTTGGCAGCTTCACCTCCCATAGGCATGGAATGCATAAGGACAAGCAATTATCCTGTTTCCTCAGGAGAGTAATGGCTTACACCTCACACACACTGTATCCACTGCACTGTACTAATGTCAGTGTGAAGCATATGGTTGCTGTTGGAAAAAGAAGGATAATATGCTATTTGTACTAACGTACAATACACTATAATCTAAAATGACACCTATCACATTTATACGTCATCAAATAGTATCTTGTGTTGATTTCTGAATAAGACATTTAAGAGTAGTTATTCTTGATAACAAATGTACAGTAAGTCTTACATGATTCAAAAAAAGAAAAAAGACAAAAAATACTGCAGACAGTAGTGTGAGTGTAACTACTTTTAGTGTTTAGTATTTAATGTTAAACAGTAGTAAAAAAGCCAAGTGCACCTTTTAGCTTCACTTTTATTGCTGTACATTTTTCAAGCTTGTCCTGTAAGAAAGCCAAAACCTGACTAGATCAGAATGAAGGCACAAATACCTCAGAAAAACATTTCTGCTTTACAGATACAGACTTAAACTCATGGCCCTGTCTCCTTTTTTCCGTGGTCACAACTCTCATGCAGCGTAATCATCAAAACATGGGTAAAATATGACTTTGGACTGGGGTTATTAAAACTGTTATTATCATGGGTGATTGGGGTTTAACAGGACCTGACTGTCACTGTAATAACAGGGTGATTCAGTTATAGGGCCATTGGCCTGTTAGACTGACCAGAAAATGTCATGAAACTTCTCTGTCAAACTTCTTTATGCCAGTATTTATGCCCCTACCCTTCTACATGCATATAAACACTCACCAGGGAAAATAGGCATACAAAACTCCTCAACTTTCCATTGACGAAACATTTTGTTCATGCTTACCGGATGTGTGGCTTGGTCTGCATCTTTCTCCAAAACACCACTCTACTACCCTGTCAAATACCATTTAAAAAAGAGCTTTTCCACAGAAAACCCCTGCTGCAGATCAACACCATCAGAGCAGTCTGAACCAACAAACAAGCACTCTGACCCATGAAATACGAGCGCAGAAACAAAGCTCTCCCTTCACCAGTAGAACCTTTCCCCAGATCCCTTCCACTGGTCCCTGCCCCCTGGCCCTGTCACCCAGTCCTACATTAATTACCCCCACTCGCTAGGTGGAGTGAATTGTGGCTCCAAGGGGGTTGTGTACGTCTCCTGAGCTACCCACAAACCTTCGCTGTTCTTGGCCTGTTTATTTGGCCCTAGTAATGGTCTCTGTCACGGACGATTGGCAAAAGGAGACCCTGATTTAAACCAGGTGGCTTCTGGCTCATTGTCCAGTCTTTGGCGCTGCCCTGAACTCTAACCCCTGACCCTCATGCTGACCTGTGGCTTAATTAGTGTGAGGGTCAGTATTTGTGCTACAAGAGTGGGGTGACATGGAAAATTAGTGGAAACTCTCTGTGGTGTGTAAACATATCCCCTCTTCCAAGACCTCTTCAACTTACTTACGTACTTCATAAATTAATCAAATCTTTAATATTAACATGTATATGAAAAACTATACATTGGACATTATAAGTGCTTAGGACAGAAGAGGATAGGGGCCAGAAATGCCTCTTTCAGTTTGCCATGGACTATATTTGATGACTAGCATGCCTGTTATGCATTTCAAGTGATTTATTTATAAACTGCTATCAAGCGTACAGTATTCTGTCATCACAGTCCACGTAAGCCTGTATTAAGGTGTTAGTGGCAGCTTTAAAGTTAAATATCAACAGAACCCCTTTGCAAAAGAATACTTTTAGCATTACCTTTCACATTACTTACTCAAGACAGTACAAGACTTTCTAAAAATGATTAAAAATACAAAACTTTAAAATACATGGTTAAAGTTTAAGATTTTCCATATACTGTACAACATGCTAGGGTTTAATAAATCAATGGTATAGTCAATGCTGTTGGCAGCATTTGCTGCTGTCTAGACATGCACAACATGATACTCCTTCTCAAATCCTGTCCTCCCCATGACTCTGGAAATACACATACAGGGGTGTAGGGGTAAATAATAGCCTGTGATTCGCTTCCCAAAATACCCAAGCACATCTAAATATAGTAGAATTGGCTGCTCATTGGTAAAGTGATTTGACTTATATTAATTCCCTACTTATCCTAGCTGTGCCCTGTCCCCATTCCTTAGTGTGCCCTCCCATGCCTTAACATGCACTCTGAATGTGATGATCCACTGAGAGAACACAGTAAGCAGCTGCTTGCTAGGCCTCTGTCAGCTGCACAGTACTGCTTTAGGCCTTACTAGCTCTGATATCATTACCAAGCTAAAAATGTATAAGCTAACTGTTAAATAAAACCTATAGTGATGCACTTTGTGTGATCGAAAGTTCAGTACTGGCCAGTGATTAAGTTACTGTTGTTACAGTTCGTATTATGGTACAGTTTGCACTGTGGCATGGATGCCTAAAAAGCCATGTTTCAGTCAGTTGCTGGTCTGGGAATGCACATCTCCCCCAGCACTGAGTAAGTGCTGGTCTTCAAAAAGATATTCATACAATCCTCAATACACAAAAGACTGGAGGATAATAGCAGCATTTGACCACCAAAGAGTATGTAGAATATAATGGGTCTTTAATTTGTCAAGTTTAAATTGAACATGATGTAAGAGTATATTCGTTTTTGGAATCTTAAATATTCACTGCAGACAATATCCCTTTCTTTGCATGTGGATGCAGCAACCAGCCCTGATGTTACTGTGGAGTGCTGCTTGTCATTTCATCTGAACAGAGCAGCCAGTTTATCTTCTAGCAATGAATGAGTGTGGAGAAAGCGAGTGAGAGAACAATGTGACCGCACTGGTTGACATGTCAGGGGCAAAGGGAAAGATAGGCTCAAGGTCAGAGGTTAGAGGTTAGAGGCAACAAGAGAGAGAGAGGATTTCTGGTCACTGGAAAGAGAGCCAGTTCCTAAAGCAGGTTGAGGGTGTAGCTGATCCCTCTGCCCTGTAGCCCATAGATTTCTCAGAGCTCTTTCATTGCCTGCCTATGGCCATTGTGAAGAATGAAGAACTTTGGAACTGTGACAAACTGTTATGTGGCCAGCTCTCACACAACAATGCCCAGATTTGTTTACCTAAAAATATAACCTAAAAAGGGCATTACAAAATGTTGAACAGATTACTTAGAATAAAACCTTACAAAGACAAATGAGACCCTTGTCTTGAAGTCTCTGTGAGAGTGCTCTAGTAAGTTACATACCATTTCATCATCTGAAATGTTGCGAAGTCTGAGCAATGGTGAAATAATGTTGAAGTCATAATGAAGTTCAGCTTCGGGCAATGAGCTAAAACGTTTCTCTTGTCCATAGCACAGCAGGACTGCTTCATGTAAGGGAATTGAGTGAGGTTATACTGATGATACCCACTGGACATCTGCACAACAATACAGAAAAGCAGTTCTGTCAGGGTCTAGAGGGACTACAAAATATGGACTTTCTTGCTCCCATGATGGAGGGACATAATTTAGATCTCGGTTATTACTCTAAGATTGTTCTTATTATTCTTTTTAATTTTCTTCCGGTAATCCCGGCAAAAGGGTGATCAAGGAGGGACCAGTAAAGGAAGGACCAGTAAGCTGTCTACCCACAGAAAGACAGTTGGGCAGATAAGGCCACGAATGGAGGGAAACTTTATACTGAACTGGGTTATGCAAAAGCTGAGCAAATAAGTGGAATCTTGGGAGAGTAAAGTGCAGTATGTTAGTATATATGTAAGGACAGGCTTCCTACAGAACATTGTGAGCAATTTTTCCAAGCCTGATATGATGTCAAAACAAACGTGAAGGCAAATCTGAGTCTGACCAATTTAAGTAAAGATTTCTGTATTTAACATCTGTTCCTGTTCACGACTGCCTGCTTAACAATCATCTACAAAAGAAGCCCATGAATGTTTTCTCTGATTGATTTCATGTAATTGCCTGTGGTGTGGAAGGCTGGTTCTATTAACCTCAGCTACAAAGCTTGCTAATGTAATTTATGTGCCATGCATGATGTGGTCCTTAGATCTGGTTAGATAGCATATTATCCAATTACTGAAGCTAGGTCTTATCTGGTTATCTTTTCTCCTTAATTGCCAGTGGTTTCCAGATGAAATTAGTAGTAATGTAATGAAACAATTTAGAAACTTACATCATCATACAAAGGTATTTGGACTATAAGTTCTAATCAGAAATTTGTTTCTTTTTAGGGAATTGCCATTAAGGTCGATATCAAAAAGGTGAAATGATCTTGTCAAATCGTCCCAGTAATAAAATTATGTATCACTCGTGCAAGTCAGTACTGCTGAGAAACATGCACCTGACAAACTCTGTACGTCCACACCTCTCATATGCTGGTGGGGCACAGGGTCAGAGGCTAGCGTGGATAAGCAGAGATCTTGCTCTTAGAAGTTAATGCTTATCCTAATCCACAGGAGTCTCTGGAGAGTCAAAGTTCATCTGAGGATATGAGTCTATTTAACAAAGATTCTATACTTCTGTTCTCCATAGTTCACAGAGTAAAGGAATAATCTTACCCCAAACTCCTCATTTGCTCTGACATGGCTTCAGCATCTTGCTTAAATGGCTTCTTTGTCATTTAGAGTAATATGCTTACTGTGGCTTAGTGTGTATATAGGCATGACTAGTTAAGTTTAGATCACGGATGATGACAGTCTCTCATACAGACTGCTTGGTGTTGAAAAACGTTTATGCTGTATGAGTGAAAATAGATTCACTAAAAGCAAATGAAACACTCAGTGAAATACAAATCAGCTGCTGTTTTAAAGCTCAAAAAGTTCTCTGTCTTTCATTCGTTCCTTTTATTTCTGTCTCTCTCTTTCACTCCCTCTAGCTTATTTTCTCTTCTCAGCTAATCTGGCTAATTAAAATGTGTTGGCCTTGAGGGTGATGCTAAAGCCGAACCCCTCCACCCAGTTGTGATCGCCCACTGCTTTCTCACACTCGACAGAGGAGAGGATAAGAGAGAGACGGCTCACTCTTTCTGCTTCTCCATCTCTCTCTGTTAGAACAGAGGCCGAATTCATGAGATGGACTCTTATCAGCTTCAGTCTCTGTGAATAGAGCTCTTCACTCCATGACACCTGATATATTCAAGATATCTTTGCTTCTGCTGCCACACAAACCCACCCACACACAGCCCCTCACCCCCATACACATACACTTACACAATGCATTCATGAGAAAACCAATAACTGAGATAATCAAGGACCCTTACATATGTTCATGCATGAGAACACACATGCATAAAATATAGAGCTGAGATATCAGGACTCAAAGGGGGGCTAGGAATCTTAAGCCTTATTCATGGAATGGTAATCTGCCAGGACCAACATGCTCACATCCAAGTGCATGTCCAGAGAGCCATAAAGGCAATGTGCAGGCCTACCACCTGTTCAGTTTTAGTTAGATGTTCATTTACTCTTTGAGATACAGATGTTGCCTACTGCATTTTGCACACACGCTGTTATTTCTAGAAAACAAATGTATCTTAGCAGCAACAGAGCGGGTCTCTGCATTAACAAAACCTTATAAGCATGACATAACACCCATCCTGTTCTCCAAAGTGCCCAGGAACAGTTTTATAGGCCCACAGAGAGAGCCGTAAACCTAAACTGTAATCATTTCGCCCTTGTTACTGTGAAATCCAGCATGGCTAACCCAAACTGCTTGTTGATGACATTTCTCGCTAGCCCATATTTAGCGGGCTGGGCTGGAATGGATGTGAGCAGTTAGGCAGCTATGCGTTGGTCTGGGCACACATTTAGCGAGGGGAATATTAGGTGTCCTCTGTTATTTGTGGCAAGGACAGAATCCCCCTGCCTCAGCCCCTTTGAGGGGGCACAGAGGGGCTATATTATAGGATATTAAAGCATAATGACGGGGCTGTGTTTGCGAGGCCATGGGAACGTGGTTAGCGAGTCTCGTTGTGGCCCACCAGTCCCAAGCCAGAACCAGGTCAGCCTGCCACAGTCAGTCATTAGGGTGTAGGGGAAAGGGGGAGCTGCTTTGGGGAGGAAAGGGGTTCTGGGTCTTGATTAAACCATACCACTTTATTCAGCGCCCACTACATGACCCCATGTTTCCAGAGCTGCCACCAGACCAACCAACAAATGGACAAAAGGGTTGTGGTGTTCAGTATGGGTGCTGGGCTTCTGCCATGCTGCTGGAGCATCCTTGGTCAGAACCTCCAAGCAATGAGGGATACAAAACTGTAATGGCATGGAAACCAGGAACAGAGAGACAAAAACAAGTAGGAAAAGTAGTTTCCTGTGTAGTAATGCTGTGTCTTGTCAGGATTCATAGCTTAACTCTTGATTTAGGACAAGTTGGACACAATAACTAAGGAACATCATTAGATGACCCCTCTTTTAGGTGAGTCCAAGAGCAGAAAGACTTTTCTATAAGTTTCTATTTCACAACATTCCTGTGAACAAACCATGTACTCAACACAAGACTGACATCCCCCTCTGATGTGACACCCCCACAGTTCCTGTGCTCATATGGAAGGAAAAACTTTTTACAGTAGTAAAATTAGATAGCCAGTAGACTATTTGCTCGTCAGATATAATGCTGGTAAGACATTTGCCATAACGTGCTACATACAAGGGTGTACATACAAGTGTAAAATAATGACTGTCTGGGAGTGAGTATGTGTGTGTGGGTGTATGTCTAACACTAACTGCTGCAGAAAGATGGGCCCTGAAGAGCACATGAGTCAGGGGAAGTATGACTAAGTCTGAATAAAAGTCTATGGAAAAAATAATTGGCCCTGAGTACTAAATGAGTAACTTCTGAGTGTAGGCTCAATCACATGCAGGCCCACACCCTTTCTAATCTTTATTCTGTAAATCACCAAACATACAGCTGAAATGACCCCCCTCTCTCCTCCTCTCTTTCATTCCTGGTCTCTCTCTATCTACCACAAAACATAAATCAGGCCAGAGTCAATGACGGTTCATCTCAACGTTCTTTAAACCTGTCTCTATCATGCATGGCCTGGTATAATTAAGCAGGCTTAACACTATGATCCTTTAAAAGTCCTGTTCTTGCTGCATTCCTTCATTGCAGATTATATGTGTTCAAGTAAGAGCTTAATGTCAGCCACTTATCAAAATTGCTTTCCCATGCTCCATGCTCCCATTAACACATATGCAGAGGTTTTGAAACAGACTGATCCAATGTGTTGAATTGTATACAATTGTATTGTGAAATGTATAAGTACAATTTGTTTTTAGTAGGAAATGAATAGTAGTGAAATAAATAATATAATTTTTTTTTTACTTGCCAGTATTAATTACAAGGTACCATCATCTCCTTTTCTATGAATGCCACTGGCTTTTATGTCTGTCACATTTTGTATGACTAATTATATAAGCGTATGATAAACTACTCAGCAGCATGACCCATACCAGATGTATGGGCATGTACATTGGCTCTTAAATGCTGCCAAGACAATGTTTTGAGCAGGCCTAATCCCTAAATCTTGTCAGCTTGCAGTGTGGGTGAGCCTTTTCTTGAGCAGGCCCCTACTGAAAAGATCTCCATTTCCACATGAAGCCATTCAATCTCTCATTCTCCCCAGTTTACTTTCCCTGACTGTGAGAAAGCAGCCCTGAGTGCAGCTCATCCATATTCATGGGTGGAAAGGCCTGTCCGCGGTTGTTGGGGCTCAGGCCAGCCAGGTCCCATGTGCTGACGAGCACTGCTGAGCAGCTCACTGGCACCCTTGGAAGTGGTGACAAAACAGATTCAAATGCAAATAAGTCTCTGAATAAAAGACAGTCTTAATTTAGCCAATTCAGAGAGTGAGTCAGTGTGTATGACTGTTGGCAAAGATGGCTAATACTCTGCAGACTTTATGTGTGTGGGTGTTTCAGATTGAGATTACGAAAGTGAAACAAGGGGAGATTTTCAGTTATAAATGTGCTGAAAAGGCATAATTTGTGTAGTGTAGTTTGGCTGTAAACTGTGTGTATTTTCTGTGCCAGTTTTTTTTTATCATATAATATAGTATACGAGGTTGTGCTGTTTGGGATGTGTACACAAAAATTTCCTTTATCTTTTCCATTCCAGTTCAGTTGCGTTCACACTGTGTGAATCTGCAGTGTGCCCGCGTTTGCATCTCATCTGATTGGAAGTCAAAAGCACTCCCTAGGGCAGCTTCAGCAGAGTAGAAACGGTTACTAGGGTAGCAGTGGTTGCTGGGGGGTTACTCAATGAGGATAGTGAAGAGGAGGAGGTTGGTAGAGTCATTAGCAGCCTTTACCATATGAAAGCCAGCAAGACTGCAGAACTTTGGGGAAAGCCTTAGCGGGATGGCCCCTCTCTGCCAAACAGTGGCTGATGGGGGTGGGCTGTAGAGGCAGGGGGGCAACAAAGGTCCTATTGAGTGTAGATGAGCCCCCTGCTCAGTTATAGACAAGGGGAATTCCTCCAGTTCTCCACTGTGCTGGAATGATTTGAAAAAATGGTCATTATAATAGTGGTGCCCTAGTTTTCTCCCTGGCTGATTACCGTACTTGAGTAAGTTAAGCCATTTGAAGCAGATCTTTTAGGAAATTAAGTTTTAAGGTAAGTAAAAACAGATAAGTGACAGTAAAAGTGAATACATTGATATTTTCGAAATATTGTTGAAGGTTTTCATGAACATCCATTTGGTAATCCATTTATATTAAATGCAGTGAAATGATTCTTTTTTAAATTGGAAGTTGTCACCACAGATAGATAGATAGATAGATAGATAGATAGATAGATAGATAGATAGATAGATAGATAGATAGATGACATTATGATATTATACATTGCTGTGAAATTAAAATGATTTTAATTGTATTTAATTAATGGATTGGTAAAAAAAAATAGTGAGCTTCCCATTTTATAATTTAAATAATATTAAATTTAAATAATTTAAATTGAAAATAAAGCGATCAAAATGTAGACTTTTGTGTAGACTTTTGGCTTTAATTCAAGGGGTTTAACTGTTTAGGAATTACAGTCATTTTCTACAGAGTTCCTCCATTTTCACAGGCTCAGGAGTAATTGGACAATTGAAGGAGGTCATCATTAGGCTAAAAAACAAAACAGACCTATCAGAGAGACAGCAGAAAGTTTAGGAGTGGCCAAATTAAAAAAAAAATTCTTTCCTTGGTGAAGAAAAACCCCTTCACAACATCTAGCTAAGTCAAGAATACTCTCAAGGAGGTAGGTGTATCATTGTCAAGGTCTACAATCAAGAGACACCTTCATGAATGTAAATACAGACAGATTATTTCCATATGCAAAACACTGGTAACACTCACAGACAGGCCAGATTAAACTTTGCTAAATAGCCTCTTAAAAAACCCTGACCAGTATACCACATCATTTGTCAAACATGTGGAGGGAGTGTTATGGCATGGGCATGTATGGCTTCCACTGGATCTGAGTCACTGTTGTTTAATGATGATGTGACTGCTGATAGAAGTAGCAGGATGAATTCTCAAGTGCATAAGAGCTAACTTTCTGCTCAGACTCATTCAAATGCTGCAAAACAGATAAGGTGCCATTTCCCAGATGCAGATGGACCCAAAACATACCGCAAAAGCAATCCAAGAGCTTCTTAAAGCAAAGAAATGGTATGTTCTTAAATGGCTGAGTCAGTAACCTGATCTCAACCCAATTGAGCATGCTTTTCACTTGCTGAAGACAAAAGTTAAGGCAGAAAGACCCACAAAGCAGCAGCTACTGAAGGCCTGGCAAAGCATCTGAAGGGAGTAAATTCAGCATATGGTGATATCCATGGGATCCAGACTTCAGGCAAAGGCAAATTGAGTGCATCCAAGTATTAAAAATAATCGTAATATTTATGATTGTTATTTTATCCAATTACTTTCTTTAGCTTGTGAAAATGGAGGGACTATGCAAAAAATAGTAAATCCTTAATGCAATATTTTTGTTAAACCCCTTGAATTAACGTTGAAAGTCTACACATCAATCACATCTTGATTGCTTCATTTCAAATCCAATGTAGTGGTGTACAGAGGCAAAATGATGGAAATTGTGTCACTGTCCAAATACTTATGGACAATATACTGCCTGACAATATACTGCCTGTATATTGTGTTGGCATAAAGAAAAGATGAAAAATCCTATGAGTGGAATAGAACATCTATGTAGAATGTGTGTAATTTTATTCAAGTATCATTTCTGCTTTCAATGCAAGATGTCGGTTTTTGCACCATTTTGTGGTGGATTTAGTGCTCAGTAAGCCAGTTACCAGTTCCCCATAGCTGGTTGTGTGTAGCAGGTTCCATTAGTCCTGACCAGATTGAACTGGTCTGAGTAAAGCAAAACTGGAAAGGTCTGGATGTAAAAAGTATCTTTGTAATTGTTTTGTTCCAGGACAGTTGAAGTTAAGATTACTTCTACTTGAGTCACTGGGAAAATGGCTGAATTGGCATATTACATACTGGATAAGAGTCTGGGGTCATGGCACAATAAAAGAGCAATGTTCGTGTGTGCAGAGCAGACTTAAGAAAATCTGCTCCTTTTCAGGACGCACACTCACACAGGCGAGCTGGGAGTGATTAGTCACGGGGTTTGATCCCCTCCCAATTTTTATCAATTAACACTCGGTATGTGGGAAAGAAAGGAGGAAAATATGCAGGGATTAAAAATGAGATGGACAGCAGCATGTGTTCCCTCTCTTCCTCACGTTCTCCCTGAGCACTGCTGGAAGGCAGAGTCAGATCACTGGTGCAAATGATGAGTCAAGAACAATGCTCTTACTCGGGGCTCGCTCACAAATAACTTTCACTTCTGTCTTTCATGCTTTTGTTTACTGCTCCTGCTACTGTCTCTTTTTTCTGTCCCCCCAACCTCTGACTTCCTGTCAGATGAAAGCCTTCAGTACTGTACAGATGTTAACTCTCAAGTTCTTCCGAAAGACACACACGGTATGGTTACAAGTAATATATGACACCCTCTTTTATTTAGGTTTTTCAAAGTCATCTTGTTTTATTCCTGCATGTGAAATGAAAGCTCACACATGCTAATGCAAGTGGAACTTGTGTGATCAGAGACATTATTCATCATAGTCCTATTTCAGTCCTATCAGGCATAATCTAATAACATCCACACACGTGTACATCCTTGATAATTAAATGATGTTTGAAATCATGGGTGTAACTTTGTTTTGAAAAGTGCTAGGAACATATGCTGACGGGACAAAAAAAAAGTGCATAACATATTCACCCTTTTTACACATCTGCATCAAACCCAGTCCATAGAAATGTAAATACTTTTATTACACCAACCAATTGTTGGTTTACATCAACTACATTGTGTTGCACTGAGAGAAAAAAAGCTAATTAAAACATGCTTCAACAGGCTGATTAAACTGGTCATTTAAATGACTGTGACAGCTGGTATAATGCCTCACACTTTACAGTATATTTGCACGTGCAATATCACGTTGGATAGATAGATAGATAGATAGATAGATAGATAGATAGATAGATAGATAGATAGATAGATAGATAGATAGATAGATCTACTTTATTAATCCCAAAGGGGAAATTAAGGATTGTAGTTTCATGTAAACAATAATGATATCAGTGGGTCACAGGCAGGAAAAGCAGGACACCCTCACTAAACTGATATTTTAGAAAGCATTCAGATCAGTTTCTGTTCTGTTGCTAAGAATTATATTAAATATTTTAACGGACTACACTTAAAAAAAATATGCCCCAAAAAACAGGCATATCAGGAAAAATGTGGACGTGTCCCCAGTGTCCCCAGAGTAAATTAGACATATGCCTGAAATCTACTACTGTAACTGTAATGGTGTTACACTGGAGATTAGGATGTAGTGAAAGGTGTGTGTGTGTGTGTGTGTGTGTGTGTGTGTGTGTGTGTGTGTGTGGGTAAGTGAACAAGCAGGAAATATGTGTAACTTGAGACATCTGAATTGCTTATCAAGCTGTAATTTAATTATACACCTAAGTAAATAGTCTCTCCTTGTGTTAAGAACTAGTTAGACTACCTTTTGGTCAGTGAAATTACAAAAGAAATCTTCCATTTTTAACCAATTCAATTGCTGACCAATAGCAATTTTGCATTTGTATTGGAAAGTTGGAAAGTTAGCTTGCTAGCATCTATCTCTGGCAGCTTGATATATTGCCAACTGTATATTGCCAGCTATGTAAGTCCCACCGTGTACAGCAGCCCGAACAAAACCTTGTCTTTTTTGTTCAGAACACACACCCACACAGGTGGGCCAAGGGCAATTAGTCACAGAGTTTGATCCACCTTTATCATTTAACACTCTGTGGCAGCTAAACTATAGATAATGAAAAAAAGTACAGTATCTTGAGCTCACACACACAATGTAGGAAGTAGAGAAGAACAAATCCTGCTCTTTTTGTCGCTCTCAGCAGGAAGCAGAGGGAAACTACAAGGACTTCCTTCTACTTTGAAATCGGAGAAAAGAGATAAAATGAAGAAAAGAAGACAAAGTGGAAGTGGCTCAACATTTCAAGGTAGAGATTTCACACACCAGTGTGGAAAAACAGATAAGACAAGAAGTTCTCTTTTCTTCCTGAGTTCTGAAGAAAAGAGAGGAATGAGGTAGAGATTAAGGTAGAAATGGTATGTGTGTGTATGTGCATGTGTGTGTGTGTGTGTGTGTGTGTGTGTGTACATTAATGTGTTCAAGCATGTAAGGTAAGTATATACAGTCACAGGAAAAAGAAAGTACACCCTCCTTAAATTCTATCTTTTTAGAAACAAATTACCTTCTATAAACAAACAAATAACCTCAAGTGACAACAAAACAACAACAGATTTCAAGACGTAGTCCACATGTAGTACACCTCGTAATTCAGTAACACGTAGAATCACCTTTAGCAACAACAACTTGAAGTAAACGTTTTCTGTAGGAGTTGATGAAGACCACACAACTGTTATTTAGGCCCTGATAAATAAAAACAATGCCTGATGTCTGACTGATCAAGCTTATTTTCAATAACATGAGGCAAGCCCTCTTATCTTTTTACTGGTATTGTGTGTGTGTGTGTGTGTGTGTGTGTGTGTGTGTGTGCGTGCGTGCGTGCGTGTGTGTGTGTGTGCGTGCATCTTTTTTTAAATTTTTTATTTTTTTTATTTTAGTGGTTACGTAATGTCCCCATGAGGAACATTTGACAGCTTTGACGTTGTGGGGACATTTGGATGATCTCCATTAGCGGCAAAAAAATTTTCTCGGTTTTCCAAAAGAAAACCAATGACTCCAATTCCAATCCCAATCTAAATCCACATCTATATCGCTTAATTATCTGCGTTAATAATTATGACAAGAAGGTCCTCACAAGGATAATAAGACATGTGTGTGTGTGTGTTTGTGACTTAATGTTTGTACTGTCATACATACAGTGAGATACACAATGTACATACAGTGAGATACAGAATGTGACGTGTTACACTCATTCTCTCACCTCAAATTAATGACCTGAACAATGTTACACAAAAAGGAGCTGGAACATATTACCACTTCCAGTGAAGGTTTCTCAGAAGGAAGAAGAGACAGATGATTCACCACCCTTTGTTTATGTGTGAGTTACACTGATGGTATTCACAGATTTTTTTTTTTTTTTTTTGGTTGAACGGGTTTTAAATGAGATCAGATAAAGATGGTTCAAATCTGTATAATGACTCACAGAACATAACACTGTGACAAATAACCTGTTTACTTAAATGAGTATAACAGAAGCATATGGGTTTGATGCAAAACTTGATGAAAGTCAAGAAAGGAATTTAGATATCACTGGTGTGTGTGTGTGTGTAATACAAATTCACACAGACACACAAAACAGCATCTTTGCTCTCTCAGGACATGACTTGTGGTGTTTCCGGTTCAGGGTTGTCTTCATGTGAGCTCATAAATTACTGCACCTACTAAATTACCGCACCCTCACTCACGCTTTACAGAATCCAGACCTTCTTTATCCTCTCCATGTGTTCTCTGTGAGATCATACCCCCTCAACTCTGACCCCTGTGAGCCTGACCCTGTTATCTTAGTATCTCATGCTGTTCTAGAGGGTTGTGCATATGTGTGTGTGTGTGCGCGTGTGTGTGTGTATGTGTGTGTGTTGTTGGGGGGAGGGTGCAATGCACAAAACGCTTTTTCCGTGTGTCCAGAGAGGGTCGTTCTCAACATATGAGGATTTCACAGGCCATAAAATAGACAGTGACCATTTTGCTCAGACCCAGGTGGAATCGTTTTTGACCTGGCCACACTTTTTACTCCAAGTGCTGAAGTGACCTCGCAAATTTCACACATATCTGATGCACAATTATCTCTACTTTCAACTTTTTCATCTTTTTCAGTTCACTAACTGAAACAGAATCAGTTCACATTTTTCCTCCTCTTTCTTGGTATCTCTCTCTCTCTTTCTCTCTCTCTCTCTCTCACACTCACTCACACACGTTACTGCTGTTGAGCTGTTGATGTAAGCATTATTTTAAGTCTATGAACAACACTGTATATGTCAGTAACTTAACAGTGCATGGCAGAGTTTTGTGCTGGGTGGCCAGAGCATAAGAATAACAGACTGAGTGATTGTGGTTTTAGAGGTGAATGTGGTACGCACTGAGTCATTAAAAGAAATGAAAGGGGTGTGAATGACTGACGGATGACTGTTAGTTTCAGTCTTACTGTTTACTGTCAACGGCCTTTGGAAGCGAGTCACTGCCTTAGGACATTATTTGCCTAAAGAAACATAAAAACATTTACTTGAATGTTCTTCAACTGACATGAAATGAAATATGATGAGAGAGAGAGAGAGAGAGAGAGAGAGAGAGAGAGAGGCAAATAATTAACACAAACACAGGCATTGTATAACAGCTGAACAATGTCAATGGACATTTATGGGCGCTGATATCTCTTTTCACTGAATCCTTTCATCTTCATGCTGAAGCCTCCTTCCTTCCATCCTACAGTTTCAGTGAAGCATCTCAATCCAGGTCAGACAACCGGAGAAATTATTCCCTAAGGTGTCCAAAGTAGGGGACAGTTCCAGGTTCCCAGTCTCAAGTTTTCATTGCCCAGGGCTTTAAGAGACCAGTCTTTCCCCTTTGCTTGCACACCTAATTAGACATGAATCAAGCTCATTAAGATAATTAAGTGCTCACAACCTGGGACCTATTGATTAGTGGAAGTGATAATCGGAAAATTTGGTCGTCTTCAGACTTTAATTCCAGGAGTGTCTCTAGCAGGAGAAAACATCTCACCAAATGAACACCAGATGCGTCTATTTTAACGGTAGAAGTGTTGCTCACAATAACAAAGTAGACAAAGTCGATAATAGACTGAGCTTAACATGGGGGAAGGGTTGAGAGAGACTTTAGCTTCACCTAACCAGGGTTACGGCACAACTGGCTGAACTGCACAGCATCAAAGACCTGAAAGCATCCTGGGTATTTTGCACCTGGGCTATACAAGATTAACCGTGTTAAAGATTTATGAAGGGCCTGATTATTTTGGACAGGGATTCAATGCAAGTGCACTCTGTCAGAGAACACTGCCCTCAGTACACTGGTCAAATTGAAGTTCCAGAGAGAGTGCAGGAGATTTTAGTTAAAAGAACATTTCTTGAATGAATTGTACCAGAATTTAGTTGCAATGAAAATGACAGGGGGGAAAAGTTTTAAATGGATCCCACCACCTACCATTAGATTTTTTTTTTAAATGTCATCTCACACACACTAAATGGCAATTTATCTAAATTGAAATAGAAGTGCATTTATTCCCAGGACTTCTTTTTTCACACACATACACACAAAAAGACTACATGGCATTCTTCCCTTCTGAAAATCGGGTCATTTAATGACAGACCCCTTAATTTAAATGCAATTTATCCAAACGTGTGATTTCCTATTCAATTGTGTAATTTGCCTTCAGTTTGGGCAGAGAACGCACACATTGCAATAACAGGCCAGATGAAGTTTGTTCTATTTTTGTCTCTCAAGGCACGGAGTTTTATTTCAAACATGCATTAAAAAGAAAACCACATAGCATATGCACTGAATCTGTTAATTGTATAAGGACCATGTTTACACAACAGAAACCCAATCCAGATGGAAGAATTACAGTACTGAGAATGTGAGTTTCAAAAACATCCACAAGATCTACCACAGTCTCTCAAGGCAGAATAACCCAGAGTTGAACAGCAAACGTCCTTTTTCCTTCCATAAAATTGTTCTGTGCTGTGTGTGTTCCTCAAATGAGTATGAAAAAGGCCTGGGTACGATCATGCTTAAACACTGATGTGTTGCACAATGCTTATTTACCTTATTTAGCAAGCAGCTACCTGTGCATGATCAAAATAGTCATTTGCTCAAGCTGTTGGGGTAGAGCTGCTGCCTGTGCGAGTCATTATAAACAGCGAGAAGATCCAAGCAGAACAATGACTATAGCCTTCAGCAAAGTCATGTTTCTCATCTGACTAAGTTATTCCCATTATAGCAACAAGTCCACAGGCATGAATGTGCTGAATTAACAAAAGTGCCAATATTGATAATTACCCCAAGCATGTAAGTTAAATGTCACTCAAACTCTATTAACTGAAGATGAAGAAGGGGAAGAGACGTCACATGACTGGTATTTTGGCACAACTGGATAAGCTGCACAGAAAGAAAAACAAACTGAAATTACATTCAAGACATCAGTTATGCAAATGAACTGTTATTAGTGATATAAATCATCCAGTATGGGATTTGCTATATAGTCATATTAAGAAACTATTACAGTATGTAACATTCACTGTATAATCTGTAAAAACTGTATAATCTCATTTTGTGAAAGATTTATTTTAATCCATGTGTTCATTGATCTTTAATATAAAGTCTTGCGTTTATGAATTCTTTTCAATAACACGCACTAAGAAGGTGTTTACAAGCAGTGCCCAGTTATTATGTGTGTGAGAAGCAAACTAGATCATGTATGGCAAGGGTGTTCAGTACTAAGGGGTACAGCTGACAAGACATGCTTCCTAAATCTGAGCCCCCAAATAGGAAAGAATGCGTAGAGACAGCAATGTGAGACTCTCCCACAGCAACTATAGATGCCAGCATACAGTACGC
>CM074947.1:20320434-20345504 GCA_037577455.1 Pangasius macronema
GTGTGTGTGTGTTGATTGAAGAAACGGAAGCCCTTATTACTTTTGGTTGTGAGATAGCAGTCCAGCTGTACTTCTCTTTACATAACAGTTGTAACTGACATTTACGTAACAATTATTTGTTAACAATTAAGAACACCTACATCAAACCCTAACTTTCTTACTTCTCAGTAAACAAAAGGGAACCTTTTGGCTATTTTAGTTTTTTTTTTAAAGAAATTAAAAAGTAAAAAAATAAATAATTTATCCTATCCTTGTGGGGACTTTTGGTCTCCACCAAATATAAAATATGCCTCCAACACACACACACACACACACACACACACACACACACACACACACACACACACACACACTGCTTTGTTAAGTGTGTCAAGGTTAGTGTGTCGGACGGAAATCAGATCAGTTACACTTTATGTCATGCAAAGCTGAAATGTTTCTCTAAGGTTCTGTGATGCAATGACCATGCAGGAGCATTGATGATAAAATGACCAAAGGGGGCAAGGGAGAGAGAGAGAGAGAGAGAGAGAGAGAGAGAGAGAGAGAGAGTGAGTCTGTCTGTAAAAATGTTAGAACACTGTCTACTTTGTTTGTCTGCCCTGGTTAAATTTTAAATAAAAACGAAAGTCTGCAATGCTGGCAGCTTTATCACAGGCACTGGCCCTAAGACAAAGCTCTTAAAGTGTAACAGACCTTGACACAAACACAGAATTCCTAATGTAGCCACTGCTGCAGTGATTTTCCTCATTATACTTATTTATATCAGTGAGCATCTGTTACATGAAAGCAAAGCGTGGGGGTCGTGGCACATTTTAGGTGTTTTCTAGGACAAAACGAAACTGTAGCATGAGCTTGTGAATACTGGCATTATGGTCAGGGCTCTCTATAGCTAATTTATCCTGTCAATGATTTTGTTGGTACTTTTTTTTTCATCTTTAATCATAATTCATGTGGTCTTAAGTTAAATCTGTTTATTATCATTACAGTGACTGTATAATGTTTCTTTCTTCCATGTATGTGGTGGCAATCAAATTCCCCATGGGCACTAATAAAAAAATATAAATCTTCCAGATCAATCACTGCTTAGCCTGACTGATGGTTCTCACAGATTCTCAGACATGTTGATATTTAAATGAATAATGGGTAAATGATGAATAAGGGGTAAATTAGTATTATGCCTTTGCTGGGTCCTAACATGCCAGTTCTGTTTGCTAAAAGATCGGAGTTGGTTGGTTGAATTGAGGCTGAAACATGCTCTTCTTTGAATCTGTTGAGACTCAGTGAACAGCCTCAGGTATATTCTACCTGTGAACTCTCAAAACGAACGGCAATCCTGCCTCTGATTAATGACATGAAGGTGTGACGCGTGGGACCATAGCCCGAGAGCTGAACTTCTGTAAAGCAGAGATTGGCACGTACAGTCATGGAGCATCACAGGCCTGCACAGTTTACAGTGTTCCTGTTTAACACACTTCCTGCTCATTACATAGTAAGCATGACCTTAATGAATTGTGTTAGTTAAATACTGAAGTATGTATTACTGTAGACCTATAAAGTTATTAAATCATTTTATCTTCTTTTTACTCAGAAAAGATGCTGCCTAAAGCAGTTTGCTTATTTGTCAACTTGAGCCTGTAATACACATGACTCAGTAGAGTGTTGAAGATCCATGCATGAGGTTTATTAACAGTTGGAAGCAGGAAGTTGGAAGCAGGAAAAATGGACAAGCAAAAGTATCTGAGCGACTTTGACAATGGCCAAATTGTGATGGCTGGATGACTGGTTCAGAGCATCTCCAAAATGGCAGGTCTTGTGGGGTGTACCCGATGTGCATTGGTTAGTACCTAAAATAAGTGGTCCAAGGAAGGACAACTGGTGAACAGGGTGCCCAAGGCTCATTGATGAGCTTGCTGCGTACGGGGCGGCGTAGCTGCAGACTGGTCAGAGTGCCCATACTGACCCCTGTCCACCGCTGAAAGCACCTACAATGGGCATGTAAGCATCAGAACTGGACCATGAAGCAATGGAAGAAAGTGGCGTTTTTTGATGAATCATGTTTTCTTTTACACCATGCAGATGGCCGGGTGCGTGTGTGTCACTTACCTGGAGAAGAGATGGCACCAGGATGCAATATGTGAAGAAGGCAAGTGTGATGCTCTGGACAATGTTCTGCTGGGAAACTCTGGGTCCTGGCATTCATGTGGATGTTGCTTTGACATGTACCACCTACCTAAACATTGTTGCAGATCAAGTACATGGTGTACTTGGTCTGCAACAATGTTTAAGTAGATGGTACGTGTCAAAGTAACAAAGTTAATAGCAATGGTATTCCCTAATGGCCAGCGGCCTCAATCAGCAGGATAATGTGTCCTGCCACACTGCAAAAATTGTTCAGGATTGATTTGAGGAACATGACAAAGTGTTCAAGGTGTTAGCTTGGCCTCCAAATTCCCCAGATCTCAGTCCGATCGAGCGTCTGTGGGATGTGCTGGACAAACAAGTCCAACCCATGATGGCCCCACCTCGCAATTTACAGGATTTAAAAGATCTGCTGTTCACGTCTTGGTGCCACAGCACACCTTCAGAGGTCTTTTGAAGTCCATGCCTCTACGTATCAGAGCTATTTTGGTGCCACAAGGGGGACCCACACAATATTAGGCATGTGGTTTTAGTATTATGGCCAATCGGTCTATATTATAAACCAGGAACTTAACAGGAGGCTGTGAGTGTGGGAGTAGAGTCAGGAGAGGGGAACCTGTGCTGACGTGGAGGTGTAATGTCCTGGGCCATTTACGATATTCAGTTCTATATACTGTAGTTGAAAGTAGCCTTATGGTTATAGATTTTAACAAACAGTGAGGTAACAATCATGGATGAAAGCTTGATTATGCTTCCTGTTACATTTTCTCTAATTTATTATTTTTACTACCAGTATACTGTGGCATTTTCATAGGGTATTACACAGAATATAAAAAAAGAGGAGTGTGATGATTAGCACTGCAGGCTCTTCCCTGCTTGAGCTGTTTGAGGGTAACTAGGAGAGAGGAGATAAGACAGTTGATACTGTATGGATATTGTCTTGCTGGGTTATAAGGTTTGTTTATTGCAGAGTAGGTTATCTGTAGTCAATGAGGAGGCCTGGCTGTTTCAAGACATGTTTAAAGTGGATCTTTGACCTTGCTCAGGGTCAGAACCAGGCTGGACATTGTTTACTGGTGCAGTCTGTCTAGGTCCCCTCTTAGTGTTAACTCAAAAAAAAAAAAAAAACACAAAAAACAAGTTTTTAATGTATTTCAGTCACTTTCTATGGTTTTATTATGATACACATTGTTTTTACTGTGCTACTTCTTGGTAATCAGAGTCTTAATCATAAAACTGATTTTGTGTATGTTTATATTAATGCGCTGGTTCTAACACGTTATCACTCATTCAGAGGGACTTGGAATCTAAGACTAATAATAAACCCAGCCAATCAGGTTTACTGTACCAAGACAGCTAAAAGGACCTTTTTTTACTCCCTGACTTAAAAATGAAAAAAATCATGGCATTAGCAGTGTTGGCCATTTAGTGCCAAAAAGCAGATAGCAGCTTAGCTGCTTTTTGGCACTAAATGGTCAACACTGCTAATGCCATGATTTTAGAAAAGTCTTTTAATGCTCATACTGAATACAGGCAGACCAAAGCCCAAGAATTAGCTAGCTAGACTTATAAGCAATACATTTCAGAAATGAAAGCAAATAAACAAAACTAAAAACTTTATTTACGGTTTTTACAAATTACACCTACAGCAGGCTCTAAGTGAGTCTGACTGATGTGTATATGTTTAATGTTAGATGCAAGTTATGCTCATTCTGTTATGTTCAGTGGCAGCTGATAACAAGATCCCGCCCCTTTGAGAGTTCTACCAATCATCATAAAGAGAAGCAGTGCATCTGGACAGGACAAACGAAGAGCTCACTGACCAATAAAGGTACATTTTTTTTTTCTGAACAAAATGCACCCACCCACACTCCTTTCACTCTCACTGAAACGTCTGGGCGAAAGACTCAAAAGCGTTAATCTTTCGTCCCATTAAAACAGCGAGTACACGAACACCTAACAGACACTAACTGACACACAGGCTTCAACAGCTGTGTATTACCTTTGTGTTGGGGGCTTCAAAGTAGATTTTCATGCAGGCTGTGCTGTCCACCGAAAAGAGTTTGAGTTGAATGAATGAACAGTGCAATATTGCGGTGAAATGTCTGATACGCAAAAATATTGAATTCCACCACGATTGATGAATAATATAGACACCTTGGTAAACAGGTCATGAAATTTAAGGGGAAGTGGGGTTCCTGTATAGTCTTAAAGACATTGCCTGTGTTACCTACGATACTACTAGAGTTTTTTTCTGCTGCATTATGGTAACTATGTTCATTACGCAGTCATCAGTTTCACTGTGAAGCTTCATAGTATGTTTAAACTTCAGCTTCAGCTAAACTATAGCTTCAAATTGGCTCTGAAACATAATTGTAGTCGTTGTAACTACATTAATTACAAATTACAAAACGATGTAATAAAAAAAAGTAGTTGAATAAGAAGTAAAATAATATCTTCAAATTCTAAACAGTTAGGCTAATTGTCAGTGTCTAATTTACATCATTTTGTTGTAAAGTTTATCACTGGTAACGATATATATATTCGCAGATGTTGTTGACTTCTTTTTTGCAGAACTGGAACCACCGCAACTTGAAAGAACCATTTTTACAACATTGCATCCTTGCTCAAGCCCTGTATTATTCCCATATCCATGACATTACCATGCCTTTCTTGTGGTACACATGTTAACTGTTATGTTAGTAACAGTAGAAAAATGACAAACATACTATAGTAACTACAACATAGCCATGAGTTAGAGCAGTGATACTCAACCCCACTCACTACAGCTCCCCTGAAGTGCACGTTTTTGTGTGTTTGTCTCCTTTTACACACTTAACACCTGATTCGATTTTCAGGGGATTGGCAATTAGTTGCTGAGTTGATCCACTTGTGTGTGTAATGTAGGGGCCCAGGCCTGGGAGTAAAAAACACTTTATGAGAAGCCTGGAAACGCCATACATCTGTGGTTCACGCTAAATGGTCATCTGGTAATTGTGCACTGAGGCAGACAACGCTTAATAGGTAATTAGAAGAGTAAAGGGTACAAGAGTACTGAGATGTAAAGTAGATCTCGCACACAAACAGAATACAGAGATACAGGCTTTGTTACAGGTGAGAGCATGCAGAGCACAGAGAGAGGCAACTGAAAGTGGTCAGTACTATGTGTGCATTTGTCCAGAGCCCAGGAAAACATATGTAAACCATGTAAAGTTGTGTGTAGTTTACATATTCATTAATATTCATGCAAAGAAGCATTTGTGCATCTTGCAGTGCTTCTGTCTGCTACTCATCCTCGCCTTCTTCATCTTCAGTCTACCTCACAAAGTGAAACATGACTACACAGAAATTTTTCTTCCTGCTTCACCTCTGTTGACCATGGTGGCATTTTCTGATATTCAACTATTACTCAGTGAGGTACACAGAAGCCATTCACACATACTTACATAGGCAAAGAGAGGCTCCTGCAACTGGTTAAAGATCAGTGATCTGTGTGTGTGTGTGTGTGTGTGTGTGTGTGTGTGTGTGTGTGTGTGTGTGTGTGTGTGCATGCATGTGTTGCAACAGTCAGATGCGCTGTGTGATGTCTTCTCCAGCTGTCTGAGCTGGCCAGGGGGTAGTAGGATACACCGCTTTAAACTGCATTCCTTTACTCTCACTATGCACTTCAGATTGTAACATAAAAAAATACAACAAGCATAAAATGAGCATGCATGCTTAAATGTGCCCATGTGCTTGCTAGATCCAGACAGTGCTTGTTTACAAGCAAGAGAGACAGAGAGAGAGAGAGAGAGAGAGAGAGAGAGAGCAAGAACGTACTGTATGTCCTATTTCTTTAATTTTCTCCAATATATGCTACTCGTGCACAAAATGAAGTGAATATCACATCCTGCATGCATATTGCTCCTTTGTGCATTATTTAGTACTACACAAGACTTATGTAGAGCACTCAAGCTATTGATAAAGTCTCGAACCTCAGTGCCACCACCTTCCCCTCACTTCACCCCTCAACCCCCCAACATTCCCCCCCGACACCCCTATCATCCCCCAATGTCCAATTAAAATTTCTGTAGTTCTCACAAAAGCTCACATTACAGCCCGTCATGTTTTGGAGCGACCAGAGGGCCTGGATATTACGTATTTGTGGCTGAGTAAACGAAGATGATACCATGGTCAACCATTTGTGCCATTTGTGAAGCAGACTGAGGATATAGAAGGTGAGAATGAAGAACACAGAGAGGCACTGCAGGAAGCCCAAACGCTATTCTGTAAAGAATTCCAAGTCCTTATTATACCCATTTAATGTTAAGGTGAAAATGAAAGAAAAAAGTCACCTGGCTTTGTGCACACACACGAGCCCCATCTGAAGTGCTCAGTGTGTTATAAGGCATGTGTGATTCTGACTCCCATTAGAGGATTCAAAGCATATCCTGGTAATCTTGTGGCCAGGGACACCATTCCTCTCTCGCCACTTCAAGCAGACAAAATTCCCAGCCTGCAGGACTCACGCTGTGGAAAACAGTGGCTCGTTTACTGGTAGGGGAGTAAATTTCACCCCCACACATACAGAATTCCCAATACAACTACAAAGTCCATATTCTAGCACACAGAATTCCCACCAAAAGCAAGCAGGAGGTATTTTTTTGTCAGTGTTCTGTCGAATATAAGCACTTGCCTCTTTTGCGTGTAACCAGTAAAAATCCCAGATGGATACAATTTTCCTAGTTAACTTGGGGGCTCATTTAAATTCAGGCATGGGATTTTCAGAAAACAATGTATTACAATCATTATGCTACTTACAGTGTGAGAGCAGTTGTTTACCTCTAGTGGGAATCTGAAAACCCCAAACCCTGTAGTAGTTTCAACCTGTGTCCTAACATGGCCTCTCCAACCCTGTGAACCCTGCATTCAGAGGCCTTTCTGCTCCCTTCACTCCTCTAATTACTTAACAGCAAGCAATCAGTCACAATTGGGCCAAATGACCATATATTTGGAGCTGGCCTGAAATAGCCAATTTAAAAAATGTAATCGACTATCACAGTTCATGGTGGGCCTCTGGTGTCAACCTTGTACTCATGGCCTCATCATTTGATTTGAGACTCCGTGTGTGTGTGTGTGTGTGTGTCAGGGCATTGGTGGGCAAGTTTTTTTTTGTTTTTTGAGGGGGATGGGTTGGGTTGGTACCAAAAGTCCCCACAAGGATAGAAATATGTAATAGTTTTGACCTTGTGAAAGCATTTATTTATTTATTTACTTACTTACTTACTTACTTACTTACTTACTTACTTACTTAAGGGATAGTAAGACAAACGTGTGTGTATGTGTGGGCGCAAAGCAACGAGTGCCACTGAGTCTGGATCACAATAGCAGCATGTTTAGTAGAGCATTATATCACAATCACACAGCATAAGAGCTCTCCCTAGTGGTGGCTTTTACCGATGTACTTCATATCAACAGGTCCATACAGGGCTTGATCAACAGGTTGGTAATCTGTAGTAGATTAAAAAATGCTTTGAAATGGCTATTTAAAATACAGGTTGTTTATTTTTTTTGTTATTATTGAGAATGTCAGAATACAGTGTTAACTATAAAAGCTAAATGAACACATGTGGATAAACAAATGAACTGACCTATATTCTAAGGTTGTAGAGAATCCTGTCTGGACAAGTTACACATAAAAGGGCATTTTTAAGTCCATAACCAGGATCAATTCTGCTCTTATTTGGAGGAGGAAGCCATCATGGTAGGTCCTTATAAACTCACAGGAATCACTCTCGGAACTACATACACTGATGTTAATTTAATTTAGTTTTTTAATAACTGAAAAAGCCATAGGTTTATTGGGATAATATTTATTTGATATATTCCTTATTGATTTAACAAGTTTCTTGACTTTTGCTTGACAGTGATGAATTGCTCAGATGAAGCCTTTCAGTCAAAGCTGTTCACTTACATACAAATATTGTATTTGAGTTTTTGAGCTTGATCACATTATTCAATGTTCAGAGTGAGGTGCTGGTCTCTTTCACACATGGTGCAGTCGGTTCACTTGAGGTTCTGAAACACCTTTCACGCTAAGCAGAGATGCTGAACTTTCAGTGTGAATGGGCACAGGTCCAACTAAAGTACAAATAGGAAATTAACTAGCTAATACACGCAGCAGACATGTGTGTGCATATGTGTGTGACACAAAGAAGCATGCACGTACACATACACACACAAACTGGTTAGACATGTCTGTTAATGTTGTGCAAGAGGAACTTCAAGTGAACTCTGGTGCTGACTGCACCGTGTGTGAAAGACCAGCATCTCACACTGAATTTGCATGTGTGTTCACAGTGCATGGGAAGAAAACAGGCTATGAACACACATAGCACACCCAACCCCCAGCATGCGCACACACAAACACAAGCCCAAACTGGAAACTCTACGCTGACCCCTTATTAACACAGCAATCATCAGACACACATATGTGCAGACTGCTGGGAGCACACAAGCGCTGCACAAATAAACCAGGACCTACGGACAGACTGTGTAGCACTGAGGAGACAAGGCAGCTGAGCGGGGGCGGAAGGGAGTAGGGGGGAAACTATAAAGCAGTCCCATCTGATTTTCTTAACTCATTCAACATGCTTCTGATTTTTATCTGGAATCCTAAGCACCAATCACATCTAACCTGATTCTGATTTGGACAGCAACTTAGCAAAGTTGTTAAATTATGATGTCCGTCTAATAGGTTGTGTCCGTTAATTTTATATGTTGTTGTGACATCATAAGTGTTTCTTCGGTTCTGTCTGTAGTATGTGTATTCTCTCCACCTGATTTCCATACACCTCTCCCTCTTTGAGTTAAATTATCAGCCCCCTTCCCTGGGGCTTTGCATAAGTACAGGCGCCAATGCACGGCCACTCATCCCAAGCCAGAGTCAGTCTGGCAAGGCCTCTCTCTCCGCTGCAGGCAAAAACAAACCACAGAGGAGCTTGAGCACAAGGCACCCAGGTCAGCAGCAGGGCCTGGCCATTAGTGCAGTGTGCTTTCCCAGCACTGGATGCTGTAGTTTTAGTGAATGGGGAACAGTATCCCCACCCTGGGCTGTGGTTGGCAAATACACCCAAATAGCCACAGTCATGAGCATGCATACTCTTTCTTACTCTTGTCTCACGCATGCACACATTTTCTTGCTCAATCATGTTATGGAAGCTTTATAAGTTAAAGAGGTTATGGAGAAAGGAAGGTCAGAATAGATAGAATTTATTATGAGGTCTGGTGCTCAGCTCTCATAAAACTCCAGTTACCTAATTCCAGTCCTAAAGTTTCCCTTATTCTACTGCCAAAACCTGCAGATTCATCTGTCCCCCCACAGAGATTGGGAGTGAGGGAGGTTTACAGAGGAGGAGAGGCAGAGATAGTAACCGAGAAAGTGAGAGCAGAGTTACTGTCCAATCTATGCATCTTGGCTGTCGGCCAGGAACATTCTGTATTATTCATGTGGCTAGTGAGGAAATGGAGTATACATTTCTACACACACACACACACACACACACACACACACACACACACACACACAGTACATGACTCACCCTGTTTTAACATAACCAGCTGCTCTCTGTGGAGCAAAGGACTGCTTTCCATCCACCTAAAAAGAAAAGGTATGGGTACAAAAGTTTGCACAAGACTATGAATGAGAAAGAGAGAAGTACTGCTTGTTGATCTACAATCTTTTTCCTTTAATCCAGGCAAGAAGTAACAGAAGAGCAAGTCTGAGTTGATATTGTTTTAATTGTCACACTGCAGCAATATATGAATTACAAATTGCAATGACAGGAATTCTGTGTAGCTTCACACTTCAGAGCAACACATTTCAATTTGGACCAAAGGTAAATTGTACTGGCATGAAATCGGAATTCTGAAAGCTGAGTTGACTTAAAGCTGATGTGGAAACTTTATGGAAACCAGTTTCTTTTTCTTCATCCTTTCCTTTTCTAACGTCTCTCTAGCTCATGTGTCTAGGGGCAGCCCTGTCATCGCCATTCAGACTAGCACACGGAAAGCATCTGACAGCTTGAACTGGTTGACCATGTTCCCTTTGGTAATGAAACAGCTAGCGTTATTAGAACTGAAATACACTCCATTAAAATCTGCATCAGGGTTCACTCTAGCCGTGCTCCCCAATGTTGGCCCGATTACCCAAAACCTACACAAATAGGACTCAGTCCAATTCCCTCTTTCCTCATGCTTTCATTCCAAAACTCTCCCCCTTTCTCTGTCTATTTTTTTTTTTACAAGGCAGCAGTTATTGCAATCATTTCTTCATAAAGGAACATTGATTTGCAGACCTGGAGTTCCTCCTGCCTCTACTTTTGTCCAGCTCGTAAATGTGTGACTTTTACAGTAAAGTCGAATAATACGGCCTGTTGTGGGTGAGCAGGCTCGTTGCGCGTTCGGCAGCTGGACTGAAAATGACTCAGCACGGGCAATTTGGGGTGATTGGAGAAAGTTCTAGAAACGACTCATGGCTGTAAACATTACCTATGAATTATGAACTATCATGATTCCAAACCAATACCTGGAGTATTTTTTTAAGCTTCACAGTGTCAGTGAAATGAGGAGGCGTATAGTGGAAAATACCCATAATTCCTACGGTAAAGTGCATAACAGCCAGGAAAGGCATCTGGAAAAGAAAAAGAAATAAAAGCACAAAATTGGACAGCAGAGTAGCACTTTTTTAAGAATATGTTCTAGCAGAGCCTAGGGATGTGAGGGAAGTGATTTGTCTGCTTAGAGCACGAAGAACATTACGCAAATTTGTTCAGGCTTAATCAAGCTATTGCAGAGATGCACCTCTCAGCACCAGCAATGTGGATGTTTTTTTTTTTTTCCTGAGTGATATATACCTTTAATATTTCCAGCTGTTGACTTAGCAATTACTTCATCATAATGTCATGTTTGGGAAAGTACTGGAAATATAAGAATTGTTTGAGTTGGACTGAAGAGCATCATTCTGTCTACATGGAAGTTGGATAATTGAGGGTTTTTTCCCCCTTCTTTCGCATTTAACTGCGATGTGTGTGCATGTGCACACGTGCAAGTCTCTTTGCGTGTACATGCATGCGTTTGGGTGGAGTTTGGAGGATATGTGGGGTAAATTGAATCTTTCAGCAACGTGTAAAGTAATTGAAAATCCTCCGAATCACACTGGCAGAAAGTGAAAGAAAGTGTATGTGTGTGTGAGCATATGTGGCTGAGCAGAGCAAGTCTGTGCAGGCTTTTTGGCCTGGTTTTGGAGATATAGGTGTGGCCTTCAATTGTGATGAATTGCTTTTCAGTCAGATAGAACAATAAACATGGTAGAGGTTGGACAGTTCAGATCACTCCTGATGCTGCTCTTCAAACCCCTGATTTGACTTGAACTCTCTTGACTTTGCTGAGTGAGGGAGAATGTTTTTTTTTTTCTTTTTTTTTTCTGCTCCTCAGAGTGTGTGTTATTTTAACCTGAAGGCTGTTTAGGTTGATTGGTGTTGTCATTTTGTGTTACAAAAGATCCATTTTGGTTGAGTGTGTTATGGTAAGGGGCACTAAGACATACACATATTTATGCTCATATACACACATACCAATTGCTACATCCTGTTACATGAACTGTCCCAAAGATATTTAAAGCTCTTCCAGATGGGACAATGAAATAAAAAAAGACTCATTGTTTTATCAGGCTGAAATGAAATCAACTCTAATTAGAGCTCTCTCAGTTGACGAAGTGTCAAGAGACAGTGTCCTGAGAGACAAGGTGGGATTGTAGCTCTCCACCTTTATAACCATATAACTTCTTTATTGGTATCATATGTAGACAATAAAGAGCACAAGAGGACATTGTGTCCTTTGCCCTCGAGGACTGAAGCTCACATCACATTCATCAACTTGAGGACTGTCAGGACCTTTGGGCCACCGCACCCCCTGCCTCTGTTTGCTATGGGCAAAGTGTTGAGTCAGTCTGAGTGTCAGTTTGAAAAGCTGTAGGTAATAAATTGTGTGTTTGCTTGCACTATCAGAGTACTGGCAAACTGTCAAACAAACACCTTGTGGGTGAGTGATTTACCCAGGAAAACTCGTCATTCAGCTCTGATTCAAACACCTCACCTCTGGGCCTGATAAAGTCCAACCAGCTGGTCTACTCTGCTGCTGGAAATGATTAAAGAACACAATAGAAATGTAATTAATTGTGCTTTCTTGTGCTAATCAGCAAAAGCATTACCTCCAAGTCATCTACATTTACAATTACTTACTTACACACGTAATCATTTGGCAGGCCAAAAGCCATCCGAAGTATGGTAGAATATGTCTACACACATAATCATCTGAAAGTAATTGACCAATATTCCCTTCTATTTGAAGAAAGTGACAGATTGTGTGTGTGTGTGTGTGTGTGTGTGTGTGTGTGTGTGTGTGTTCAAAGTTTCTTACATCACTGGTTGAGAAAGTGATATTGGATTCTCCCATTGGTGTCATTACCACCACAATGACCTCATTGCACTCCTCCTTGAAATCTCTCTGTCCTTTACTCTCAACTGCTGGTTGACATAGCTCAAGACCTCAAGGAAGGACTTATGGGTAATCAGGAACATATAACAGAGCCTACAGTTCTGTAGGGTGAATAGTGTGAGAGGCCTGCAGCATGTCACGGTCACATCCAGCGTAACACACACACACACACACACACACACACACACACAAACACACAGCTGGGCCGTATCTTCTCTAGCACTCTCAGAAGTATCATTTTCCCCACACAGAAAAGCAACTTTTCTTTATCTGGTTTCATCTTTTAAATTCAAGTGTTGTTATTTCTATCTTTCTTGTCAGTGTCAGTATATGTTACAGTAAGATTTTGTTTAGTTCTGTTTTATGTTCAGTGATCCTAATACCAGTAAACACACAATGACTCGCTTTCCAAATAAGAATCATATAAAAATTCAAGGAGTCATATGAAGATTCAATTACAGAAACATTATGCCATTAACCTGACTTGGCTATCACACACACACACACACACACACACACACACACACACACACACACACACACACACACACACACACACACACACATTCAGTATGACATTTTGGTGCTATTGTAAACAGGAAAGCTATGATTTGTGATCAGTGCCTGCCTGCACTCCTGGAGATTTATACAGCCGTTAAAAACAATGAGATATGAGTCGCTAAGCCTTAAAAATAGACATTTTGTGTCTGTGTGTGCCTTTCTTAACTCATCTCTGGTCTCTCAGGGTGGCCTGTGGTGAGTGTGTGTATTTGTGTGTATTTTGGTCTTTTTTGTGTTTGCAAGTAAGGACCCTACAAACAGTTTTGTGGTCTTTACAGAGAATAGAACAATTTCCTGCAAGGCAGTGGTAGAAGTCCTGGCACAACACACTAGTCCTGCTGTTCTCGTACTCCGGGAAAAGACACAGGACCTGCAACCAGCATCTCAAAACAAGAACATGTCTTGACTTCTTTAGACTGATCCTATAGTCTTTCCTATTTTGTTTAGGTCTGAAAGAGTAAACCACACAGGGCCCAGATAAAAGGCAGATTGTGGTTACAGCCTTTCCCCTGCATTTCAAACATAGTGGTTTTGAGACTTACAGGACTATGAGTCAGACACATTGTTCTTGTCTTAGTCCTAATAATATTATTTTGTTTGTCATGAGTCAGCTGTATGTACATGTACTATTTTTAAAATTCTTTGTTACACAGTGATATTCTTCTTCTTCAATGGTTTACTGAATTATATTGTATTTATTTGTATAAACACACTAAATATGTCATTACCAATTCTCCTCTTTCTTGAGGCTGAAAATAATAATAATAATAATAATCCATTATGCCAGACTAGGCTGATATAAATATGAAGGAATCTTAACATAATTTTTACTGTAATACCCCCTTATAGCACTTTTTATTTATGCATTTATTTATGCTTGACATGCAGATCTCTGTTACTTTAAGAATGACATATAACATGACTAATAACATTTAATTTTAATAAATAATGGGGATATTACCATGTGACACAAACAGTTTTAAGTAAATCCCATCGTTTGAATTAATTTATGCTGCTTTAAATTCACGCTGTTATCCATTCAGACAAAATCTGACAGATGGTCAAAGTTCATTCAGTATCACATTATGTAATATGCATCACACAAGGACACATGTAAACAGGTGTGTTTGACTGTACGACTGAGATTGTAATGCTGTGAATAAAATACAGCTGAAGCTGTGAAGAAGGAAGTGATTCATACAGGTTGCTCAACATCTTTTGTTCTGCTGCTAATCAACCCTTACTTGCTCCGGGTAGAATTGTAAATCACTGAACCGTTCATACAAACACCTGAGGCGCATTCATGTGTTATTCACAGATGCCCCACCTCTGGTTTAAAACAGGAGGCAAAAACTGACAGCAACGTTAAGTACTTAGCTTTCACACAGACGCAGCCAGTGTGCTCAGTGACTTAAGACAGTGATTAACAGCTCTGGATTTACTTCAAAGCTCTTTAGAATGCACTAGAAATGTAGCGAAAGTGTTTAGGGACTTCTTTTTAGTATGATAAATTATATAATATTAAATGACCTGAGACAGTTGGTATATGCCACTATTTGTAAGATGAATTACAACCGACGATTAATTCAGTTTCACTAATATTGTCTTTAATCATGGGAACTTGTTCGGTTAACAGCTATTTGTTGTTCAGTGATGGATGTTGAATTTAACCACTACATAAGCATGAGCTAAATATTTAGATTTCATAATGGAAAATAGTGTTCCTTTGCACAGCTCTGTTCCTTTTTTTAGTTCTGCCTTCTGGAGCTGTGCATACAAAAACCTCTTTTACTCACACAAACACTGAGGCTAAATTACACACATATGACAATGTTCCTACTTCAGCTGAAAAGACCTGCAGTGAAATGTTGTCATTTTAGACGCTCTATGTACTCTGCATCGCGTGACTGTAATTGCTGTGTCTGTGTGCGTCTAACCATCTCCTTTCTTCGCCTGAAGTTAGCCAAGAGATTTTCTGATGTAGATCAGTTCTGCTGCATGTTCACACACACACACACCATGCATTAATGTAAACCTTGCCATAAAATACATAATCCTCCACAGATTATCTCTGAATAAGCACTCCAAGTCTTTGATCATTGACTTGATTTAGTTATTTCATCTAGTATCATTAAAAAACCCTGCATTTCCCTGTTGTGCAAATAAAGACACAATAAGCCCAGAGAACAGCCAATGGAGAAGGAAAAAAGAGAAGAAAAATTCAAAAGGATGGAAGTAAATTAAAAGAAAGAAAGCATTTTGTCTGTAAAATAAACTAGCTGGTGAAAATTTAGAGCTAAAACAAACTAGAAGTGCTTTCTAAATTGATTCAAGCCCTGATTCATAATGGGACACTGGTTTATTTAGCCCTAGTCTTGTATTTGTTAGAGTACAGTTTGGGCTAGAAATCTATATTTGTGAGGAATGACAGTAACCTATAACTTGTCATGTAAATCCTAACCTAAAATAGGCTCTTCTAGGAAAATGCTTTATTCAGTATAAATAGTTTGTAATAGTTACTTAATAAACCTAAATATAAATAACCTAAATAAATAAATAAACTAAGCAATATATAACTTGCAAGTTGGGATGTTCTAGTACATAGAGGTAGACTAATCAGATTTTGCAGATTTTGCCTGGTGAACAAGTAGATTCAACAATCTGGAAAGAATCCTACTCCTTGTTGACTTTAGCCAAGCAAAAATACTCATCTGGTATGTCTGTTTAAGTGTATAACACTTCACAGTGGAATATCTCAATGCTCTAACTATAGCACAAGTTTCTGAATCTGGCCACCTGCTGCACTACACACAGTGGAAAGTGGAAAGTGGAAGTGACTTTGTGGCCAAGTNCCTCAGTCGTGGTATTGAGGGTGGAAGAGAGCGCTGGTCATTCACTCCCCCACCTACAATCCCTGCCGGACCCGAGAATTGAACCCACGACCTTCGGGTTCACCTTCAGGTTACAAGTCCGACTCTCAGACCATTAGGCCACGACTGCCCCAGCACAGTCTGGCTCACTGTAGAGTGATGTTTGCTAGGCGCCAGCTGATTAATTGGCAGATGATCTTTTCGGAATCAGGATCATACAGATTTGTGGAAATATTGATGAAACAGAGCAAAATCAAGCGCAACACAAAGTTGTCATTTATCTCTCCTGTTACACAATACATCTCACAGTTAAACACATCGAGAGAAAATAAAAAGCCAGACAAGGACAGAACCCTTCAGCTCCAAGCTGGAACATTTGTAAATGACTTGATGATTTTTGTTGGTGATGTAACAGGATGTGCTACTTCAAAATCTGGAGAGGATAAGGACTATGACTACACAGTTGTCCCCTTCCCAGGAATTAATATTCTCATTCGTTTCCCTTAGTCTGTATGGATGAAATTTGTATCAGTGGCCAAAGTCTATTATGTTACTATAGTTACCACTTCTTAGCCTAGTCAGTTAGGTTTCCAGAACATGGGACTGAGCAGCACACTCAAACGTCCACTTGCCAGGTGTGATAACTAATAAATTAATGATTTGTAGTAATTCATGTAAAAAATACTTAGCACTACAATAAAATAACAGAGAAATACAATAAAATAATATTCAGATTTTTTTTGGTTAATGTTGTAGTCCTCCAGTGGTAGAAACAGTGGCAACTAAAACTAAAAACAGGTTTAAGGAACTGATTGACTCAAATATCCATAATTGGACATAACATTATAAAAAACATGTACTTTATGTAGGTTATAATAATTATCTAATGTTACAGGCATTGTTGCACATCTGTTACATGTATGTTCCTTCTGCTTCTTAATTTTAAATACTTATATCTGGTATTTTTCACATTTTTACTATACATTGATATGCTCAACTTGCAATGTATCGCTTAAGTAATGCATTATTATCTGTTAAATGTTGAGTAATTATCACATTGTGGAAACTACCACAATGTGAAACCTCTACTAAAATACCACATGTAAACTATGTGCCAGAAATTACTTATTAAGCAATAGCTATTTACTGTACTGTTAAATAGAGCTCAAATATTATTACTAACACAAGTCAAACACCTTAGTCTCTAAATAGTCACTAGAATAAGGCAACTGTTAGAACTTATTGTGAGAGATTGTGCTTATTTAAGAATGAAATTTTATGCTAATGAAACCTTAAGCATGAACTATGTCTGTATTGATCATTCATCATTCATTGTCTGTGGAAAAAAAGTAACTCATAAAGTTGATTTAGAGCCAGAGATCAAAGCCTCTTAATAAACTATTAAACTAAACCTAACGGCTTAGAAAAAAGTCAAGTCTGGTTTTATATATAAAAGCATAGCATTTGACATGAGTTATAGGGTGTTTTTGACAATAATTGTGTTCCATTAAAGCCGCAAGTGTGAATGATAGACGTGTTTGTTGTCATTAGATCAATAAAGTCAGTTGCTGTTTGACAGAGACAACATTATTAGTTGGGTAAGTGGAAGTCAGTCCAGGCTTCCATAACCATCCACTATTCGTAAAGTGATATATGAGCTAATATCACGATAGTTCTTCTGGGGAATGAATACTGGAATCAGTGCTGTGTGTCCACTGATATGATTTTTTTTACTTGCTGCTCTTTCATCTGGCCATGATTTCTAAAGTTCAAATTTCCAGTGCAATTTCCTGTCTCTTTGATTCTGAGGTTCTCTCAGCATTTGGACAAAGAAAGCCTTTGTGATTGACTGATGCTATCAAAAGGGAATGAACACATATTGTATTTTCACAAACAAAGCACACACACGCACACGCATGCAAAACACGCACGCCTCTATAAAAACTTTCATGCTGCTGAAGAAAACTTGCATGTGGAATGCCAGTGAATACCATGAAACTGTGTTGTTTATATTATAACCAGGTTAGCATAATCACAGCTAGTCACATTTTATACACCAGCGCTGCTGAAGTCTCGAATCAGAAGTTGTGGACTAATCTTCTGTAACACCATAGCTCTGGCAGTAGTTCCAGTTATAGCATAAATCACAAGTTTATATTAATGCACTCATTCAAATGCATTATCTTTTCTATAGTAATAGCTCATTCACAGTGAACTGTGTGGTGGATGTTCCACATAATCTAAGGTTAATAATAAATGGATTTAAAACAGTGTTGTTATTTAGCAAAGGAAAATGTATAATCTTTGATATGGTGGAGTTTTCTGTTAGGAGACTTTAGTTAACTTTTTATGGAGGAATTCTCAGGAGTCAGAGCTTTGTAATGATCAGTAAGTTTTCCGCAACAGGAGAGTGTTCAGGACAGAGGAATTTGCGTTTTCTGGTTTCCCAGTAACGTGACATGCTGCATTTTTTTGGATTAACGTCAAAATAGAGAACAAAAGAGAGGCTATTGAAGGACTGTTTTCTAGTTGCTAGAAAAGCATGACGTGTCTTTAATTATAAAAGAATAAAATTATAAAATTACAAATAAAAAATTTTAATCATTGGCAAAATATTGTATTGGTATAAGAGGAATAACATACTGTGGGGTGTGGTGTTATAGGAAAATAATCCATTCTGGCATGGTGTAATAAGGTCTGAGGCTTACTTTCCTATAACAGCACGTCCAGAAATGTGTTTTTTTACTTACGTAAAATGAATACACATCTTTATTCAGGCATACACAGGGATTAAGCATTAGAATACAACATCTGCCTCCTAAGAGTTCCAACAATCATCATTATCATCCTCATTATCATCATCAAATCTTCTCCAGCATAAGTCAACAGGTGACCTGACACAGCTGGAGTCTGGAACATTCCACTTGGCTGAGTGGAGTGATGAGATCAGCACTATCAGCGAGAATCATCGGCTTCAGGCCTAAAGTCACTGAAATATGTGGACAAGACTTGAACTGAGCTACATTTAGCATTACTAGTTTCATGGAACATCATGAGGAGGCCATCATTATGGTTGAATATCCAAGGTTACAGGAGTGTTTTATCCAATATAAGCACTGGGACATGAATTCTGGCTAATACAATCATATAATACTATAATATTAGGCTGTCTGTTGTCTCTGGGGTTCAGTGAGAATGCAGTTGACTCCATTCTGACTGGCCTGGGAAGGTCAGCTCAGCTTATTTTTCAGCTTAAAAATAACTAACAATTTTATAAACCTGATTTAGACTATTTTTAGTGGTCACTTAATAACACTAGCATAATTCATTTCAAAATGACTGTTATTAGTTACTGACAGGAGCCAAAACCATTAGACTCCATGCAGTCAGAGTATGCATGATCAAACCTCGCTTTTCTTCTTTATTTTTCTCTTTTTATTTCTCACCATCTCCCTTTCTGACCTCTAGCCCTAAGTAAACAGTTTTGATACTGGCTGTAAGTGTGTGTGTGTGTGTGTGTGTGTGTGTGTGTGTGTGTGCATGTGTGTGAGTATATGAATGTGTATGTGTGTTAAAGGAAGACCTTGTGTCTTTCCTCGGACTGTTTACTCTGAGTGTTCTCTGCTGTTGATGTTTAATGTCACTAAGGCTTTTCTCATCTCAGACTGACTTTACATAAGCTTTCACACTGTATTTGTGTGTGTGTATAAGTATCAATCCAGGGTTCAAATGTGAGAAAACTGAGATGTTCCACCCCCTCTTGGCATTCAAAGTTTGGCCTGTGGAAACTGCTCAGAGATCATTGTGGATTTTGACCACAAACCATATAGAAAATATGAATATATTATAATATAAGATTTATAGACTTCCATACAGTCTTTTGATTTTGATCTAAGTACACTCTAGAGGACTGCTTTCATACTCTGAAGCAAATGGCTAAATGTGATAAAGCATCTGTTAATTGAATTATGCAGCTTTGCAGATTTTATCTTGTTCATCTGGTACAGATGATAGGGGAGATTCACATGTTTACAATAAAATTAAGAAAGTGCTTTTTGGCCAGGGGGCACTGTTGGAAAAACAAACAGCAACATTTTCTTTATTAGTTTCAGCTATGGAGATGTGGTCATGCTACATCCAAGTTTAAGGGCCTTGAGAGATGGCTGTTTTATTTCCTGTTCTTTTCCAGGGAGGGCTAAGTGCTTAAGGAGTGGGTGTATAGTATATTCCAATACACAAAAGAAGAGAAAAAGGAGAGAGAGAAAACAGACAAGGAAGGAGAAAGCAAGGTGAAAGATATATTTGGGGTAACTGGGGAGTGCATGAGAAAGGAAGCGCCTCTGTAAATGTACTGTAGTCTTAGATCCCTACTTTATATGTAGCATCTTTGAAAAAAAAAAAAACCCAAAAAACTAGGAAACCAAACAAAGCGGACATGCTATTGAAAAAAATAAAACATCCCCTATGGTCAGGTCTTTGACCCTCAGTGCTTGCTGAATTTATTAGCTGATCAACATCTGCAAACCATTTGAGCTGTTGTTTTGAGGCAGGCCTGAGCCAAGCAGCACACATCCCTCTGTCCGGGTCACATGACGAGGTCAGAACATTGTTAGGAGGTGCAGAGAGAATTGTGCCTCTGGCAGCAAAGCCGTCCTCCCATTTCATGCTTTAAAGCACTTTATGGTCTTCTCCACAGCCGTCTATCACCCTAGTTCATTAACAATGGGGGCTGCATTGAGGCACATGCTAAGATTCCTGTGACAGACATGCATTCTTGGGAGCTAAAAGAAGCAGTCCAAGCTTGTCTTGTGTTCAGATGCTGTGGTTGGCTTCCAGTGACTGACTGATACATTGTAAACACTGAGTTAGTGGAACAGAGCATGCTGATGAGAGCATTGTGTGATGATGATGATGATGATGATGATGATGATGATTGAACATGCTTGTATATGCATTTGTTTGTAATGTGTACATTGGAGTTTGTGTGTATTAAAATGTATATAACATTACATTTAGCTTTAAATATTATACATTTATGTTATCTCCAGAAGTGTTTTGTTACCTACTTGGAAAACAGATAAGGAATCTTGATGCTTTTGGTGGTGGGTCAAGCCGAGCCGTGCTTGTGGCTTACATGCCTTGAGGTACAGTGTGGAATTTGATCATTCTGTAGTAGGATTAAGGGGTCAGTCAATTTTTTCATGTGGTGGGCAAATATTACAGTTTACAGTATAATCAGTTTAGGCATGGTGGCCTGGGAAAACCAGTTGGATGTCACTGAGGCTAAATCCTGACCAACAAACAAAATATTATCAAATGACCAAAACTGGATTTTTTTGCAGATAACATCCTAGACACTTCAACTTTAGAAAAAATAAATTTCATCATAACAATATGGAAACATTTTTATTTACTTTATAATCTTGCCTAGGCTTACTGCAAGTTGGGTTTAACAAACATGGTGTTAAAAATAGTCAATCTGATTAAAGATGTATAAAACTTTGCGAAGTAAGTGTGTTTCCCAAACATGTCATGCTTTAGAGCTCACAGCTACGTGCCGTAGTGAAACAGACATGCCTGATAAATTCAATGTTTATTCAAAATGTACAGATGACAGCAGAGAAATTTTAAAATGTTTGAAAGATCTAAAAAAAATGAAAAAAATAGTCAACAGAACTCACTGAATTATTCAGCATTTTCTTCAGCTGTGGTGTAAGAGCCAGCAGTGAAAGATCAAATACTGCAAGTGACTTTCACCTTAGCTGAGGAGACAAAGACTGATGTGGATGATGCTGATGATCAAAGTTAGAGCTCATTTGTAAATTTAGTAGTTAAGCATTTAACATATAGAATATTATAATTTGTAAATCATATTTATTGTATATTAAATTCTTTTTTACTTTTAGAGTTAACCTTAAAATGCTGTATGTTTACTTCTGCTTGAGATGCATGAAAAAGAGAAACACTTGGAATTGTCAGATCCATACCTAGTATAAAATCTAAATTTGACCATATGAAGAGTTTTCCCAGGCCACTGTGCTTTTAACAATGGACTTTGTAACAAAGCAGCTTTACAGAAATAAATAGATTCAAATTAAATTTCAATTAGTGAATTTATCCCTAAAACGTAAGCCAAGGGCAATGGTAGCAAAGAAAAACTCCCTGAGACGATATGAGGAAGAAACTTTGAGAGGAACCAGACTCAAAAGGGAACCCATCCGCATCTGGGTGCAATAGGTTAGAACTACAGAAAAACCAGACAAGTAAGGAGCAGCAATGATGAATGATTCTGTATATTCTAGGGAGGCACTAAAGACCCAGAGAATTAGTGCATGAGAAAGTTAGCTCTATGAGCATCTATGAGTTCCATCTGAGAAGAGTGCTCCAGGAAGTCATACAGGTACTGAAGGGATAATTAAGTGTGTTGTTTGTGGTACATCGAGTAGTGTGCTGAGTTTCTATGATCCATGCATGGAAACTTTGAGTAACAAATTGACTGAAATGGAATTTTAATTGCATGCGCCATCCTCTGCTGTTGTCTTGGAAAAGCATGTTGAAGTGAATGGAGCAGCGTTTTGAGAGTGCATTGGTGGTCTGGAGAGGTTGGGTATTTTTAGGAATTGTTGTGCTAAAAGATGCATCAAATTATTTACATTTTCAAATTGTCATTTAAATGTTTGTATGAATAAAAGAGTCTGTGTAACTGTGTATTCATGAGAGAATGTCCATCTAATAATCCTTTCAATATTAGTAAATGGTAATATCACCACCAAACTGCCTCACAGATATGAGCTCTATGTCCCTGAGTAGGCATGACGACACTGCAGAGTGAGCCAAGTGAGAGGAGTCTGAAGTCCTGAGAGCATGCTCTCAAAACACAAACAGCTCTTTAGGCTCCTGGATCCCACGGGGCAAGCCCTTAGTCTGTGCCTGTCTGGAGATTAGAGTGACCTTCTAAACAATAAGAGCCTCTCCCGTCTACTGCGAAGAACACAGTTAATGTAAAGGATGGGAGCCAGCAGTTTGTGTGTGTGTGTGTGTGTGTGTTTACACTGCTGCCTCTGGTCTGGATTAGCCAGGATGAGAGTGGGAAGCACAGGTGAGGAGATTCTTCAGTCGTGGGTCTTTCTCTATGACTTCTCCTGAGAATCCTCATAACACGTGCACACGCACGCACNCACACACACACACACACACACACACATGCATGCTTACGTAAACAAGAAAGCTCACTCAAATAAGTGCACATAAGTACATACACATGCACACATGTTCATTAAATTGAAACAGAAATGCACACACAAGTGAGTGAGTGAAAATACACACACACACACACACAGAGCGAGAGAGAGAGAGAGAGAGAGAGAGAGAGAGAGAGAGAGAGAGAGAGTTTCACACAAAGAGGTGCATTGATATAAATTTAGACACATTTCACAGAGCAGGTGTTATGTGACCTTTCAATCATGGCACAGCTCTGTTTTCCAAGTGGACTCTGGTGCTGAAGCCAGCAAAAAAAAGAAAAAAGAAAAGATAAAAAAAAATTAGTGGGAAAATGCTGCTCATAAAAGTGAAAGAAACAGGGCTCACATCCGTTGGCTTCCTCTACTCAATCTGCTCTCAGCCCCAGATGATAGTGCAGCCTGTGCCAGTTTAACCTTAACCTAATGCCACTGCTCTGACAAGGAAATCACTGTCAAAACAAGATCCACCATGAAGCAGACAAGAAAGTGTTCCCACACACACACACACACACACACACATGCGCACACACACACACACACACACACACACACACACACACACACACTGCACCACAGGTTTTTACTTCACAAGCTGCAAGATTCCGCCTTGTGCCAAAACTAACTATTCCACTATAGAGCATGCAGTCAGACGAGATGCTGCTGTTCATCTTTCATATCTCTGAGGAAAGACCTTGAGTGAGCTCTGGCAAACCCAGCACATGTTCTGACATGAACTTCACCTAACCTACTCACATAAGTTACTTGCGCTTGCCCAATGTTTAGCTAGCTTTAAAAAACCAATCACAATTGGTCTCATCGTCAAACATTTCCCTTTAGAATTCTGGGAAAAGACATGAAATGAGCTGGCAGGATTATCAGCCTGAGCAGATAACTGCAATAATATCTGAATAAAAAGCTTGCAAGCTTTGTCTTTCAGTCAGTAAGCAGCGGCTTATTTAGCTTTGTTGACTCAATGAAAGCCCTTTTTAAAGCTTCCTTGGCACCCATTGACAGATTCATACAATGTAAAATCCAGGGTTTATCCCTTACCATTTCCTTTCAAAACACCCCACAATTTAGGTAGATGTAGACACAAGGGGTGTGAACATATTTGTAAATGATTCTGTACATATATACTTTTAATAGATGAAATGTTAACTAGAAGCCTCACAGCTGTAACAAACGAGAGAAAAAAAGACATCAGGTTTTAAAATTCATAGATGTAGAGATGTTAGATAAACATACTCTATGAGTCATAAAGTCTTAAAAATCAAACCCTTTGGTGGTGAAACAGGACCCAGCTAGACCAGGCCAAGTACATTTATGCATACATTCATAGATGATGCAGAACTGTGGAAAAAAAACCCCACCAAGCCAGATTTATCTGGAGAGGTGAGGACTTCACCATAAATGATAAATTAGTAAGCACACATTTATACCTAGGGAGCACTTGCACCTGACGTGAAAAGGGCTATCAGCTAGTACAGTAATTACTCTGTAGGTTAGTGGGTCATATAGATACTGGAGGATACAGAATATAGATACAATAATATGGATCATCTTACAACAGGGGTCATCAATTAGATCTGACTTTGGGTCAAAATCTCACAAGACAAATATTATTCCCTTTCAGGAACTCGAGCTGCGTTGAAACACTATGGGAACGCCTTCAGCGTGACCACGCTCTGAATCACATGTGTAATCAGTCCAATGGATGGGCGAGACG
>CM074947.1:20345604-20375634 GCA_037577455.1 Pangasius macronema
TAGCAAGATGAATTCTGAGGTGTATAGGGCTATACTCTCTGCTCACATTCAGCCAAATGCTACAAAACTGATAGGAACCCATGTCAGGATAATGACCCTAAACATACTGCAAAGCAACTCAAGACTTTTTGAATATTCTTCAATGGCCAAGTCAGTCGTCTGATCTCAACCCAATAGAACATGCTTTTCACTTACTGAAGACAAGACTGAAGGCAGAAAGACCCACAAACAAGCAGCAACTGATGGTGGCTGCAGTGAGGCCTGGCAAAGCATCTCCAGGGAGGAAACTCAGAACTCAGAAAAATCACAAAAACTCTGTCATTGTCCAAATATTTCCGGACCTGACTGTATATATACTCCAGTCAGCCATAACATTAAAACCACTCACAGGTGAAGTGAATAACATTGATTATCTCATTACAATGGCACCTGTCAAGGGGTGGGATATGTTAGGCAGCAAGTGAACAGTCAGTTCCTGAAGGTGATGTGTGGGAAGCAGGAAAAATGGGCAAGTTTAAGGATCTGAATGACTTTCACAAAGGCCAGATTGTGATGGCTAGATGACTAGGTAAGAGCAGCTCCAAAATGGCAGGTCTTTTAGGGTGTTCCTGGTAATGCAGTGGTTAGTACCTACCAAAAGGGGTCCAAGAAAGGACAACCGGTGAACCAGCAACAGGGTCATGAGAGGCTCATTGATGCATGTGGGGAGGGAGGGCTAGTGCGTTTCATCCAATCCCACAGAAGAGCTACTATAGCACAAACTGGTGAAAAATTAATGGTTGCTATGATAGAAAGGTGTCAGAACACACAGTGCATTGCAGATTGCTGCATATGCAACTGTGTAGACACAGACTGTGCCCATGCTAACCCCTGTCCACTGCACCGACAATGGGCATGTAAGCATCAGGACTGGACCACGAAGCAATGGAAGAAAGTGGCATTTTTTGCTGAATTCTTTTACATCATGTGGACGACCATGTGAATCACTTACCTGAGGAAGACAATGCACCAGGATGCACTATGGGAAGAAGGCAAACCAGAGGAGGCAGTGTGATGCTCTGGGCAATATTCTACTGGGAAACCCTGGGTACTGGCATTCATGTGGATGTTACTTTGATATGTACCAACTACATAAACATTTTTGCAGACCAAGTACACCCCTTCATGGCAACAGTATTCCCTAATGTCAGTGGCATCATTCAGCAGGATAATGCGCCCTGCCACAATGCAGAAATTGTTCAGGAATGGTTTGAAGAATATAACAAAGAGTTCAAGGTGCTGACTTAGCCTCCAAATTCCCCAGATCTCAATCGATCGAGCATATGTGGGATTTGCTGGACAAACAAATTTGATCCATGGAGGCCCCACCTCACAATTGACAGGACTTAAACGATCTGCTGCTAACGTCTTGGTGCCAGATTCCACAGAACACCTTCAGAGGTCTTGTAGAGTCCATGCCTCAACGGGTCAGACTTGTTTTGGTGGCAAAAGGGGGGCCTACAAAATATTAGGCAGGTGGTTTTAATGTTATGGCTGATCAGTATATGATTTTTTTTTATACACCATTGGTCTATCCTTTTCTGATAATAATTTTAAAATTTATAATATTAATAATAATCAATAATCAATTATAATTGATAATAATCAATAATAATCAATTTATTATTCTTGCCTCGATGCATTTCAATAGTTGCCTTTTAAATCAATGCATAGATCCAAATTGTCCGATCATTACACCCCTATCATCAAAATGTGTATTCCCCTTTAACAGCCAGTGATTCTGGGACAGGCTCTGGATCCACCACAAACCTGACCAAGATAATGTGGTAACTGAAAATAAAAATGTCCTTGTACACACTACATATTGTTCTATATGTAGTGAACACCATTTGATATTCAGCCACAGAACAAATGAGGTAGAAAAAAGAGCTGAATGTAACATGGTAAAAGCATATCTCCGTCTTTACATATTTAATCAAAGTAAAATTAAAAAGTAATAACTCTTGCAAGTCCAGTATATTTAAAAACCAACTACTGTTTGACATGTTTTACACTAAACTTGGGAGTCTTGCTTATAACTGAAATGACGAACTTTACATGAGGACTTTATGCACTCATATGCTGATGACACACACACTCACACGCACACACACATGCACTCATAATCACACATTGTGTATTTATAGATATCAGTAGGTCTTGATGGTAGGATAGAAATCAATACCTTTTGTTTTTTTTAAAAGATTTTACATAATTTTAATGCACCTGGAATAATGGGTTGGGGCAAGAGAAAACTGACTCCAGCCTGCAGGCCACCATTTGAAGATCTTGATCTTACAATATACAGATATGCTTGGTAGATGAGCACATTGTCTTGGTTTACAGAAACAGGTATAGAAGTATCAGGAATACTCTAGAACATTTAGAAAAAAAGAAAGATTTTTTTTCAGAATCACTGCAAAAGAGGTTATTGTTGAAATGGGGTCACTTAAAGAGAGAGAGAGAGAGAGAGAGAGAGAGAGAGAGAGAGAGAGAGAGAGAGATCTGTCTCAAATGAACCCGCTGAGTTTGTTTGTCCAGCCACCCAGTGTCATACCTAAGATTAAATCATGAAGGATGTGGTTGGACATCTAATTTTACAAAAACAAATTCTCTGAAAGGCTGTGTTTACACTAGGCCAAAGTTGGGGAGTTAGCGGGGGGTAGCGAGCAAAGTGGAGGCAAAAAGAAGCGTATTAGTTCACCACTATATTTAAACATTACATTTGGGAATTACATACTGTGGAATATGGAGCTGTTTATTGACATTCGTCTATGTGTGCGTGTGTGTGTGTCTATGTGTAATGTTTATATCTCGAATGCTAGGAATATGTGACAGTTTTGAACTTGTAGCGACATTTTTCTGGTCCCCTTGAGAATATTGGATTTTTATTTATTTATTTTTACAAAACATTTTCAAAATATATTTATTTAAAAAAAAAGCAAATAAACAAACAAACAAAAACTAAATAACTAAAGGAGCCAAAAGATTTCATTTTAAGTAACTGATTAAGATTAGGGTTAAGTTTAGATGTAGGCATAGCATTATTTAGCTACAGTAACACACAAGTCACTGAAAATATTCCTTAAATTTAGAAACACAAATTATTTATATGTACACAACATTTTGTTTTGTGGAGGCTCATATGTCAGGATGACATTTTTTACAACAGGAATGAGAAACTGTTTGAACACTTTTATACTCGTCTCCTCTCAGTCCTCCAACTGTAGCACATCCCTGTCACTTTGTCCTGCCTTTCCCTCTAAATCTACTTATTGTCTAAATAGTATTTCTATGGTCACTGAGCTGGTACCTGCATAGTGGCTTTTATTGAGTTAAAAGATTTGCAAACAGCAGAGGTAAATATTGACCCAAAGCATTAGCTAGGAGAGAGGTGTACAGAAGTGCAGGTCAGACTCACTCACTATGAGAGAAGTTTCTGTCTCATAGACTTGGGCTTGACACCTGAGTGCCTGACACCTTGTCATCAGAAAATGAATGTATGATTCTCTTTCTCTCACTCCCTTCCTTTCCTTTCTTTAGATCATTCCATCCAGCCATTCTCTTTACCCCTTATACTGCACAGGGCTGTGAGAGAGCCTATCCCAGGGGCCTTGGGGCACAAGGCAGGAGACACCCTGGCCGGGGTGCCAACCCATTCCAGGGCACAATTGTGCACACCCCGACACACCCATTCACATAATACGCACAATTTGGAAATGCCAATCAGCCTACAACGCATGTCTTTGGACTGGGGGAGGAAACCCAGAGAAAACCCCTAAAGCACAAAGAGAACACAAAGGGCAGAGGTGGGATTTAAACCCCCAACTCAGGAGGTGCGAGGCAACAGTGCTACTCTTTGGATCATTTATCCAGAAATTCAAAATTTAGCAAAAGAAGGTCTCGATTCACTGTACAAACATTTGATTGAAAACTGAGGTTCATATACAATGGATTCACACTGGACTGCATACTCCTGGGAATCTAAAATCACTTATCAGCCGTTTTTATTCCCTGAATCAAGGAAAAACACTTCAAACAGGGTGTATGTGTGTGCTTCTTGCATGGCTGCTTGTATACGCCCCACCTCTAATGAATAGTTACCTGATCTTGTTGTCAATCAACGTGCGCACTCCCTCCTGCCTCCAACCCACCACCTGTCAATCATCTCCCCATGAGGTGGATGTGCTCACTCAAAATGCAGACCACAGCTCAGCAGATAATGACAGGGGAGGATCAGGTAGCAGGCAAACACACACAAGCACACAGGCCTTTACCATATCCTTATACCCAAAGCATGTTAGCAATCATTCCACGTAAACTCAGAGGAAAGGATTTTCAGAGACAAATGAACACCTGTCAGGTTGAAATGACATGGTTAATGGTCATTTTCCATTAAAACATTTTATAGGCTGAGACTGAATTAGATTAGGACATCTAATTAGGACATCACTTCCTCCACTGCGATAAGTCAGTGCCTCGCTAAAGCACCATGACTCCATGAAATAATCAGTCTGATTCTAATGGGTTCCCTAAGTCTCCATGTTCTGCTTATCTCCTACAGTATATGCAGTATGGAAAAGGTTTGTTTGATCAATGAAGACTGTGTACTTTCTATTCCTTACTGCCTTATATATTCCCTTTATGTTTTGTTTTACGCATACATGCACAAACAGGTTTCTACTAGTCAAGAGTGTTTGAGTTCTGTTGACCACGAGTTTACAACTCCGTGCCAACCCTTCTCCTCTGCTTAGTGTCTATACACGCACACTCCACCTTCCCCCATCATCTCCACCTACACTTCTCTCTGCAAATGTATTGACATGTACAATTTTGGCTAATCCCTCCTCTCCATGGCTGCCTGCTTCTCAAATAGCTTTTCCTCTGAGACACAAGAGAAGGAAATGGTATACAAGGCAATTTGAGAATTTTCAAAAGCTGCAAACTATTTCCAGGTTATAAGAACATCCTGAGAGCAGAGCAGAATTTAATTGAGGAAATATTTTTTTTTACTAACATGCAGGCAGAGAACCACAGCTTTATGCACACATTCATGCAAAGTACTTTACTTTAGGCATATTATCCTTTCAATGTTGCGATTGTTTCTGTAATGCATTTCACTTGGCTTCACAAGTCTAGCTTTCTCAAATGTAAACACTTACATTCGAAAAAAAATTCTTTTGAAGAACAACCACTATTGCCTGGAGGGAATTACCACTTTATTTCCTTTGTTTCCATTTTTTTATCACCCATACCAACCTGAGGCAAAATTCATCTATGAAGCAGATTTTTGACTTGGGGGGAAAATAAAGTGGTGAGGAGGATTACAAACATCAAATAGAGCAAGAAGCCTTGAAGGTAACCCACAAAACCCATAACATATAGACATATACACATAAGACTCCAACAGAGATTTTTTCAATAGATAACTTGAGTAGCTTTTTAAGATGAGCTTCTTGTTTTATTACTTGGCACAACTTGGTATGTGGTATGGTGTTATCGCCAGAGTCACTGACTGCTCTGCAGACCACCCATTCAACAAAAACTCTGAAGACCCAAATGAAGACCCATTTCCAGAAGGAAATGAATGAGAGGATGTCTCATATGACCTGCAATACATCAACATCTTTTAGAACTCACTATGGAATTCAAGGCTAAATCAGAGGTTTATTCCTCCATAACAAGCAAAATGCTGCTCAAGGGAATGTTGTGGAAAAATAAGACAGGAAGTGATTTGTCAGTTATATTGTCAGATGACATAAACTATTAGTTATGAACTAATACTATTAATTATTTAAGAATTATGAGACGTAAGACAGTTGGATGCTGAGAACATACGAAGTCATAAAACTCTCAGCAGGCCAATTGTTACATACATATGCACAAGTACACACACACAACAAGATATACAAATACACACAATCCAAGCTTGCAGCACCAGCACACTGGCTCTGCAGTCATGTATCTCAAAAATTCTGATACAGCTCCCCATTACCCTAATATGAAAATTACAACCATCTGAAACATCTCTTAGGGTTCAACCATAAACGACTGGCAAGCGTAATACATCATTGCCTCGGCTGTTCAGTCCTTTTTTCTACCTCCAGATTAGGCACTTCAAGGCTTGCCAAGGAAAACACAACCCGGCAGAGATGACTCGGCCTGTGCACTTGCAAACGGTGCTGTTACGATCATTTGTCTTTTCTTTCCCCTTAATCTATTTGTTTTGTTTTTTCCTCTGTGAATGGAAATTTTGAGGTTGATTGGCTTTGCATGTTGTGCTCCAACAGTTTGAATGAAAAATGGTTTGGGGACATGGTTGGGTTATGGAGCTTAGGATACGGAACCGATTACCCATCTCCACGCTTAGATGTCCTTGAATAGTCTCCTACCCTTTTACCCCAGCTTCATAGCACAAGTGCTACACAAATATAAATGCCATACATACATTACATTTTTCCCAAATGCATGGCTGTATGGACACACACATTCACACATTCGGTTTAGTTAGAGGCTTGACCGCTGTGAGTGTTTCAGTGCTAGTACTGTTCTTTCTTCTGATAGCTTCAACTTTCTCATGGATTCCTCACATTGCCAGGTCACTGTTCCCCTCCTCAATGTCAAATTTAAGGACAGTGTTTCTATACATCTCTCTATCCATGATACTCAGATTACTGTTAGCCTTGCTAAATTGCAGAAACAGAACCAAGTCTTGGCAGCTTCAGTACATCTATGACAAGACTTTCAATGGCAAAGTAACTTGGGCTGACAGTAATTGATTTGTGGCACAATTCACATGTGGCTGGCGCTGTGATTGTAAATGCTGGAATTGTTTTTTAATGGGTCGGCTTTTCAAACAGGCTCCATTAAAGTTCATGTTTTGTTTTTGCTCAGAAGAAGGCAGTCATGGAAACGACTGTATTACAGTACACATGAGAAGCGAATCATGCTATATTTGTTCCGCCATAAACATTAAAGCATTTTTATCACATTTAATCTACTTTCCATTTGTCAGCACATGTTCTCAATGAAGGTTGTCAGAAGATTTTTAAAAATTTTATCTGTATGCATTTTTGCTTGGTTTGCTATGTCCAGAAAATCTCTTGTGATTAGGCTGTGTAAAAGTTCATTTTTTTTTTTACATCGAGAACAGCGATTGAACCTCACACATGGCCCTATTTTCTCTGCAGCATCAGTCAAGCCGCTCCTCCTGTCCAAACACACTGGATCTCCTCTGGGACAGCTAGATGCTTACTCTCAACAGATGTGGGAATGTTGTGCAGCATTTCATCTCAGATGGGCTGGTTTGAGTATTTCTATAACCGGGATCTCCTGGGATTTTCATGGACAATAGTCTCTAGAGTTTACTCAAAATGGTGCAGTAAAGAAAAATCTTCCAGTGAGTGGCTGTTCTGTGGATGAAAATGCCTTATTGATGAGAGAGATCAACAGAGGATGGCCGGGCTGGTTCAAGCTGATAGAAAGGCTACAGTTACTCAGATAACCACTCTGTACAATTGTGGTGAGCAGAAAAGCATCTCAGAATGCACAACACGTTGAACCTTGAGGCGGATGGGCTACAACAGCAGAAGACCAAGTCGGGTTCCACTTCTGTTCTTGAATGAAGACTGGAAAAACGTAGCCTGGTCTGATGAATCTCAATTTCTGCTGAGGCACACAGATGGTAGGGTCAGAATTTGGCACCCAATCTGCCTTGTGTCAACAGTCCAGGCTGGTGGAGGTGGTGTAATGGTGTGGGGAATGTTTTCTTGGTACAGTTTACGCATCATGCACCATGTCACAAAGCAAAAGTCGTCTAAACTGGTTTCATAAACATGACAATGAGTTCATTGCTCTTCAGTGGCCTTCCCAGTCACCGGATCTGAATCCAATAGACCGCCTTTGGGATGTGGTAGAATGGGAGATTTGTAACGTGAAAATGCACCTAAAAATCTGCAGGAATTGCCTGATGCAATCATGTCAAAATGGACCAAAATCTCAAAGGAATGTTTCCAACATTTGTGGAATCCTTGCCATAATGAACTGAGGCTGTTTTGAGAGCAAAGGGAGGCCCTACCCAGTATAGTGTTCCTAATAAACTGCTTGGTGAGTGTATGTAATATTTACATAGTGCAATGATCCAAATTGATACATAAATGCCATTCAACCAAAGTGATTATATGATCAAAGACCAACTATCCCAGTTATTTTAACAATTTGTAAGTTATACTTCTTCAGTATTTTAAGTCTTCAGGCAAGCATATGCCTAGCTTTGAACTGGAGCAGACCATGTGTGTCTTCCTGTGTATTCCTATGTGTGTGTGTGTGTGTGTGTGTGTGTGTGTGTATGTGTGTGTGTGTGTGTGTCCCATTGATGTAGCCTGGAACAAAACTGATAATGGGAATTCCAAACAGTCATCCAACTGGGAATTTCCACTGTAGTTCTCTAACACCAGTGAGAAGGCAAAAGTTGTGTTGGGCTCAGGTGAGAGTTGTATTAGAGATGTAATAGCTGAGATTTTCCTCTGATATCTGAGGGAGTTCAAAGGCTGGCATTTATATTGCATGTCTGTTCCAAGGCCCAAGGCTGTGCTCACTCACCACTGCCAGCCTCATGGTTCCTTATGAACAAAGTCATCAAATGGAGATTAACAGGGGAATGAGACCCACAGAGCTAATTCACTAATATCAGCTGCTGTCTATAGACTTGAAAATAGCAGACCAGAAAACACTAACTCTTGATTTCTTGGAGCATTAGTAATTTTGTGGGCAGTGTTTGGTAGGACTTTAAAGACCTTCAGGGCTGATTTGTCTCAGCACTTTATTTACATTCAACAATTTATTTTAAACCATTCTGTGCCTTTTTTGAATGTGTGTATCTTATTTGTCTTATTTCCTTATTGCAAAGTATGTTTCTCAGCTTGATGTGTTTTTGCTGACAGCATTTGGGGTTTTAATGCATAGGGTAGAAGCACTCAAATGTAGCTCCTTATTTTAACCAGTCAACCAATCATTTGGGGAACTATATGGAGTAATTAGCTATTGTTTATATTATAATGAGCAATATTATGTACACAGTGCATATATCCAATCCATCTGAAAACTCTCAGATACTATAGCATTCTCTACAGATACTATTTTGGTTCTACAGATATATATATATTTTTTAATTTTGATTCTGTTTGTGGTCAGTCTTAATCAGATCAGCCGCTTGATGAGTGAAAGTAGTGCTGAACAACAAACTTGCTCACAGCTCAGTGTAACTCACAGTTGTGTTACTCTCATGCTAGTTTAACCATCAGCCATGAGAGTCAACAGAACTTGCCAATACATAATTGTAATGCAAATAGATATGGCTGATTTGGCTCCCATAATAATATTTATTATTATCATCATTACATCAGTTCAAGTTCTTTTTTTCAAGAACTCAAATAGTTTGAGCTGTTTGGGTTTAGATTAGCTGTGGTATGTGGTAAAATACAATGTTGTGCCATACTATATTGACCTTTTGCACTTCAGGGTACCAATTGGTTGACACTGCCAATTTGCAGTGTAGGACATTTATATGGAAAACATTTTATTCTGTGTTATTGAGGTGCTTCAGGCTATTAACAGTTAACATTAAGATAGTCCAACTGTTTCCAAGGTTTTTGGTTGAAAAAAAAAAGCCAAATAATAGACCGTCCTTTGACTGCAGGTGTGTGTAGTAATGAGGTTTCTTTGAGGAAGCTGGATGACGCAGTACAAAAATGAGTTTTATAAATAAATGATGTATTCAGCAGGTTTGGCTTGATCCTGTGTTTTCTACCTCAGCTAGCACTCCAAACAGGTGTGTACACACCCATATTCTGCCTTTACTTGATTAAGTTAATCAAGGCAAACATGTTGTCACTGGCAGAACATGTTCCAGCATCTTGCACGTATTGGCCTTCAACCAAAAGAGAGGATTGGTATAACAAAGAGAAAAGGAATACAAAAGCCATCATGCAGAGGACTTTTTCATGTCTCAGGAAAAGAGGGTTATTTATGTTCATCTGGTCATCAATTCTCTTTCTCACACTCTACTTGTTCATATTTTGGCCACTCATACAAAGCTCTCTTGTAGTCAGGAGGGAAAAACATAGGCTAATCCTTCTTGATTGTGGGCTTTTCCTACAACCCCTAGGTCATCAGCAGGTCGATCCACTCGCTTTTTTCTTTCTCCTTCTCTTTCCTCATGAGCATGGTTTAGTAATGGAGCTCAGAAATGAGTTCTAATACACTGTACACTCCAACAGATTAACTGATGGAGGGACTTTGATCAGGAGAGGCAACTATAGTTGAAAGATTCATGCCAATCAGCAGTGATCAAAAAGGGTACAATGACAAGAGTTAGGGGGTCAAAAAGGTCCAGCAGTAAATCTGTATTCCACACACTCAGAAGAGAGTATAGTTATGGCCCCCTGGGCAGTAATCAGGAAAATAGGACACAGGATTAAGTGAACATTAACAATGATTAACGGGGAACATAAAGAGGGAAAAAACAAAGGTTGCAGTTGCCTGACTGGGATGGAGCTGAGCTTTGAGGGAGCAAATTTAGCCACAACATGTATCCTGAATGTGTACCAGTGCATGCAGGATGTCTATTGTGCAAGTGAGTGTATTTTTACAGAAAAGTTTTTATACCATATGGATATACACTAGAAGGGAACATTTGGACACACCATCTCACAAAAAGGTTTTCTTTATCTTTAATCAATATTCTAGATAGTTTTTCCAAAGATCTAAATGGAAATGACTTGTCTGGGAGATAATTAACCTTTAAGCAAAAACTTTTTTTTTGGAACAAATTTCAACCATAAACTCTTAATTTTCTTTAAGAAAAAGACAAATACGTTCAAACTAGTGTGTCGAGACTTTTTACTGGTAGTGTATTTATATCTGTTCAGTTACGTGTGTATTGCTCCTGCACTGCTGTGAGGCAGACAGGATGTTCCCAGGCTGAAGCAACAGGCAGCTGGAGGCTGGAGACTTGCCAAGTCAAACCTGTTGCCACTAGACCAAAGGCAGCCAAGCTGCACTGGAAAACACTCATGTCTCTACTTCCTAAGAGAGAGAGGGAGAGAGAGAGAGAGAGAAAGAGAGAGAGAGAGAGTGTGTGTGTGTGTGTGTGTGTGTGTGTGTGTGTGTGTGTGTGTGAAAGAGAGAGAGAGAGCACCAGATAACTACGCTGATGATAGAGGACAAAAACAGACAGATCCTCTCACATCAGACAACAGCTCCATGGAGGAGGGTAAGCCTGGGAGAGTGAGTGAGAAATAGGAGAAAGCATTTCCTTCAAGTCGACAGGCTGCCAAGCTTCTTTCATTCTCTTGGCCCTCATCCCTCGTTACTCCCCTCTCCTCCTCCACATCCCAGAGTGGGAGTGAGGGACACAAACCCCATATGGAAGCCATTAACCCAGGCATCTGAGACTCATCATGCCGGGGAATGTTTACTGAGATGTGTGCTGTGATGTCAGAGAGCGGCTGTGGAGCACAGGCGGCAAAGTGCTGTGTCAGGATAGGGGGGAGGAGTGGGGTAGAACGGGGTAGTAGGAATGAAGGAGGGGGACAACAAAATGCTGAGCCTCCAGTTTTTTCACCACACCATAAATTAGCGCAATCCCTGATGGAAAACATTCACGCAAAGCCAGGCCGCAGGGCCTAAAAACACTCTCGAAATACTGCGTGCGGTTATGCATGTTGTTCCAATTAAAACCCGAAAGTAACACCACCATTGAAGTTCCACCCAAATACATGAGCCCATAGAGCAGATGATACTAGGGTTGGAAACAGCCTGATGCTGGTTTTGATATAAATTCTTGGATTATGCTTTAATGGACTTATCAGTTACAAAAAATAGACCCAGTCCATTGAATAACAACAGAGAAATTTCCTATATAAATTTTTCCACTTTGATGTAGTTAGTGAGGTCAACATGAGCTTTCATGAGACACAAAAAACTTTACGTTGCTTGCTTCCTACACACACACTCACACACACAGAGTTGACCAGCCTCTTGCTCATTATACCTTATCATGGCCATCATGGCTAAACTTTTCCTCTCAGTGATCCAGCAGCCTGTATGCACAGCCCTGGAGACTTTAGTACCATGGCCTTGCTTTATGAGGCTTGATAGCATCAGCCCCAGCATGGCCCTCATAGCCTGTGTCAAACACACCTAAATATAAACTGTTCCCAAAGCACTGGCTAACAAAGGCCACACCACCATCAGGAAAAAGGAGGGATCTGACTCTCTGAGTGGCTCTGCAACAACAGGAAACACATGTTTGTGGCAGGGTGACAGACATGTGAACCCAAAGACAGCAATGGGGCAGGTCAAAGTGGAGGTACGCAATGCACATCACTTCCCTTTCCTGTAGCAGTGTGGCTGGAACTGACCACAGGAAAACCATGGGGCAGGAGGGATGCAGCAGAGGAAAAGGTGCAGGGGGTATTGATCAGGTGAAGGGAAGCAGACAGGTTTATCTCCTACAGTATAACATCCTATCTGAGCTCAGGATGGGAACTGTGGGGATGTTGCCATGGTCATAGTAGAAAGGAAGGTCCCACAACATGACCTGTGACACTGCCATTATCAGTCTGGCTATGAGTGTGGAGTGGAACAGTTTTATATTTTTAGAGGTATCGGTTTATTGTGTTTCCTCTTTTGCAAGAGTCAGGGATGAATGAGTGAGGTATTCATTTCAATGATCTATTATTCTTAGTTGTATGGCCTTGTACTTTATCGTGAAAACTACTTCTCATGCTATGCATAATGTAAACATCTACGATTCATAACCCTGAGTCATCCAGAAGATCCAGGACCCATATATTTCTTCCATGTGTAAAGAATTTAATAATATATATATTATTTTTACATTATATTCACCCTTTACTCTAGAAGGGTTTATTGTGTGAGTTTGTCCAGACCTTAGTTGCTGTTACTCATAAGTTTACCTTAAGCCCCGTCATCATTAATGGAATGAATAAACCAGGTAGCTGAAAACCAAACCTTAGCTGTCTGCATGCCACAGACTGAGCTGCTTTCCATGTTCGGTCACAATTCAGGGTTCTCACTGGAGTATTTACTCTGAACTTGACTAAAATAATGCTTTTATTTTATACATGTGTATTCTTAGAATCCTATGGAAAGAGCTGTCATGTGTGTGTGTGTTTTTTTTTGAACACCTCTGTACTTCCAGGTCAAACTCCAAACAAGGATGAACAGCAGCACAAATCTGCCTTAATATAAGGTCTGAACTTGAATATTTGTGAACAATCTATCAAGCCTGTGTGTTACTGAGTTCTGCCAATGGAAGCATAATTATTAAGTGTTTTGTGATCTTCAATGGCCCTAAACATCAAAACTCTTTGTATGATTGCCAGAAATGGCACTACTCCTTTGCCTTGCTCAGTCATAAATATGCCCAAAGAGACAGAGAAGGTTTAGTCTGTTTCCCTACTGAGTTTAGAAAAAGATAATCTCCTGCCTATTCCGAACACTAAACACCCTGCCAAAGTCAATGTTTTCGCAGTACAGTAGATGAAAGTGGTCCAGAGGCTTAGAGGGAAGTCTCCATGCTTCCTGACCTATAAAAGGGGAAAAAAACAACACACGTTCACCTAGGTAGGGGCTAGTGAACAAAAAATTTTGTCTACGTTTACCTCAGACATCAATACCAGTGCCGATAATATTATGCGTCAGGCAAGCATGTCTGCTTCCCTGTCTGCTTGTTGCGGGCAAGCAGTACGCTGACATGCAGAAGACTAACACACAATGTTTTGTCATGTAGGTCTTGTTGGAACTTGAACGTAATCAGTGTTGGCCAAAAACAACACAGTGGAAGGCAGAGGGTGAGGCTTGTTTGTCACATGCCTGCAGGTGTGATGGAAGATTAAGCATGCTACTCCTAACTTTCAGACCCACTTCAGGAACTTTCTAACCACAATGATTGATTTAAGATCTGCATTCTCTGTGGCGAAATCATTATTCAAAATGTAACTGGACTGAGGTTATTGACTTTGGAACTGTAATGAAGGCTCCAAAAGAGCTGTAAAGTTACACTGAACAGAAACCCCAGAAGTTGTTCTTGTATTGCCTTGTATATTGGGAAAAATGGCCTTGCTCACTCCATGTGAAGTCAAACCAGAGAGACTACATGTTGCTGCACTCATAGGCAGAACAGAAAGAATGGATACAAATGTTAGACAAATTTATTATGTTTCTTGTCTTCTTTAAAACTAGTTTTCCTTCACTCCGCCAGCTGTTGTCTGCTTGGATGGTTTTCCAGTACTGCGTTATTCTGAGAGCAGTGAAAATAAACACATGCCTTGGGAATCAACATGTATCCAAGAGCAATTCATCTGTGTAGCAATCTCACCGTTATATAAGACTACTTGGTTGTGGAATTCACATGACCGTTTATTTTCCTTGATTGCCTCAGTTGTGCTTTAGTTGCACAGGCTTCATTAACCAGGATGGTGAGGTTTAACTGGCTACCTGTACACCCAGATGGGAACAAAAACACTGTGTTACTATGTGGCTTCTAGATATGGCTCTCTAGTGATGGCTCATGTCATGGGTACGTGACTTAAGTGGATGATTGTGCCATCTCATGAAACTGATTTTTTTTTTGGTTTGACTCTTTAACATTTCTTTTGAAATTAGGTTGGCTAAGCCCACTGTAATAACCATTCCTTGAATCCACATAGAGGAGGTAGGGTCAGACTTTGTTTGCCCAGTTTAAACAGTAAAATCAGAATATTATTCCCATGTCTGATGTGTATCTAATGTTTACCTAAACAGCAAACACATCAAAAAAGCTCATTTCTATTACAGTTTGGATTTCATTCAGTTACTGACATGGGCATTTCACTAAAGGATCACATGACCATATCTCCACAACTAAATCTGATCAGATAAAGAACAAAAACAAATTTGAACGGAGCATTTCACTCTGCTGAAACCTGATCTTTTTCCTGGTCTGATGGGAATCAAATGTTGAATAACTGACAGATATCTGGTTTTGGAACTTGTTGCTCTGCTATCTCGAATAACTTGATAATTACAGTGCGAAAAAAGCTCTGTTTTTGCTCTCTTTTTTTTTGTTTGTGAAGTGCGTAAACTAGACTGCAGAGAGTGTAGGCTATAAACTACAGTATGCTGTGTGACATTGATTTTGTCAATTATGAGTTGACCTTTAAACAAAATAACATAATAGGAACTTGAACTTCCAGGCTGCACAGCTGTGTACATGTATTTAATATCATTTCAGAGCATAGATAGATACTAAGATAATTCTCAGAAATAGAGAAAATAAAAAAATGACTCCGGTGTTTATACCAAAGACACAGAGACTGAAACAAAAGCTGATATGGAAGGAAGAGAGAGAGAGACCCTGCTGCTCCCTAGGAGTCTTGGCCGAGAAATCATGTCCAGCATACCTTCGCACACAACAGCTGGACCACTTAGCCTGGGCCACATCCGGATTCCTGCACGATTAGCACGCCTGTGCTCCCAATGCATCCTTCAGGGTGTTTATAATGACATCAGGGGCTAAGCAATGATACATGACAGCATGACAAAGTCATAACTACATTAGTGACGGGTGTAATTAAGGACACTTTATCGTCTAATTCCTTTGAGATCTTCTTTGTCTCGACTCAATTCCTGTAACCCTCTGCCTCTGGCTGTCTTAGTCCCTGTCTCTACTTCCCCGCACACTGTCTAGGTCTTAGGTGGGAAACAAGTTAGTGGTTTACTCCCTAATCCTAGAGGTCAGCACACTCAAATGGGAAGTGAAAGAAAGGGGGAGGTATGTGTATGCGCATTTCCACTGTAAGATGGATTTGATTGAGCTGAGATTGCTGGGTTTGTGGATTGAAAGAACGCCAACCCCGAAATGTCTCTCTCATACTGAAACTCACATCTGCAGCTTCTCACTCTTTCCACTGCTGGGTTTGATGAACAATGACATGTGCTGGGCTGACCAAGCACCCAATCAGTGGAGAGATGTGGTAGAGAGCTTTGGCGTGTGAGTATGTTTGTATGTCTGAATAGGGGATGTTCTTGGCTCAGAAGCAATTAGAGATCAGATGTTTTACTCCACCAAGGACATGTTTAAACTCCTTGCAGTTGACTTGTGGTAGATGTAAGGAAATCAGAACTCCTTGAAGTTTGTGAGAAAATTTAAGCAGCAAAGACCCTCATCTTCTCTCTTAGTTCCTGTTTTTCTTTTTGGTCAAGTTATTGAAACTTAAGGTATTTAAACATGGACCCACAGACTATATTTGAGGTTTTATGTTAACATCAAAGCCACAAACAGGATTTCAGCCATAACCAGTGTTAGTCCCAGAATTAATGTTTCTAAAACACTAAATAAGGGTTTGATTATGTTGTCCGCCTTGCCCTGAATACAGGAAGCATGGCTACACAGTATAAAATCCCTAAACTGTTTACCTGTGTTGCAAGCAGGCATAGAAATTAAATTGCTACCATTACATTTCAATAGGTTAGCTGTAACAAATGTTGCATAGCAAAGCCGTATCCAAATTATCTATAAGAATGAAGGGCAGTCTATCATTATTTTAATGGAATAGTCTTAAAAATTGCTGGTTCACAATTTTTGCCTCAGCTGGGTGTAAAACATTATGATTTTTCACCAAAGCCCATGTCTGTATGCAATCATTCACTTTCACAGCTGACCTTCACTGATGCAGCACTAAGCCTTGGTCTCTCCAAGGCCATAACTATAGGATGTTTCATGAAACTTCGGGGGGGAAGTGGAAGGCTATAACGGCTGGAGGACCTCTGTGGTGTTGTTGTGTGATAGTGCAGTCATTATTGGAGGATTAGCTAAGGGGATCAGGGGCTTACCCAGCAGGCAGCTGTGCACTTAGACTCCTGCCCATAAACAGACTGTGAGAACCAACTTCTCACCAGTAGGCCTTTAACAGGCTGATGTTTAGTCTAGCCTAGTGGGCATCAGCAATTACAGCCCATCCAAATTATTTACTGTCATTTATCAGTGACTGCATAAGCCGTAAGCTAAAGTGAAATTGTGCAATTATACGAGCTGTAACATGATGACATGGATGTGTCTGTCTATTAATACTGTGGTAAGTTTAAAAGAAATATTATATGAAACAATGATTGATGCCATAAAATTACTTCCTGCTCCAATTGCTGCTATTTTGATATTCCAGGAAATTATTGACAAGTCTTGTTGTTATGGGCATTCAAATAAGAAAAATAATTTGAAATAATATTTATACTGTTCTCAGGCAGTCTGAAAGTGGCTTTGTTGAATGACCTTTATTCTGGTTACTTAAGTGACTGCTGGGAAACACAAACTGCATAAAACAGTGCAATAAATGCAAATGGCTACAATTAAGCAAAAGAGCATGATTCCCAAATTATTCTTTCTGCAGAAGAGGAGGCTTATGGGAATGCCCCACAAATAGAGACTGAGACACAGGGAAAGAGATTTACTCATACAATTGCCACTTATAGATTGAAATACTGACAAACAACACACAAACTCATAAAACATAATCCCATACACAGAAACAGCTGGACTGGTGTAAAGTGCTTGGCTGCACTCAAGCTTTTAAGAGTCCCAGCAGTATAAGCGAGCTCGGTTTATTAGTGAGCTGAACATTCACTGGCACAAAGGCCAGGCCTGTGGTCATGGCTGTGTAAAGGCTGATTTATACTTCAGCAAAGATGCATGTAAATGTATTTGAGACTAAAAGAAGGGGTTTATGGGTAAGCATAACTCACCAACGAGCCAACATACGTACCTTATTTTGCATCCATATTGACTGGTTGAGCAACGGAGCAAGCATTGGAGATGGGATGGCCATCTCGGATGTGACTTTCTAAGCACTTACACAACCCGTTTTCAAAAACAGTGCCAGTGAATTCTTGGAGTGAGGTAGAGAAAACCTCAGTGCAGACAAGTACAGTGTAAATAATTATATAGTTCATCATATTCAGTCATATTTGCATTCAGTACACTGTTCTCTAATGCATATATTTGTGTTTGCAGATTCACAGATGCAGATGCAATTCTGCCCTTAAAGAGACCCCTCATAACTGCTCTGAGAAAAATAGTAGAAGTATGAGCAGTAGCAAGAGACAAATAGAGGAGAGGGTGTGAGAAGATGGAGGCACTAGTAGAGCCACGGTATTACCAGAACCTGGTCCATTGCATGTTTATTAAGTTTGCTGCTCTTATTGATTATTAATGAAACATACCTTGCTGTATTTGTACATATGCTTCCCCTCCTTCTCTCTTGTCACCCTTCTGTCCAGTATCAACCTCTCCCCAACCTCTCTGCATGGTTAAGACCTGCAAGATCTCTTAGGATTTTTTACAGAGGTGCTGATGAAAATATGGGGTCAAAGGTCTCCTGCAGGGGCGCAGCAGACAGAGGAACAAGGGCTACGGTAATGTCATCTAATAAGTATCCCTAATACGGCTCTTATGCGATTTTAACAAGACTTGGAGATTTGTATTCCTCTGGCACAGTTCCACAGCTGTATGGATTGCAGGGGAGGGAGAATGCTGAGAGAAAGAATGATGTGAATATATAAACTGAAGGCCACAAGCAGTGTCTGGGTCCCATTTCGAGTTCTGCATGTGCAGCTGGATTTCATTTATGCCCAACCTCCCCCTACTCGACTCTGCAGAACCACTCCCTTTAAGGAGGGAAATAAAATCTGCACATACTCACACACTCACACACTCACTCACACACACACACACACACACACACACTTAACCCTTTCTTTTAAAGGTGCAATATCAAAGCAAACTGTATATCAGAAACTATGAATTGAACACTTTTTTAGCAAATTTTTAGCAAAATAGGTATCATCTTCCCTGAGTAGCATACAGTGGTTGAAAAATCAGTTCATATGGTGTTAAGGCTAATCTAGTGTTCTGTCAGGGAATGCCTATTTTTCTGGGGATATGTAATAAACACACAAATATACAGTAAACTGTATGTCTATGCACTCTAAAGAGCTATTTCAGTGCACTCATGTATGCTTTAAAAAATATATTCTTCCAAATGTTTCTATGAAACACTCCAGTATTACTCTGTCTGATAAGAGTGAAACCATGTGTGGGCTGCTGAATGAGAGAGAGAGAGAGAGAGAGAGAGAGAGAGAGAGAGAGAGAGAGAGAGAGAGAGAGAGAGCATGTTTATAGTATGCGTTTGTGTGGATGTTTCCTGTGTGTGCTGGTGATCATTTATCCCACCATGTTTACCCCAGATGTCATATATGTGCCATTCACATAATTCTCTCCCTGGAAGGTTGCATAGAAAACACACACAGGTAGTGTATGAATGGAAGCAGCTGTCCATGAGGACAACCAATCTCCGAACCCCACGCTGCAAGAATTCACACATTACAATTCAGCAACAGATGCACAGTTATATAAACACGCAGATTAGACCTAGACCTAGAAACAGACCTTTCTTTGGCTTCCTTTTTTTACTCTAGTTAAATAAGTGGTACACCTAACACTAACCTTACTCACAGTAACCAACAGGAAAACTTTTGTCTTTGTTTGTAAAATAAATAAATAAAATGAAAAAAATGGTGAGAATACAGATTCTCATGTATTACACTTTGTATGGACACATTTGATCCTTGCAAAAGACACACACACACACGCACAAAACCACATCTTTACACAAGTGCATTCACAACACATCCCATAGTGAGACCAATGTGGGTATGAACTAACAAAACAGATGGAGAGAGAGAAATAAACAGATTTTCTTACAGAGATGGAGATAGCAGTGACATACAACTGTGACTTAGACACTAATTCTGTAGGCGACATTGGCTACAGACTAATCACTATATTATTCTGTTAAAAGAAACCATAATCTGTCTTTTTTTTTTTAATTGTGAGTGATATATATTACATTAAGCAAGATATCAGTAGTGTTGTTTTAATGTACAGTAATTTCACATGTTCACCATCTAAACCTTTTTTTGGCAGCGCCAAACGTTCCAAAGCCAAAGCCAACATTATCGAGTTCAGAGAATAAAATTTCGCTAAGCAGTTTTTTCCTTCTTTTCTTTCTTTTAAATGCTTAAATCAACAGATTATCACTGGTAAATCTATTTTAAATTTTTTCCCCAACATCAGAATCAATATTATACCTATATACCATGCATACCTATATATTAAGTTACACATTTTCTTTATTTGCTTAAGAACTAAATGTCAAACCATGAAACCATGCTAATTTCGATCATCTCTTTTTCGTTCCTTTTCCTCCCACGTTTGTTTTGCTCTGTTGCATTTGATCTCTTCCAGAATTCCTGTCTGATTGTAATTGCTGTCTGTCTATGCTGCCTTTATGTGCATGTGTGTGTACCTGTATTCATCAGTATGCATCTTCATACATATGTATATGTATATGCACACAGACAAACGCACACACACACACAAACACACACACACACACACACACACACACACACACACACGCACATTTATATTTCCATCATTCTGAGGACCTGGAGACATTTGGCCTCCGCAAAGTTATAAAAACATGCCCACACCCCCGCATGCTCACACACACACACACACACACACACACACACACACACACACACACACACACACACACACGCTAATATGTAGAACAACTTATAATGCTGTAATCTGTCAGAATTCCATGGTAATCCATTATTACTTAGAAAAACATAGCTAGAACAACAGGCTTTTTGATTCCAAGACATCATAATCATCAGAGGTTACATTATCTAATACAAACATAAATCCAATATTGAGCACAATGGGCTAATGCCAAGAACTAGTCTATCTGAGATGCTGAAGTGTTGAACACAAGACGTGCCCTTGATATGGTATGGCATGATTTTTATGCAACACTGAAACAAATCTGTCTGGGAAGAAATGTAAGACAAAGCTGGGAGCCAAAACAATGAGTGAGCTGAATGATAAGCTAAAGGCAAAATGAAAACCTGCTGGAACACAGCTCACGCATGTCAGCTATATTGCTTCATAATCCCTCTGTTATCTACAGCAGGTATGTTCCCTCCCTCTTGCCTGCATTATTCAGCAGCAGTTGCACACGTCTTTTCTTGAAGCTGCATATTAACCCTTTGTGCAGCCTGTAGCTCTAACTCTAATATCTTACTCCAGGTTGTTGATGCTGTAGGTTTTCATTAAACATTCAACAAAATGTATGTGTGCCTAGCACGGTCAGCCAGCGACTTGCCTTTTACATGATTTCCCATCGGATAAGAAGGTTTAAAAGGAAAGGTGAGCAGAAAGAGATACTGCTTTGAATGAGGAAGTAGGCTGATTTTTGTCAAAGAGCCTTGCTGGTTATGGGAACTGGGCTTATGTCATTGTTTTCCAGCTTTACTTCGTAAGCCCTGAGGGGACTTCTGACTTACTGTATAGAAAAAACAAACAAGAGGGAAGAATATGAAAAAAGAAAGAGTCACATTCCTCCATTTTAGCATAAACCCTTCTCTTAAAGCTCTTGTAGTGCATTACTAGCAGTAGCAGTCTATGGTTTTAGTGAATACCTCAGCATGGAGTCACACACCTAGTTTACAGTAAATGTAAGCTGCTCAGAATCTGTGCCTCCATTTGGGAAAGGTATGACTTCTTAGTAGTACCTTTTAGATTTTTGAAAATATAAATCACAATTAATTCCACACATTAATTCCTTCGGATGTTTTTCTTCTGATCCTCACCTCCCTAATCTAGCAGTGAAGTCTATTTTCATTACGTATATATTAATTACTTCAATTCCATAATATGTAAGAAAAAAATGTTGAAAATGTAGGTCACACATTTCATCAGAATACAGAGATTGTGAAATTAATTACACTATGTTCCTTTTTCTCAACGTAGCTGGAAACAAAATTATGCAACACAATGTCAATTGTGAACTGTTACAGGAGAAAACGATCAAACACGAGAAGCTTCTTTAACACAAGACCTGAGTTTTGGGTCATCGGCAGGCCTGTGTGGAACAGGTCTAGCTCCCTCCAGGGGCTGCTGAGGTTTTCAGTCAGGCATGGCCATCCATTTGTCATCTGCCTTATCTGCCTGTTATTATCTGAAATGGATGCCAGATGCCCTGGAGCACAGCCGTAGTAACTGGATTTGCTGTGTGCACAGAAAAAAAACCTGGACTCGTAATTACATAATTCTGAACATTATATGGGCTAGGATAAGGTGTATGTTATGTGTGTGTGTGTGTGCGTGCATTGACGGATAAGGTTTCAGGCGGTTTTTCTCATGCAAGTGTGGTCTTGTATTTGTCGTAGCTTTCACTGTACATTTTCAGGTAGGTTCCATAAATCAAGATTCTTCAGCTCAATAAAGTATCATGCTCTTCCTTCTTTCTAAACCAAAACAAACAGAACAAATATCAGGGCTATAGTGGTTCAAGTTTTATAACAATATGCTTCAGTAAACATCAGTGTACCACTTCATCTTGCTACTAGTTCACTAGTTCACATAATTCGATAATAAACTGAGTTTCTAGGAGGGGACAATGTTTAGATGAGTCATAATGCATTTTCTCGGATTCACATTCAGTGTAAAAATTAAAAAGTCACTGTTATTAGAGAAAGACTTGTTAAAGTAAGCTGTGAAGCTGCGATATGTTGATTTTGTGATATTGTAACTTCCGTACTGGCTGAGAAAAGCTAACCAAAAGTCCTTAATTTGTCATGAGAACATAAAAAAACTGACAAAATATTCATGAGATGATTCTCAGATGGAGGGTGTTGCTGAACTCTAGACTCTCTTGGGACTGACCACATTTACCCTGCCGATGGACCTGCGAGTGCAGCCTCTCTGCTTAGCAACATGCGTTGTTGTTAGTACAGTTTGTTCTCTGATGTCATCGTGGTGCTCAGCTGAGCATGTAAACCTCAGCAAAAAACTTGCGCTTCACTGTGGGAGTAGATCCATCTGATCATCGGCATGTAAGAGCATTCTAATACGCACACATATACTGCACACAGTACAATTACAAATAGTGTAAAATATGCAAAAATGTACATACACAAACATGTACATGTACACATCAAGCAAGATATATTATATTTTATAATCTTCCATGCATTAATGCTCATGTGCTTTGATTCAATCATAACTGACATAATTAAAAAAGGTCAAAAGTCCAAACCAGAGCAGGACATGTACGGAAACCTCCTTCACCACACCCTGTTCTTCTGACCTCCTCTGAAGCCTGGAGAGATCACATTAATCACAACCACTGTGCAGTGAAGAGCAAAGCAACACCACTATGGGAGTCCTTTTAAGGTAGCTCTCATTCAGAGCCAGTTCTGTTGGAACAGGGGACAGGAGAGAGAAAATAATCAATAAATAATATGGCTAGCTTTTTGGCTCGCCATGGCTGCTTCTTTTCCCCCATCACTGAGACCAGATAAGGGTACGCAAATATCACTGTGTGTGGTAGTCAGGACTTCCTGACTTGAATGCCGAGACTAGTGTAACCCTAATCCTAAATTCAACACCCCAAAAGAAAATGATTAGCCTGTTTTATTTTTCAAATAAAAGCTGTGGGTTTTGTGGGATTTTCACCATTGGTGCGTATTCCTTTCACAATTGGGACATTTAGGCCACACAGATAAATAGCCAAAGCCTAAACCCGTTGCTCACCCCCCGACACACACACACACACACACACACACACACACACACACACACACACACACACACACACACGCACACATGCTACAGCCTGCCTGACTCTCTCATGCAAGTATGGTCTTGTATTTGTTGTGGCTTTTCATGTGAGCCAAGATCATACCTCATATAAATTCAGTCATCTGAGCAGGGATGTATGAGTCAGTGTGCTCTGGTTTATATAGCCCTTCAGCACATCATCTACCCCAAGTGTGTCAGGTCCATCACACGGGACAGGTTTAATTTCACAGCTGCACTTAAAGTTGTTCTTTTTTCGAGGCATCAGATTATTTTTACGAGGTCTCAGTGGTAGGACAAACAAGAGCACATTTGTTCTTGTCTTTACTATTTGTGTGTAATATGTGTGTACGGTGCACACGGGTTCTTGAGCTGGTTTGTACATTTCCTCCTCAACGAGAGCCTTGATAAGAGTGAACGCTCATGTCATGTGAACCCCTGTACTTTAAGATTGACTCCTCTTCTAAGAGTTTTGCAGTTAGCTGTGTGCATTGGGGTTAACGTTTGGAGAGGAGACAGTGTGTATTTCATGGACAGTCTCTTGCCCTACAGGCTAGGCTATAAATAAGAGGCCACAACATCAGCAGGAAACCCCTGGCCCCTGAGCGCTGCCCTGGAGAGTGTTGTTCAGCCACTATTAATCACAGAGCAGATGGGGTAAAATCTCACCTCATGAATTTTCAGCTCACCTCGTTCTAAACGGAGTGTTTTTACAGTGCAGGAGACTGTCAGATTGCACATTCTGACTTTGACACTAGTTTCTCACTGGAGGATCTGACAGTGTTTAGTGTCTTTTTTTTTCATTTTGGAAGAATTAAAGGAACAATCTGGGTCTTTTAGCTTTTTATAAGACCATACAGAAAATAAAGCAAAGGTTGGTGTGTAATATTGTTCAATAATAGGCCTGTCTGGGGGTGCAGGGTGTACTCTCTTAAATCAACACACTACATGCATGACAGCTCTTCCATTAGAGAGCAGGGATGAACATGATATGGTATGTTGCATATATTGAATACCATATCTAAATTATGTGATTATAATTATACCTTGGAAAATTCTTTCAGCATATTTAATGCATCTTATCAATATTTTGTGTGTTTAATCACAGTATTACCAGCTAAGAAATGCTCACACTTCCGTTTTTCTGTAAAGAAAAGTAAAGATTATTTGATTTCTGTTAAGTTTTTATTATTATTTATTATTTCACTACACCCTGGAAAGAGTTTACTTAGCTCATTTTTGTTCCTTAACCTCCACATTAATTCTATTAACTGTATTGAGATATAATTCATTTTACTTCATTTCATTAATTTTTTTCTTTCCCACAAAACTCCTCAAAGGATATTAGAGTTCTGGAATATGAATGCAAACTGTTGTTCAGTAAGCTTCTTATGCTTAAAAATCTTTGTCTTGTGTTACTGATGGAAGCTTTATATAAAAAAATGAAAGTTTCCCCTGAGAGGAAAGTGACTTGGCGAACTTGCCAATCTCTAGCCGAGCCAGTTTCCTGTCTCTTGCTCTCTTTTGCCTTGGCAGCTCTTTGAAGTCATTGTAGATGCTCTACTTGAAAACACAATTCCCCAGGTACTGCGGCTGGCCAGTCCATGATAAGCTTTATACGAGGTGTAAGGGAACCCTGGTACCTAGCTAGCCACTTTCTCATTATTGTCTAGGCTATCTAAGATCCCTTGAAATTAATGTCCTAACCCTGTATGGTGTAATAAACATGAGTTCATCAGGTAGCTCTGCCCACCTTTGCAGAAAATAAGGTCCTGTTCTGGTGCCCTTTCAGTTCTCTAAACTGTTTAATTTTCCCTTTTCGCTTCTTTGGGAATATCCAAACCACGTATGAACTTACAAATGAGCTTTGGCGGTTGGTGGTGGATGACATAGTAAAAACAAACAACCAAACAAATGTATAAAAAATATATAAATAATAAGTACATACTAATTTCTTCAATTACTATAATGTAAACACTAATTTGAAAACATTGGCAACAATTCAACCCACAAAAATGAGCTATTATTTGTTTGTTTGTCTTCGCACAGTGGTTTTGAGATTGGAAGGAAAGAGGAGAGCAGACTGCATTCACACTCATAGAAATTTCTGGATTTCTGGAAGAAGGTAAACATAACTAACATAACTTAACCTACATGTCTTCTTGATTTTATAAACTTGATTGTTGTTGGCATAAATGACAATTTAAGCCAATAACCTCGGTCACCTCTTATGGTCATAACCTACAACAAATTCCCATAGCTTAAATGTTTATTTTCTAGCAGATGTTCAAAAAGACAATTACAGTAAATAATCTTCATGGAGCCTAAAAGATCTTTCTAACCTAAATAAGAATTTGAACAGTATTATTACAGTTTGGAGGTAAAAGCTGACAGAGTGCATGCCCTACAGTGTTGAAATGGTCCACCTCTGTTACATAGAGGTTATCAGCTGTTCTCCTAAGAGCTGGACTGTTGGGAAAGTACCAGCAAAAAAAGCACCAAATACTCTGCTCTTCTCACCCTGTGTGCTTTTGTCTACAATACACCCTCCTATCCTGCATCAGCCCTAATCTCTATCTCATCCCTCACCAGCCCCACCAGAGATCAGATTACACCTCCATCAGATAATGTTAAATACTGATTTTAAGGTTTGCTGATGCCCAGACCTGTTTAGCCTCTGCTACATTACAGATAAGTCCTGTAAAACCAGGAAGCCACTGTAAGTAATTTATAACATCCATTTATAACACAACAGGTTGTGGTTATTTTTGATCTGATCTGAATTGTGAGCATACACATTTATTACAAACTGATAGAAGCGATCGTTAAAACATTTCTTAATATTGGTTTCAAATCATAGAAACATTAGATTGCATGAAATAGCATTCACTGGATAAGGATAATAACAACTAGATTTGAATTTCAGTGCCGAAACCAAACAAGCAATAAAGCTGACCACTAGCGTGAAAGTCACCATTAAAAAAAATGAAATGGCAGTTAATTGATTGCCGCTGAAGTAACGAAGAACCTAATTAGAATCCTAAGTCCTTAACTGTTGCCATTTGTTTGCTAAACAGCAAGTAATAACAGCTCCTTAACCAAAAATGACTGTGTATTTAATGACAATAACGGATACTAATTGTTTAGTTAATAAACAAATAGTGTGTTACTGTGTATGACGTAAGTGTGTGTGCGGGGCAGAGACGGGGTTAATATGATATTGCAACTCTCATTCCATCCTAACATGAGTATGTTAAACACAGACTTGCCCATTGAAGGGAATTTCCTGAAGCGCCTGGCCATTCATTAACATGAATATATTATATCACCCTTCAGTGCAGTCAGGGCTTTGAATCAGTCATAGGGATCTTCAAAAACAGGTTCTATGTCATCACCTTCTCTCGATAAAAGACCACAGCCCCTTTTGTTCAGCCCTAGCCTTAGGTCTGGCAGGATATGGAGAGCCCCCTCCCTCCCTCATTCATTCTCGTAAAAGCAGCAGCTCCACAAAACAACACCAACTTCCTCTGAGTTCCTGAAGGATTTTTCCATGCAAACTGTAGGAAACAAACAAAAGAGCTGCCAGCTAATGTTATTTCCTTTTCCACAGAAAATTGCATGGTATGAGGGAGATATTCTAGTAAAGAACAAAAGAGTAGTGAACTCCCGCATCTAGCCCATGCTTACCCACCCTCATCTTGCCGTATCGCTTTCTAGTATGGGAACTGCCGCACGCCTGCTCACTGACTCGTGGCAGTGGCTGGGCCTGAAATGAAAGAGAAGAGGGATCAAAAGCCTAAGCAGGTGTGGGGGTTGTGGGAGTATGTGAGATGGGTGCGAACGGGAGCTAGGTGTTGAGTCTGGCTGGAGCTGAGGCCAAGACAGATTGGGAGAGAGGATAAGAAGAGAGCTCGTTCAAGAGGAATGAGATTTTCCAGCGTTAAACAGGAGGGAGGAAGCAGGGTTCGGATCTAGCGCACAGCTGGTTGCTCTTAAAAGGCAGGACAATTTCCTGGTGGCATGCTGGTGGAGTCATAGAGATGCCCTGCACCCCAGATCTGCTGCACTACTATACACAAAGAATTTACAGTACTTATTACTGAATTATGTATAGGTTCTATCAACCCATACCACATTTCTTAGATATGTGGTGTATCTTTGGCCTATTGCAACACAAAATAGACATGTATTGTTTTTTTTTCCCTTAACTGGATGAGGCCTTCCCACCATTATTTAAATGGCAGAAACATATAACAACAGTCTAGAAGGGCCCAGCCTCTGACCAGTCTAGACACTGTACATGTCCCTTAGGCATGTTTGCTCAATCTCTCTCTCTCTCTCTCTCTCTCTCTCTCTCTCTCTCTCTCTCTCTCTCTCTCAGAGATCAGCCTGCACAAGCACTCAGAATGGTTGAGCTTTGTTTTGACACTGGAATGCATGATTAAGGATGCATTCCACCACAAAACACTCCCAGCCATTTCTAACAGTAATCAGATCCAGCCTCATCACTCCTCTGCGCATCTTCACACACATACAGACAGGTGACAAATTAATGGAAAAACTGGCGTTTTGCTATGCTGCGGAGTTACGTATTACTGTCAATGGTTTGGGTCCATTGTGCCCTTAGAGCACAGGAGTCAAACTCGAGGCCTGCAGGTTGTGTGGCCAAATACAGCTTGCTGAATTAGTTCATTCAGCCTGGGTGAGCTTGCAAAAAATAATATTAAAATGGCCCATTTAACCTATTACTCAACATTTCCGCACCAGGCAGAATTCACACTGGACCTGTAGTGTAGTGACTGGCTGCCTTCTGTATGGGCCACTGTACACCACATATGGCGCTCATATCTGTCCACTCGTGCTGCTTAATCAGCCAAGTTATCATTGTTGTCGAATGTTTGCCTCGCATATTTATGGAAACAATGAGGCTAATGCAGGTAAAATATTATTATTATTATTATTATATTAAACTGACATTAGGTGTGGTTTGGTGCCACAGAAGGACATTAGGTGTGTTGTTGCCTCACAGCTCATTTAAACATGTTACTGGTTACGGTGTGTAGTTCTGCATGTTTTCTTCATATTCACATGGGTTTCCTCCCTCCACCCACTCTAATTTACCCCAAGATGAGTGTCTCTGTGTGTGTGAGTGTGTGTGTATGTGTGTGTATGTGTTCGTGTAAAAATGGCTGCATAATGCATGTAGTTAAACCGAAGGGAAACCGGAGGCTATGAGCTTTTAAATGTACAGTCGATGTAAATGTGATTAGTACAGAATCGACTAGTTGAAGTAAACTACATGCCTCTTTAAACACATTTTTTCTGTTTACACTGTCCCTTTAAAGCTATGAGTGCAGCTGAAGGTTTTGAATGTTAACATGTTGGCGGAAGGACTTCCAAAGCAAGTACAAATACAGAACTGAGAAGAGGCCCAATTTGTCTAAACATTTACAGTAAAAGTTAAGTCTTTTGATTATGTTATCTTCCTCTTTCGCTCCACCAGTTGGGGATTCTCTTTCATCCTCAACACTGATTTGAATGAACTGTAACCATCTTCAAACATTTTCATTTTGATTGCCTTAGGATCAGGATAGATTTCCGTGAGCTTTGGATTGCATTCCTTCAAATATTTTCAAATAATTCTGAAACTCCATACCTAAATGGCGTTTCTTTACATTTTAAGCACAAACATCTGCTGAGTTTTAATCATTAAAATGGGAAAATAACTGATAAATTAAGACATACTCAAGCACACAATGTAACCGTGTTAGGTAAGAATTTTTGTAGCTGACCACAGTTCAGAAAATGAATACTAAATGTGGCCCTGCTAACATAAATCAAAACTGCCCAGTGGGTTTTTGTTGTTAACTATGAAGAAATAAAGTTCGTTTGTGTCTGATGTAATTCCGTAGACCCTTGACTTAGATACGTTAACAATAAATAACGCTGAGGAGAAAAGTGACTCATGTCCATGTCACTTTAACCAGGAAATTGTTATTAGAGTAAGAATCCTGGAAGTACAGCTGTTATAAGGTGATCATAAAGGTAATGATAGAGAGGAGAGGTAAAAGAGAAAAAGAGCCAATGGAAATATTAATTTTAGTCATTTCTTAAAATAAAAAGCTCTGGACATGACCATTTTGCATGTGTAATTCAGCCATCGACTAATGGTTCAATACCTGAGATATGCCACACAACAAAGCTACCCATGTTAACATCTA
>CM074947.1:20375734-20386025 GCA_037577455.1 Pangasius macronema
TTGATACTTCTTTATTTCAAGCAAACACAGACTACATTAAGGCATCTGGGAACTGAATCTATGCAATTGTTATTTATGCGCTGAGGAGAAGAGTGACTCATGTCCATGTCACTTTAACCAGGAAATTGTTATTAGAGTAAGAATCCTGGAAGTACAGCTGTTATGAGGTGATCATAAAGGTAATGATAGAGAGGAGAGGTAAAAGAGAAAAAGAGCCAATGGAAATATTAATTTTGGATGTGTAATTCAGCCATCGACTAATGGTTCAATACCTGAGATATGCCACACAACAAAGCTACCCATGTTAACATCTACTGGGTGAACCTGCTCCTCAATGTATACTGTAGTTACTAATTTCATTTCATTTTTTTCTTACATCACTAGGTTGGTGTGGTTGGCTGCAATAAAATCTCTGGTCCGCGTCAGCTTTTAATACCATGAAGGGTTGAAATATGACTTCATTTGGTTAACTGACATTATGGTACATGATAATAATAGAAGAATTCGGCATATTGTGCAGGAGTAGATATGTGTTTGTGTGGAACCAAGTGCATGTTGGTATAGTCTAGTCTCGCTTACTGGGATTAACCCGAATAAAACACTATCCAAACCACTCATTGGTAAGGAACTAAGAGTCAGCCTTGCACCAAAGCTGCAGCACAATGGGCTGAGGGACATGTTGGTTTTGGAGAAAATACATGTGTCCAAGAGGGGTGCCCTGAGGGACACTAAATGCTCCAGAGCAGAGATATGGTTATGCAATGGCAATGAATATGAATGAATAAAGCTCTAGGGTCACAAAGGTGTCCCTCGAGGAGTGGTTTAGGAGCTGTACGGTAATTACCAGAGTAAGCTAAGTGTATACTTGAACAACAGAATCTGATAGAAGGGAGAGAAATCAGCCTCTATAAAGCATGCTTTTAATTTTGGCCATGAGGACTAGGAACAGAAGCAAAGAAACAACATTAGACCAGATTTTAGGAGATGGAACACATCTTTCCTGCATTACTGAGCAATGTTCACATGTTACAATGACTTGCAGCCATCCTTTCTCTCAGATCACTCCAGCAGAACACCTACATCATTCACTCTATACGAGTTTCTATATGTGGACAAGCAAAGTGACTCGTAATCAGATAATTAGTGACATTAGAAGGTCAAATTTTGTGGTACACTGTCTCTTTAATTGTAAGAATAGGACCAGCAGCACCTGAACAAATATTTAGTTACTGTTTATATATGTTTAAGTCATATAAATAACATAAACACTTCAGACATATTTAGTGGTTGTTGGTAATTCAGCAGGTTCCCTACGATGAGCACATTTATAGTTCATAAGCTACTAAATCTATAAATGATAGCTTCAGTAGGGGTGCTAATGCAGCTGATCTCTGTGCTATGTAATTAACGAAAGTCTGTAGGCCCCCCAGTCTGAAGCGTGCTAGTGTGTTGAACCGCTACGACGCTCTGTTGCCGGAATGACAGCTCCTGTGAAGTCCCATGAAATGTTTGCTCAGTTACAGCACGAAGTCCTGGAATGGCAGCAATAACAAGCCCCAGTGTCTGGAAGGAATGATGTCAGCCGCCTTGCTTTGGAGGGATTAGAGCCTGGCACAGAGTAAACGGTCTAGAGGGGGCCAACTTTAGCCACTGTCAAAATCACATGCAGTTGGCTCATTACCCCACTAAGTAAAGGCATAAATGAAAAGACTGAATGGGCCATTCATGCTTTTTATTTTTCCTTTAGAACACCATTAATAATGCAACATGGTAAATAGATTATGCTTGACTTGTGGAAACTCGCTAAAATATTTTTACTGAAACAATTGTAAAAATCTGGGTAATAAATTGTAGAGTGAGTGAAAGGATTAAAGTCTGAAAGGACACACCTGTATTTCACTGGTAGGCATATAAAGAAACAACGATCAGTCGCAAAAAGTCTAAGACGAATTATTCAAATGTAGATAGTTGCCCACTCAGACACTGGGAGTAATCCAACTTTTATATAAATATATAAAAAATGCACACTTTATTAGTGCAATTTCCTGGTTTGAACACTTTTGTTTGTTGGTTTTGGTAGCTATAGATATTATTAGGTTTTATTAGGTTTTATTATTAGCAAATTTTGCCAAAATAAAACCTGAGAAAAGTAGTTGCGTTTGTAGGACAGATGAATATTCATCTAGGTGCGAATTGCAGTCAGTCGAATGAGGTTATGTCGATTAATGACAGGTGGAAAGTTGTGTGAGAACTTGAACAGAATCTGCTCATTACATTATGTGGAGATGTGGAGATTTAATTAGACTTCGCAAATGAGGTTGCTGTTTTACAACATTGATTGGTTTAAATCACATACTGAATTTCAGGATGACTGAAAGTAGCAGCTGATCCATGAGCTGTAAATCTGTGCAGTAGGCAGAATCAATTCCCACTGAAAGCCAGGAAAGGTCAATGTTACATGTAGGCTACACGTATACAGCCAGAATTATGGGCACCCTCGTGAAAATTATAGATATATGAAATTAATAATGTATTAATTTGAAGAAGAAGGTGACCACTGCAAAACATTGAGTTCTCACAACCATTCTATGTTGACTTTTGGGGTTGACTTCTTATCTGTCCAGCCTCCTGACAGACGCAACCAGGTTTTGGGCCAAAATGTCCTTGTAATTTGCAGAATTTAGGCCCATCAATAGTCACAAGAGATATTAAACCACTAGTTGCAAAAAATTCTCAGAGCATCAGTGGTTGGTATGGATGCTTTTTCTTGTACACAGTCCCCATTCTTTGCTGGACATTGTTTGCAGTGATTGTGTGCAAGGTGAAAAAATCTTAAACTTATATGACCACAATACATTTCCAGTTGTAATTCCAGTAACAGAATGAAGTTCAGGGTCTGTATCTAAATGATTTTGCATCCCTCACTGTCCAAGCGAGCAGTATGCTCACATTTCCTCTTCTGCTGAACAACATCTGCAGTTCAGCACCAACCCACCTTTTGCATTAAAATCAATTGGGATTTTTCCACCTGATGAATTACAAAACAATTTTGTGTATGCAACCTCATATATGTGGTATACAACTGAATTTTACTAAATATTGTCTAGGGGTGTCAATAATTTTATTTGTAAGAGAAATTTATATAAACTGTATTTGGAGAAAGGCAAATATTTTTATGGGAAATCCAAAGTTTTATTTTAGACAATCAAGTTTTGCTCACAATCATGATGTGTTGACTAGGCAACACATATGGATCTGGACAGGAAAAAAGAAGTAGGGCAATGAAGGATTGCCTCATGATTCTCCAGTATGGAAGAATATTGGTTCTTTTTGCTGATATACAGTTGAAGGATGTTCTGTCAAATTTCTTGGAACAGTGTGGTAACATTGGCTCCTTCCAAGGCAGCAGAAGTCCTCATCTTGCAATCTGGTCTCTAATAAGCAAGACTGATTTAGTTGAATTGATTACAAACAAGTTGACCATATATCCATTAATAGTAACCCAGTCTCTAGCCCATAACCATTCATTCAATTATTTGTATTAGTTGGCTTGAATCTGCAATTTTGAGGCCACGTTGACCATTTATGTAGCCACAGAAAATAATACTGAAAGATCCAAACCACCTTGTAGGATGAGGCAACCTCGTGGTCTACCCTGACAACCCTGTAGGTAAAGAGCTCTGGACAAAACTCTACACCACTCTGCAGTAGCACCAGTTAATCAATGTGGAAAATGAAACGGACTAATTGGACTAATGTTGAACTAATGTGAAAGAAAAAATTAATGCAGAGGTAAACATAAATATAGTGTACCATCTATTTGAAGGCAACTGCACCTGTGAAAAATGAAATCATCTTTTTCTTCTGGACACGTAAATTACAAGTACCTTAAACATTATATACGCATAAAAGTCTTTGTGTATATTTTATTTTGTATGTTCATATTTTCTGGCTATATTGTTAAGATCTTCATTCCAAAATAGCCTAGCTGAGATGAGCTTAGGCATCTTGGCTCAGAAAGGTCCTCCACAAGGGTGATATTGGACCACCATCTGAACACTTTCCCACTATCTGGCTCTTTGAACACACATAAATCAAACGGGATACTTTCATTGAGAATCCATTATTCATGGTATCTGGATGTGGGCAATGAGTCCAGAGGATGTGGTATTGCGGTGTCCTGTTCAATTGCTAAAGCCAGAATAGAAAAGAAAGGCCTGTGCATAATGTGTCTATGGCCTGTCAGATAAAAAAAAAGAAAGAAATGCAAAGCAGGGTTTATGCTGATAAAAGGCTCTGAAAAGCTGCAGGGAGAAAAACATTCCAGGAAGTCTTACACAGGAACTTAAGAGAGGCACTTTGAAAGAGCCACCCGTGCTGAGATGCTCAGGATGAAGGACTGAATGAATAATTCTCTGGGAAGGAAATGAGCTTCTCATCTGCAGTTATTTACATTATAAATCCAGAGTTTCAGCAAAGCTAACTCACATTCTAAAGTGTCACAGGAAAGTGCCTGGGAACCTCGCATAATGGTTTAAAAATCTGAATGAAAGCCGTTTGAAAAATAGAGACATATGCATGTACAGAAATGTCAAGATATACCTTGGCAGAATACTCTGAAAATAATGGTCCAGTAACCGTGGGTGTGTCTGCTGTTGACCCAAAGGATTGGCACAGGAGCCGTGAGTTCGAGTAATAATTAATTAGGCTAAAGAGATTTCTGCGTTGAGTGTAAGAACTCAGAAAGCTTCGGAAATCCAGCCTCCCCCTATATAATTCATTTACTCTTCCCACACTTTCCTTCTGCCAGTTAGTACAAGCTTGGAACTTTTCTTCCAAGTGGTTGCACTTGATTCCAGTAACTCAAGCATGCTTCGTGCGTAGAGTGAAACACACAATGTAGTTATGTAGTACAGGCCAAAAGTACATTAGAGGCAAATACTGCAAGATGTCTAAAACAAGAACAAAAAAGGTGAATGTGTAGTTATACACTCATAAACTATTTTCAGACTCCAGTACTGCCTACAGCAGACATTTTAGGACCACAGCCACAAGAAAAGAAGCAGGAAACTTGAAATAATTATTAATCATTCATTAAAAGGCAACTTTTGACAATACTTCTCCTCAGATCTGTTGTCCCTCATGCCAAGTGCGATGACATCATGTCGTTTTGGGACGTTTCATAATCAATCTGCCTGAAGCATTGGAAAAAAAAAAAACAGTCACAATGATGATAATCATATCTTCTAGCATAAGGAGCACTGCCTGAGGGCCACTGAGACAATAAACTGTCGCAACTCACAATGCAGCAAAGACAGCTAAACAGAGAAACATGAGAATTATAAGCTAAGACTCAGCTCTCTGTCATTAGCTGCCCAGAAATGAGATTTACAAAGGAGACTAAAAGTGCAGGTTGTCAGGGTACTGACGTTTGTAACAGAAACCTGCCTGTAATACACATTCAGAGATCTAGCTGTGTGGATTCACAAAATTCAACAGGTTATATTTCATTTCACTGCTACGTTTGAGATTCTAAAAGAAATAATAAGAAAACACAAAGAGAATCTAGCCTTCTCTCCTTTCAATTCATTGAACTAACAGCTTTCTATCTTATCTGCTTACAAAATCAATAATAAAATCGTTCATTCATTCTTTCATTAAGCTTCAGTAACCATTTTGGCCGGAGCCTATCCCAGGAACAGTAGGTAGTGGCAGTAATATATGCTGGTTGGGATGCCTGTCCTGGTAATAAAGTTATTTTCTTTATTAAAATGTGTAATATGATGAGGGTTTGTACTTTTTTGTAGCTTGCCCCATTAAAAACATCGTAGCTTTGAAGCTTAGCTTTTCATCTAAAATCTGTGTCATGAAAAAGTGTGATGGAAGAACAGATATTTCAAGATGCCTTTTCTCACACTGTCGTGTTTACGCTGTAAACAAGGACTAAATACAGCTTGCCAACGAGTGATTTAATTTCCTCTTGGTGACATGGCAACTAATGTAGGGCAGATGAAGAGAGTGATAATGCAGCAGGGCCCACTACGCACAGAGAGAAATTCTCACTGTATCTTTCAGAATGATTTTCACGTTTCACAGTTATCACTGTAATGGTACTTATGCTTGCACTTCGCCTTAAAAGAGAAATCAAATACGAATAACACAAAGAACAGGAAATCAGAAAACTGTAAAAAAGGACATTTTAATGTACGAGAAACATTACTGGAATGTCTGGCTAAATGAAGTGCATTGTAGTGATGATTGTGTGTTTGGTCTTGTCCATGTTCCAAAGCCAACTAGGCATATGGTCTCTTGACACAGCACAAGTGCAGGCAGAACACAGTGATGATGGATGCTGCTGACTTGCCATTGACAGTGGGCCTGTATGGGCAGGGCAATGATTTCACAAGAAATGCCTTAAGTGTGCTGAATTTAAGTCCATGATCTAAAGGACAGGGGTAACAGCCGACCTAATTACTGTCACACTGTATATGAGCACAAATAAACGAATGGATTATATCTGAAGAGAATGCAGTCACATTAGAGTTTTTGAGAATTGTAGAATATATCTGATATTTTGCCCCTCACAGCTCCAGGGTCCTGGTTCGAGCTTGAGCTTGGGTTAATGTCTTAGTCCTTGAAAATGTCTATTGTAAGCAATACTGGTTTGAGAATAATTAGTTATTACTTACATGTGTGCTGCTGTGCTTTGTTTGGCTGCTGTAATGACACTTTCCCTCACAGGATCAGTAAAATGTATACAGTATGTGTGTAATTATTAATCCATCTATCTGTCAGTCTGTGTGGGGAACTGTGGGTGATTTGCAGGCACAAAGCACAATGACCTTGCTGCAATGAAATGGCGAAGTATTGAAAAAAAATGCTACCAGACTATACATTTATCCAGGTTATAATGCATTTTAAACAATCTATGTTTCAGATGATCTCCAATCTGCTTCACACAACTTCATTGTCAACTGCTAATTAAGAGTTATGAGCAGATCTTAACACTTACACAAACTGTTTTCCACTACTCCTGTTGTTCATTTGAGAAGCTTTATGAGTGGGAGACATAAGAACCAGAACATACCAGATCCAGTGTGTTAATGTTTGTTCTGCTCAAAGTGGCTCCTTTCTCGGCACAGACATCGCTTTCCACTGATCTCATGTTAATTGTATCCTGGCCTCCAGTGCTCCTGAAAAAAAAAAAGGCAAAGTCATACTGTTTACATCATCAGCAAGCTCCTGGACCATTCATTCCAGTGTTAGTCATTTAATTTGAAATGGTGAGGAAATGTTGCTTATAGCCAATTGTCTGTACTATTCAGGTTGATTCATCACGGTATCAACTGAGAGGCCTCCTACTCATCAAGAACACTCATTTCATCACATTTCACACTACTTAACCCTCAGTACCTAGCGATTTTATGTCCCTCTGACCCATTCCAGGACTTTGTAGAAATACAGCTGTAACATTAAAATATCTGATATATCCTTTTTCCCATAATGGTTGGCCGCTGGGAGTAGAAATACAAGAAACAGAACATTTACACACACACACACACACACACACACACACACACACACACACACACACACACACACACACACACACACACNTGGATGGGATGCCAGTCCATCGCAGGGCACCATGCCTACACACACACACACACACACACACACACACACACACACACACACACACACACACACACACACACACAAACATATATGTATATGCATATAATATCACCTTACTTTCTAAGGAGAAAAAAAACACACCCATCTTAGGTATATAAATATGACTCTTAACCATATTTTTCATGTTTAGAGAAATTAAGCCAAGCGCTAAAAGGAGGGAAAATAGTTTTAGCATGGGTCATTCTGACATGAACAGAACATAAGGGTTAAATCATGATACAGTGCATATAGTAAAATTTAATAAACAATATATCTGCACAGACATACACATGTGCAGATATAAACCTACTCCTGTGCTTTCAATTTAGCAGCAGTTTTATTTATATATTTTTCAGCTGCTGTCTATAAGAATACCTTGGACAACACTGCCACCACATGGCTCTGAAGTCTGAAGGGGAATCAAATGCCTTATAGTTTATCTTATAGTGCCCTCTGCTGTCAAAAACTGGTATAACCCAAGTGTCAGGTAAATAAGGTTTTTGACAACAGCCACAAACTGTAGTGGTGTACTGTTAAATAAATGTTAGTTACAGTGAGGGAAAAAAAATACTAACAATGTTACGAGGTGTACATTTCTGTAATTCTTTAATTAGATGAATAAACGGGGGGAAACAAATGAAATACAATTCAAATATGTCCTTCCAAAATCTGTGCTGGACAGCTCAAAGGGGTTCAGCTTCAGAACCGTAACCGTTTACTGACATTCCGCCTAGAAATATGCAACGCGAAGAGCTCGTTCTTATCTAACAGTTTTTAGGCATTGCGTTTAGTCGTAGTATCTATATATCTGTTTTACCGGTGTATTTTGATCACCTGTAGGGTAATACAATGTCTGAGTCATTACCGCTTTAGTTACGATCCAGCATACAGGAATAACTCAAAAACTAGTGACTCGGTTTTCAAAACTTCTGCTCCAGGTGAGGCTCGAACTCACAACCTCGGCATTGCTTTGCATTGTACTGCTGTATAAGTACCGCGCGCTAACCGATTGCGCCACTGGAGCTCCATCCACCTACTCTTCCTCCGAGCCTTAAAGCCTGTCTGCACTGTGATTTGCTGGCACTCGATTAATTCTTAATTGTATTTTTTTTTATGTTTCACAAGCGATATAAATCTGTAATGCCGGATTTATATAACCGAGCCAAGCTGCACAATACTGAAATCAGCTGCTTTCTTAACTAGGTCAAGCTAGCAACCGCAGCTAGCCGTCTTCTCCATTCAGTTAACATAACTTTAACCGGCGCTTTAATCTAGCTTGCCTGCTGACAATATCGTTATCTGCCGACGGATTTTGACTACAATAAAAGTCAAATGTTTAATTTATTAGAGAAGTAAATAAACCAACACACCAGGGAATTAAACTAAATGACTACGAGGACTATTTTAAAATCCGTACAACTAGCTGCTAACACCGCAGAGATAGACGGTCCATAATAAACCCTCGGGTGAAGCTACTTTCTGGCTGCCGTAAACACTGAATGTTTTCCTTTTAACTGAAATGAACTCTCGTAACGAAGTTTTCTTTTGCAGTTTTACTTTTATTTTATAATGTGGGTGTTATGGAAGGCCACCGGGGCCAATGAGTGCGGAAATAGCCGGTATTACTTCCGGTGTAGTAGAAAGGTCAGGTTTCCACGTGTAAAAATTCATATTAAAATTTATGAGGCAAAATGTTGAACCTGGATGTCATGCAGAGACTAGGCAGACACTCACCAGCAGAGTCATCAGTGCTTAAGAACAGTGAAGAGCTTAATGAGAGCATTTTTTCAACTGTGGATGATTTCTCACCACCATCTTCACCCACGACTGTCGCCTTTAACAAGGACAATATCCTAGACAATGCTGAGCTGAGGTCAACCATTAGTGCCGCCAGTGATGGAGAGCCACAAAGTCATCACCAGGAGTGGTTGATAAAATGATAACTCTTACTGATTGAGAAGCCTCAAGAGTGTATAAAGACAGAATCATGTTCTTGAGCAGTCTGAGGTAGCAAGACATTCAAAAATACAGCAAAAAATGCACAGACAAACAAAGTTTGCTGTTAATGAGCTGCTCCCAGCAAAGCAACTGCTACCAGAAACACATGGGCATATTTTACATTCAATTCACTTTTATTTGTACAGCGCTTTTAACAATGGACATTGTCACAAAGCAGCTTTACAGGAATAAATACATTCAAATTAAATTACATAAAAATAAATTGTAAACATGTGAATTTATCCCTAATGAGCAAGCCAGAGTTGACGGAGGCAAGGAAAAACTCTGTGAGATGATATGAGGAAGAAACCTCGAGAGGAACCAGACTCAAAAGGGAGCCCATCCTCATCTGGATGATAATGGATAGTGCAATTATAAATAAACCCCTTCTGTAACTGCGTACTACATGGATAAATTGTGCAATTGTGCAATTGTAAATTCATTATTTTCATATGAAGTCTGGTTTGTTGAACCAGTCGTGGGGCAGTCGTGGCCTAATGGTCTGAGAGTCGGACTTGTAACCCGAAGTTCATGGGTTCGAGTCCGGCAGGGATTGTAGGTGGGGGGAGTGAATGACCAGCGCTCTCTGCCACCCTCAATACCACGACTGAGGTGA
>CM074947.1:20387198-20416175 GCA_037577455.1 Pangasius macronema
ATATATATATATATATATATATATATATATATATATATATATATATATAACCAGTGAACTGTAAACAAGGATTTCAGTGAAGCACAACCTTGTACCTACACGTGTGGTCTGTGCTCCTCCACGCCCCCTTTATCTCTGCCAACAAGTACAAAGTTAATGGGTGAAGAGAAAATACACCGCATGATATAAGTGCTCAAGATTGCTGCTGCCATATCGCTATAGCCTAAATTAATAAGAAAAATGACAAACGAGTCTCTTCATGTCAACGTAGACAAGTGGATTAAGGATAATGAGGCTTCATTCTTACCACCTGTCTGCAACAAATTAATGTAAGTAGATTAAATAATAGTTAAGCCATTTAGCATTATTGTGCTAATATTACCTACACTGAACTCAAGAAGTAAAATATGTTATTTTCAGGTTCTTCTATCAGTTAAATATCATGTATGTTGGTGGTCCAAACATAAGGAAGGATTACCACATAGAGGAGGGTGAAGAGGTGAAGTATGACTATGCAATGAAAATTGTGATAAGCGCAAATTAAGGTTCCAAATCTCTCTTACTAAGCATTTGATTTTTGCTTCATTTGAAGACATGAATTGATTTTTGCTCCATGTGGGTTGAAGTAGCTTCTCTCTTTGATGTCACTTCAGTTATTGATTTGAGTTTAGACAGCCACTGTAGCCCTACAATTATAAATCACTACCAATACTACTAGGAAAGCTTTCTCTTGCACTATATTAAATGGACATTTTCTATCTGTATATGCACATCAAATATATATATATATATATATGCTTATATATAATGTTTTATATGTATGTATGCAAAAATATATGTTTCCCTTTCCTAACATTTAGTTAATGATGGTTTTAGTGTGTTGGCCTTCAAATACACATGCTACTAAAAAAGGCCCATATTTTAAGCTGTCTTTTTAAAATACCTTTCTTCCTAAATACAGTCTTTCTCATTGCTTATATCTAAAGCCAAAGCTTTCTGGATTATAAATAACTAATCCCAATGTTGCAAATCTAGCCCTGATTGTCATGAGTTACCTACAGTATTGCACGTTAACATTCATGAGCCAGACTCACAAAGTTTAGAGGTTTTGGACTTGACCCTCTAAACAACAGTAATGTTTCACAATACGGACAAAGTCCTTTTGTCTTTCTGCAAGTATTAACCACTAGCAATTTTTGCTGTTTGGCTATGTTCACACTTCATACACTATGTATTATTTAACGTAAGAAAAAAAAAATACAAAAAGAAAAAAGAAGCTGTAGTTTTTTTGTGTTAGAGAATGTTAACTTTGCATTCTTGAACATGGAAGTGAAACCCAGTCCTCTGAGCCACATCCCTACAAAGATTTTATTTTATTTGTTTTCAATACGCCAATCCCAGTTCATTAAATCACTGGAAAATTAACCAATGAGTTAAACCAGTTGTGTTAAACAAAAATGCTAATATTTGTAGTGCTGAGGCTGGTACACCAAAGCTTTGGTGTGGTCAGTAGAGGTCAGCGCATGCCTAAATATGGTGACACTTAATCGGTAAATGGTGCACCTAAATGGTAAATACAACATAGATAAAGAGTTAAAGATAATTTTCTGGTGAAAATTTGTTTCTGGTGAAATTATATTTTTGATAACAATTTGCCTGGACTTAAATTTATGGTTGAAATGAAATAGCAGAGATGGTATGAAGGAGCTGTCATATTGGTGTTTTTGTTACTGATCTCGCACTTGCCTCTTGTCTTAGCTGTTTTACCAGATCCGGGGAGACATGGTCTTGAAAGTGATAGAGAATGGCAAACACAAAGATGTGCATATCCGTGAAGGAGAGGTAGGAGTCCTGACTTGGTGCTGACTAAACTGTCAGTGTTCTTTGCATTCCATGCTGTGGCTCTGATACTGATGGTAGACAGTTCTTTGCTTCTTTCCACTTGTCAGGACTATCACTGGGTGTTTGGATGCATTTAACTGCTATAAGTTCTGGTCCTATTTTTTTTGCCAGATGTTTTTACTGCCAGCACGAATTCCCCACTCTCCTCAGAGGCAGGCCAACACAGTGGGACTGGTGGTGGAGAGGACACGACTGCGCTCGGAGACAGACTGTCTCAGGTAACTTAGACAGATATTAATAAAACCATATCACATGTACTGCTTTAACATTATCAGTTGGTCCTCAGGGAATAGTCTGTGACAAGCCATACTTATTAAACAAGTAATTGTTAAATTATGTAAAAGGGTCTTGTCAAAATAATAATAATAAAAGACATTTTTTTAAGGTTGCCTAATAAACCTTATTTGTAATGTACTGTTACATCACAAATAATAACTATCAACTGGGTAAAATCTTAGATTCTGACAATGGAGAAAAAAAAAAAAGCTTTCACAAGAGAATTTTTGGAGCACACCATGCACATCATGAAACAATGCCATAATCAGAATCACTTAACTATAACTGCTTTCTGACAAAGAACAAGTGATTTCACAAATGTTCTTAGCTGAGCCAGTGCCCTTGAGTGTGTAGCCCCTCTATTCTGCTTTAAGATCTGTATAATCACTCATTTCCAAACACAGCCAGAAATATAATAGAATGATTGTAGATGTATATATATGTGTGTGTGTGTGTGTGTGTGTGTGTGTGTGTGTGTGTGTGTGTGTGTGTGTGTATATTCACATTTTCTCCAGCAGGCTGTTTTTAATTCCAGATACTATGTGGATAACAGCACAGACATCCTGTTTGAGCGCTGGTTTTACTGTGAGAACCTGGGAACTCAGCTAGTTCCAGTTATTCAGGAGTAAGTCATTGGTATGAGTCTAAAAATGCCCTCAGGGTACATAGACTGTACAGACAAACTTTGTTTCTGCTGACAGGTTTATGGCATCGAAGCAGCATAAGACTGGAAAACCTGACCCAGGTAACTGCTTTTTGCCCTCTGCACCAGTTGTTAGACTTTGGGGTGTGTTTTATATGAACAGTTCCATTCATTATTATTAGTAGAGTGGAGTCAAAGTGTACTGTATATAATTGTGGCATTTCCCACATGCCGATATTTCATCAACTTTTATTTTGTTTACTTTTTACTTTTCTTGCTGTGGCATGCTGTGGAAGCTCAAACACACCCCCATAATGCAATATTTTGCCATCTTTTCAATATGTGATAGAATGTACAGTGCATTCAGAAACTATTCAGACCCCTTCTATTTTTTCTCATTTTGTTAAAAATAAAACCTTTAAAACAGTTAGTTAGGTTTGATGGGGAGTGTCATTATACTTCTATTTTCAGGTCTCTTCAGAGATGTTCAATCAGGTTCATATCTAGGTTCTGGCTGGGCCACTCTTGTCCCCAGAACACTCCTATATTGTCTTGGTTGAGTGTTTTGGGACATTGTTGAAAAGCAAACCTTTCCCAGCCTGATACCATGAGCACTCTTGAGCAGGTTTTCTTCAAGAATGCTTCTGTAGTTTGATCCCTTCATCTTACCCTTGATCCTGTCTCCCAGTCCCCACAGCATGATGCAGCCACCACTGTGCTTCACAGTAGAGATGGAACTGATCATATGATGAGCAGTAAGTGGTTTTCTCCAAGTGTAATACTTGACCTTCAGGCCGAAAAGTGCAATCTGCTTTCATCAGGCTATAAAATTTTTCTTCTCATGTTCTGAGAATCCTTTAGGTGCCTTTTGGCAAACTGTAAGTCAGCTACTGTGTACCTTTCACTGAGAAGTGGCTTCTGACTGGCCACATTACCATAAAGGCCCAATTGGTGAAGTGCAGCAGAAATGGCTGACCTTTTGAAAGGTTTTCTAATATTCACACATGACCTCTGGAGTCCATTCACAATGACCCTTTGGTCAACTCTCTATCTAAAGCCCTTGTCCTCTGTTTGCTTGGTTTGGCTAGACAGCCAGCTCTAGGAAGAAACACTGTTGTTTTGAACTTCTTCCATTTAATTATTATGTGCTCTTCTGAAACTTCAATGCTGCAAAACTGTTTCCCCTTCCCAAGATCTTTGCCTTGACAGCTCTTTTTTGTAATCATTCCCTTGTTGCAACATACAGGGTGTACTTCAGAAATTATTTTGTGAAAATAGTTTGTGGCAAAAAAAACAAATTTGAAGTCACTATCCCAGTATTTAAAGGGTACTATATGTATATGGTATCTTGTATGTTTTTGTACATTTGTAACAATAAGTGGACAACATATTCACTGACACTGACTGAATGTTTGTAGCTGAACCTATCAAGCCGCCACCTTACCCACTCAACACAATGAATGTCATGACCCCATTCTCCTTCAAAGACTGGGTAGAGAAGCAGAAGCCTGCTCTGGTCAGAGGACGACCTCTGGACATGTTTGGGAATCAGTTTGAGACTGAGGTAAGAAGAAAAACAGTATGATCTAGTGCAAGCTTCCCAGTTGGACAAATGACATTAATACCACACAAATGTAGCCTGTGGAAATGCAATTTGCATACACCTGAAAATATTACAGGGACTCACAAACAACATACTGTACATCTGAGAGTCAAATAATCAGCTTAACTTTCCAGTCAGGGGAAATCAAATGTAAATGAAGAATCAGAATATCTATTGGCTGATTGGCCGTCTGGGAAATTCTTTCGGAAAACACGATTGGCACATGGCCTGCAGCTTACATAATGCCTAATTTGTTCAATTCTAAACTTGTTAACGGTCCCCTATTGTAAAAATAGAATGCAATTTATTTATATTTTGAAATACTTTTACAACTTATTCCATTTTTATGTGGGTTTTAAATTGTTACAATATTAAAAGTCTGTGGATTGTGTTCTGTTGTGATGGCTGTCTGCATGTTTGGATGAATCTCTCTCATTTTAATTACATTGATCGAAGTTTCACTAAATGAAGTGAAAATAATAATTTGTCAGCTTAAAGGAATGCACTGGGGTCTTAAAGATAAACGTCATCAAGAGATAGATAGAATCATAATGGGATAATTGATATTGATTGACATCATCCATGATATTTTTGTTTCAGGTTATGTTGTACGGTCCTGGAGAATCAGAGACATCCAAAAGAACCTCCGATGGATGGATCTGGCAGCTAGTACATTTCTCAGATTTACTTGTTTGATTCTTGTATGTCCTTGGTCAGTGACCAAGTGGTCTAGCTTATTTATTTCTTTTACTGCCATTCACTGTAGGAGGGGTCCTCAAGTGTCTCTATGAATGGCCAAGACTACAATCTCTCTGTGGGGGACTGTCTTTTGGTACTTGGATTGACAGAGTAAGTGGTTATTGTAAAATGCAGTTAGCAATAGAATTTTCTTTTTTTTTTTTTGGTGGGGGGGGGGGTGTACTGTAAGTCACAGTTTCAGTCTTTACTGGTTGTTTATGTAACACAATTGTGTTTGTGTGTCCTTGTGTTATCCTTAGGTATCACTGGCAGAGGGCTGAGGATTGTGTTGCCTTGTACGTTGTTCAAAATCCAGAGAGGAAGAGGCCTTTCTAAGTAGTGGCAGAAAAATATTTGTCTGTGATCTGCCTTAACATTAAGTCCTCCTATAAAGGTCCTTTGGTTTATACAGTAGATGACTGTACAATTACAACTGTACAATTACTAGAAAAATATATTGCATTTTATTTTAAAGCATCAGTGAAGATGTGTACTAGAAGGTTTTTTTTTTAAGTCATAAAATTTCAGTAATATTCTACTTATGAAATAACCATAATTCCTTGCAATCTGAAATAATAATGAAAATAATTGAATATATAATCTAATATATGTAATAAATTAGGGATACATTTATAAATTTAAAATGTATATCCTGAATTTATATATCTTTGTAAAGCTGCTTTGTTACAATGCCCATTGTTAAAAGTGCTAAATAAATAAAATTGAATTGAATAAAGCTAATTACTAATATAATCACTTTACGGATTATCAGATTATAGCTAAAAAAAATACAGAAGCTGTTAAAATATCACCATACATAATTAGATAAAATAATGAAATAAAAAGTTTGCCAGGAAATAGGCTTGTGATCATACTATCCTCCACATAGTGACAAAGATGTTGAGGGAAGTAAAGGAAAACCCCAAGAGCACGAGTTTCAAAATTGTACAGTTTAATTGATTCTTGGGGTTGCCTTGTGTTAAACTATAACATACCACTTCCTTACAAACAAGCTGAGTGGGTTGCAGGATAAAAGCCCTTCCTGAGAGCAGCCCACAAATTACAGCTCCTGTAACTTCACCAAACATTAATGGACCTACAGCTGGAATTGTTTGCTCATCAGGTGGGTTCAAAGTCAAACTTGTTGGCCATTCACATCTATATAATTGTCATGAAAGGGGAACTACATACAAGGAAATGCATATGATACCCCACTATAAAATAATGTAGAGGATCACCGATAATTCAGGGTTGTTTTGTAGCTAGTATTTCAGGTCTGAACCCTATTGGAAACCTATGGCATTTTACATACACATCCATAAGAATTTGAAGGACCTTGAAATGTTCTGTGTGGAAGAGTGTCCAAGCTGCCTCTATAAGCATTCTCCCACAGCATTAGTCCAGAGAGGCTTTACCAAATCTTTAAAAAAAAAAAAAACATATTTGTGAAACATATTACTGTATGTTAAAATAAAAACATACAGCATCCTACTGTTTAAATATTAATTGCATGTTTTTTTTAAAATATATTTTTCATATGATTCTCAAATCTGTCAAAAGGAGATGGTGAATTATTTTATCTGACTGTAGTGCTGCTGCCAGAATTATGGTGAGATAATTTGATGGTGCAGCACTCATTGTACAGTGATGTACACTATATGGTCGAAAGTATGTGAACACCTGACCTACTTGACCAACTTCCCATTCCAAAACCATGGGTGTTAATATGGAGTTAGTCCCCCTTTGCTGCTATAACAGCCTCCACTCTTCTGAGAACACTTTACACTAGATTTTAGACCATGGCTGTGGGGATTTGTGTCCATTTACCCACAAGAGCATAAGAGGTTGGGCAGATTTGGGGTCCCTTAGTTCCAGTGAAGGGAAATTGTAATTCTACAGCATACAAAGACATTCTATACAATTGTGCGCTTCCAACTCTGTGGCAACGGTATGAACTGCATATGGGTGTGATGGTCAGGTGTCCACATACTGTTGGCCATATTGTGTATTAGATGGGTCACTTTAAATAGTTAAATACTATTTGCAATGCATTTGGTGTGGCAAAACTTCACTGAATTTTATTATCATAATGTAGAATCCTTTCAAGATTTACCATGAGCTACATGATTGTCAAAGTATAGTCTAGGCTTTTGTATTCCATAAGCCTCCACATGTCAGTCTGATTTCACTGTTGTTTTCATCATTTTTATTTGCAGTCACAGAACTACAGAAATAGATACATTCAGAAAATGGATCTTTGGGGTGAAACACCACACCATGTCTGTGACATTGCTGTATATGTGGCTTGCTAAGTTAACTAGTTTACTGGTGAGCAAAGTAGATGTGCTGAAATAAACAAGGACAATAAACTACATCATGTTAAAATTATCACTACAGTACTGAGTATATAAAAGGTCTAACGTTGGAGAAATTATGCAAGCAAACAGGCTGAGAGTGGAAAGTAATTAATAGTAGTTTAATTATTATTATTATTGATGGAGTGTTAAAATAAAATTTTATTTTGTGAGCTGCTGGTATTCCTGGCATAAATGATCTTGTTACTAGGAAGCAAAAACAATACTGCTGTTTGAAAAGCTGGATGTTTAACTCATGCTGGGTGTTTACCTCATACTGTTTTTACCTTTCCATGGCAAAAGCACATACTTATTTAACAAATTGGCTTGCAATGTCCCTGCAATTCCATTCTATTGCACATCCTGTATTAACAGATTTGCTTTTGTACTACAGGGGTGGCTGGTGATTTATTGTGTTTTTAAGGAGAAGGAGAACAGAATTTTATACTTATGATTTGCAAATTACAAAGATAAAATAACAAGATACATTAGGGTGTAAAACCTTTGGATTAGGGTACTCAACTAACCACTACTGCAGCTCGATATACTGTATGTGAGATATCAGTCATGTTCATTGCCATTTAAGTGATTGTCAGTTGGTTACAAGGTTCAGTCACTTTGAGAAATTTCCCAATCATCATATGGAGAAAGCCACGCGAGACAAGCAAATAGTGCGCTGTCCAATAAACACTGAGATATGTTTTTTGTACTTAAACCTGCCTTAGAAGCCCATAGAAGCACAGATTCTCTGAGTTTCACTCTCCACTGAAACCAGTTTGCATTACAGAAAAAAAAAACAGTGCAATAATACAGAGAGATATTTGATGATTTGATTCACTAAAATATTGAATGTTACCAAGAGTGATGAATAATATAGACACTTTGATAAACATGTCTTTACCACATCTTAAAGAAAATTTTAGGGCAAGCCAGGTTTCTAGTAAATAAATCCTGTGGTTTACCATCTTTTGAAGTTCATATCTCAACTTGACTACATTTTGTTTTTATTTCCTGTACGTCAGGCTAGCTTAAGACCTCATCCTGTGCCCTCGTTTACCTGGGAAGTCATGTGTCTCACTTATCTCAGCAAAAACTGAAAAGAACTGCACCATGATTTTCCAAGGCTAAATTTGAAAACTATATTGTAAATGCACCTATAGAAAGTTATCTTTGGTAACTCTTTACAATAACACTACATGAATAACCATGGACTAATACCCCAAATATTATAATACTTCCTTAAATATGAACTAATGATGAGATAAGTCATAAGCATGTACTAATCTTGAACTAATGAAGAGCTAACCTTAACTTCGACAGGTCTCATGAATTCATGAGTGAATAACAACCACCTTAAGTACACATTAGTACATGCTTGTTAGTTAATGTATTAATTAACATCTAGGAGTAAAATAAATCAAACATGCATTATAAGAAAGAATATAAATTAAGCGTGCATAATTTCAAATAGTTTATCATTTGCCATATGCAGCTGCGTACGCAAACATCATTGGATGGCGCTGGATTACTTTCATAATTTACAATGATCCGTAGAAAGACGCACTAATAATAAACATCAGTAATTTCATCTCAACCTGTTTGCGTCATTCTCCATCCATTTCTCTTCAAATCCCACTGTAGTACTAGTACGTGCTCTGGGTGACAGGGGTCTAGGACACTGCTTCCTTGCCCACAAGAGTGAAATACAGTAACATGTATTAACATATCTGTTAATCCTGTTACGTTATTGTCTATTAACATTTAAAACCAGTGATCTGTATGACTATTTTCCAGTGTTTTAGCCTGAGAATGATGGAGATTGACGCAAAATGGGCTGATATGAAATTATTCATGAGACTCATTTTGTAGTTCAGGTTAGCTCGTCATTAGTTCGTGGTTAGTCCATGCCTTAACTCATCATTAGTTCATATTTACATAAGTATTAATTCAGGTATTGCATGATTATTAGTGTGTGTTATTATAAAGTTATTATTATCTTTCTTAGTTTCTCATGTCCTTCCTTTACCTAATCACACAATACATAAATAATAATATACAGTAATTCATTAGTCACATTAATAATCACATTAATAACAAATTATATAAAGTATAGCACATGCTATGATAGACATGTTTGTTTCATAAAGTTCTTAATGTTTTTGCTATTTTCTGTGACTGAGATATGAACTGTAGTAGTGTTCATTGCCATTTGACTGTATTAAAGTGATTAACTGCAAACGTTTTGATGTACATATTTCATTGCTGTGATTGTTTTAACAATAAAAAAATCTCTGCTCTAGATTTATTAACATTATAATGCCTTACAATCTTAATCATTCAATCGTATCTTCAGTGTGTTCCTAATAACATGTTTCTCTGCTAGGAGGGCAGCCACTGCCCAAGGCACGGCATACTCCAAGGTCACGAGTCCCAGGAGATTATACTTAAAATGTGAGTAGTCCCATGGACATGCCTCCAACAGCCTGAGCAAGACCCCCCAACTGAACTCCCACAGGTATATGAACAAGGTGTAAACGGTCAACCGGAGCAGTAAGAGGAAGTGTCTCTGCTGTAGCCATGCACTCAAGCCCTCCATGAAGAAGATAGCCAAGCTATAGATGAGGAGCGACCACAAGCTGGTGTAGCCAGGAAGCCTCTGGTCACGAGTGTAATACCAATTCCAGGCGGCAGTAAATGCCACCTCACACACACACCCATGCAGGGCATAGATATAGAGACGAGCAAAGGGAGAGAGGGGTGAGAGTGGGACTTGGTCATTAAGATAACCAGAGGCTGCCACATCAACACCAGGATCTGTTCCAGGAAGAAACAGAGGTGCATTGTTAGCACTAATCAATTCATTCTCCGAAACATTCTTTATTGATTATAATTTGTTCTCTATTAACTAGTGGATGAATATATAACATTGCTTAGTAATGATGTGTTTTAAAATGTTTTCCATCCCAGTTTGTATAATATAATAAACCTCTTCATTGTATGAATAATTGTTATAGTCAGAGTCTAAAGTAGGCAAGAGTATTAATGATGGACTGAAAACTTTGAATATGGTTAGCATAAAACATATCTTACCTATATCAAATATGTCTGCATGTGATATGTGTGATCTTGTTATTAAAATGAATGCATTTTCCTTTCATCTTGATCATGAATAATAGTAGTGAACCTGTCACCCATGAGTGTCTACAGTCTCGCTGCTCATTCGTAATCTCATCTATGGACTTGGGTGAGGGAATAACAATATTATAAAAGAAAGTACTGGTATAATGTGTAGATGGCATGTGGTCCAGTCACTATCTAAAGCTAATTATTAAACATATTTTTTTTAAAAACCTATTAAACATCATTAAACTGTTGTTTTAATTATATAAGTGCTCTTTTCCTTCATTGGAACTAGTCACTCAGATGCATCATGCAGCTCAGGAAAATGGTTCGGAATAATGAATTCATTTGTCCACCACCACCAAGTGCAAAGACATGACCAATGAGATACGCCTTCAGACTTGAATCTATAGCTGCCTATTAAAAGACGTATAAAGGTGATTTTCTACACCTTTTAACATGCCATGGTGTGGCTTCAATAGCATCAGGTTACTAACTGATAGCCATCAGATATAGTAAGCTGTATGGTGAATGTCTGAACTAAAACCATCCCACATGCATATGACAGGTAAACGTCAAGAACAGTTTAAGAACCACAGAAAAAGATATATTCACATAGAACATCTAATACTTACTACTAATACTCACTTTTTGAGTGACCCCTCCTTGGAAACAGAGTTTTCGATTCCATCTCGGTGTCAGAACCACTCACCAGCATGCCACAGCTTTCCGTTTCATACCATTTCCCTGTTCGTCTCCGGGCTTTAGTTTGCCTGAGCTAAACATTAAGCCAGCGCATGCTAGTGACATCCCTGTCTCAGATTAAGGAGTTTGTTTAAAACGTAGAGTAAGGAAATAAAACTTGCTGCCTAGGTCACATCTTACACTGTATGACAGAATCATGGTAAATAAAGATGATATAACATGATGAAGATGATGAAGATACATAGTGGAAATTTGGTCATTCTTTGAAATTCAAAGAGGATTTATTCTTGTACTAGACATTATAATAGGCTGAGTGTGTATATATTTGTATATATGTATATATTTCATAGTTAAGTCAATTGATAATAACCAACACAACAAAGACTCACAGACTTAATATTGCTTAGTATTGCTATCACCTTTGGCATGTCTTTTGGCCATTAGTCATATTGTTAAAAAAAAATAAATAAAAAAGTGTGCATGGGTGTGGAGGTGTGGGGGTGTGGGGTGGGTGTTGCAATGTGTTTTGTTGGTCAAGTTCCTCATTAGAGTTCCACTCCAGAGCTGTGGTAAAGAAGACACTTCTGCTTCTCAAAGAAATGCTAAGGGACATGCAGGCACATGAGATTACATGAGATTGTGACAACCAAATTTTGCAAACAAAATACAAAAAATTACATGGCTGTCAGTAAAGAAACATTTTTTTAGAAACCCCGAAGCCAAAAATTGATAAGGCAATGAGGAAAATGATTAATAAATGATGCATAGGTCCATGAAAGCATACAGATAAGACAAGTTTTCTTATTAAACAGTTTTACAGCTGCTTTCAATAAGGGGAGCCTTTCATGGCGCCATTATTAGACCTCCTCTGTTTACTTTTCTGTGCACTATAATAAAGATGTTGAATAACTCGAGTCACTGGGGATCAGAGTCCAGTATACTTTTACATACACAAATAAACACACACACACACACACACACACACACACACACACACTGCACGTGTAAGATTTCTTCCTTCCTGTGTATAATTTCGAATAAACAACTCACAGTGTTATGCTTTCGCTTTTCAAAGAAGGAACTTGACATTAAGTAGAGAGTAAGGCAGTTTAATGGTAGATGTAGATTAAGAGCTTGAAACACAAACAGACACTAAGAACAAGTGTAACAAAGGTGTAGAATTATTTTAATTCATATTGTTAGACTGATGTAAGTGTCATGTACCTAATACATTTGAACGGGCAGGTTGCTATGATCTGGAAATGTGGAATTATATTCTCAAACATGAGTATAACAGAATAAAACAACCGGAGTCACTGTGGGGAGGAAAATTAGGCTTCTGATTGCTGCTTCCTGCTGGCTGAGGAGGTAGTGATGCCATATTTAAGCCCTCTTTTTTGTTTAGACAAGTCATATAGACAACAACAACAACAACAATAATAAAAATAATAATGATAATGACTGATTATTATTATTATTATTATTATTATTATTATTATTATTATTATTATTATTATGTTTAGTCATTATAGTTAGTTACAAAGTACCTTCCTCACATCCAATTACAATTCTAAGAAGCAGATTATAATAATAATGATTAAAAAAAGATCAGACAGATACACAGACAGACACACAGAGACAGATGGACAGACAGACATCTACGACAGTCCACACAGCTCGCCATGGATACAGAGAGGGAGCACAGACACATCACCAAACAGAGGGCTGAATGGTTCCAAGACCCCTCAGCGGCACCAATGAGAGCAACAGGCATGCGGAAACTGATCAGATGCTGCAATGGAACACGTTTCACCTAGTGACTAGAGGCCAGTATAGTACTTTGCATTGTGTGCAGCTCAGGTTAGCCCCATTTTTGTTTGAGGTTCAATTCAAAATGGATCTGGGAACATGAGAGTGATAACAAAAATGAAGGTGTAGATGGAGAGAAAGGAGCAGACAAACAAACAAATCAGAGACGAGTCCTTCTAGCTAAGCACAAGAAGGCATGTACAGAGACAGACATCATAAAAGAGTGCTTTTTGTCATCATCAGAAATAATTAATGTCATCTCTCAGCCCCTTTGCATCCACTGCCTCTGTTTCTGGCCCCACTCTAGACCTGGATGCTAGGCCTGGATTCAAGGGTCACCCTGAGCTATGCAGCTACACTGCAGTTACCGTCTGTCCTGACTGTCCTTTTGTGTTTGGACACATGTTGTCAGAGCTGTGTATTATGTACGAGCGGGGACAGTGTTATTTCTTCTCTGATACTGCATTCACTTCCACCTTTATATACACTGCACCACCTATCTATCATGTTTTTATCACTTGATTATTAATAATAATATTGAGTCCCATTTATATCATGCCTAAAGATCACTATACACACAAACACACACAAACTAGTAGGGTAATAAGGAAAACAACTAGTAGGAGATGAAAGGGTATCTTAAAATAGAAGAAGGAATGCAGTCACAAATGGGGATTATGATACTAAAAGACTAGCTAGGCAAAGCTTTAATTCAAAGATTTCACCCCTTTTTATATTGCAAGAAGCAATAAACAAACTAAACTTATTTACCGAAATGAAGCCATTGCTTTACAGTAAGACATAGTATATTGGATTTCTCCCTTAATGACATTTTTAATGCGCTATAAATATTTAGGTTCACAGTTTTTAATTTTCCAGTTAGATTTTGATTCTCGATATGTTCACACGTTTCTGGTTGCAGGGCAAAAGTATTTTAGTCGTTTGTGCTGCTGTGTGGTTGTATACGTCTTTATGCATTTACAAACATATTGCAACACAAGCAGCTAGTTCCTGTGAAAGCCACACAAACGTATACAAATGAAGCGTCTTAACCAGTGTTTGTTTTCTTCCATGCTGTTGCGAGTTATTTTTCTTAATTGCAAGAAAAGATTCTCATGGCTATGAACTTGCACATATCAGAGTTTATATCTTGTGGTAAGTTGACTGTACAGTGCAGTTTCCTGAATGTCAGGAAGCACTGAAGCTAATTTATTGTCACCTCTAACTAAAGAAGTTAGTGCCTATTAGTTGAGTCTACTTGTTTCTGACAATTTTTAAGTTAATAATGTTACAACAAATAATCTATCAATTATAAATAGTTAATCTGTTAATTAATCTATGTTCAATTTGCTAACAAAGTCTACAGTAAAAAAAAAAATGCAGCTCATACAGTCAGAGAGATTGTAAATGATCATCCCTCACCATCTTCATCTTTTTAGTCCAGGCTAGCATGGCTACATATAAAATATACAATGGAAATCAATATAAATAAAAATGGACAGATATTAAGCCTTTTAACCCCATCTCAAGGCATTGTTGAAGCATGCATCCCAAAGTAGCAAACATGAGAGTACTAAATATCTATAGAAGACAAGAGATGAATGAAAAGAAAGATATATATGGCCCTTGGTTAATTATCTGTTCAGTATTAGTTTGGGTTCCTTACAATTACTCAAGATTTGAAATGACTTCTCTGAATTTCTGTGACGTTATCACAGTGTAAGAGGGGAGGAAGCTTGCTTAAAAGTGAGCACAGTAGCAGCTTCCTTTCAGTACTCATCCTGCGAGAACTGATTAAGACTCAACCATTTTTCTCTAGTAAGTAACAGATACATTTCTAGGACACATGCACCGATATCATTAATATCATCATTGCATATCACTCAAAGTTTTTATATGGATTCTGAACACATTTTGCGCTTAATCTGAATTCTTCATTTATGTTTATACATTTTTGGGGTTAAAAAAAAACCTTTTAAGTCTCTAATAATTTTAGGATGACAACATAAGGAAGTATTTGTTTCAGTGGATTGTTTGTAACATATCAGATGTTGGTATTGTTCTTATAATGCTGATAGAACACGTCATATATCTGTGTATCATTAATGTAGGTTGATATATTATATTTATGTTTAATATGGTCCTCTTTGCAGCAAAATCTCAAGCACCTAATCATTTCAACCATAGACAAAACTAAAGAACAAGATATCGCGTTAGAAAAATGATTTACATTAGATTGGTGGAACATTTGTGGCAGGCCCAAATATGGTGTTAACTGTCATTTAAACATTCTGCAGTTTAAAAGTTGTACAATTTCCTTTTTCTGTGTTGTAACAGATCAGTCCTGAAGCTGTGCTCCAAAAGAGGAAGCTCAATTCCCACTTACAGACACAGGATATAAGCAGGGTTGTAAAGACAGTATCAGAGTTGGCTTTTGAAATTTCATTAATACCATGCAGTCCAATAACAATTCTACTTGTGATGCGGCAACACAAGAAGTGGTGACCTCCATTCTCCCTCCTTTACTTATCACTGAGCTCCTGCTTGGCCTGCCAGGAAACCTGATGGCATTGTATATCTTCTGTCGCCACCTTCGGTCTTGGAGACCCAATATCGTGCTTCTCTTCAACCTGATCCTGGCTGATTTTCTCCTCTTGGTGAGCATGCCATTTCGGATTGATGCCTATCTACGCTCTGAAAACTGGGTGTTCCATGATGCTTGGTGTCGAATCAACCTCTTCATGCTTGCAGTCAATCGATCAGCAAGCATCAGCTTCATGACCGCTGTGGCTGTTCATCGATATTTTAAAGTAGTCCACCCACATAATAAAATCAACTATATTAACTCACGCCAAGCTGGAGGGATCGCTTGTTTCATCTGGGTGTTGGTGATCTTAATGCGGCTTCCTCTGCTGACTAACAATCTTCTTAGAAAGGAGGAGAATGCTTCTTACTGTCGGAGCTTTAGCAACGAAAACATCTCGTTTGGTATTAAGCTACACTACGTGATATACATTGCTGAGTTTTTCCTCCCTCTATTGCTACTACTCTTCTGCTCCATTCGAATTTCCTGCAAATTACAACAACGGCAGATGGACAGAGAGAGGAAGGTGCGACAGGCAATTCGCACTGTCCTAATAATTGTTGGGGTCTTCATCTTCTGTTTCTTCCCTGGAGTCGCCACAGGACTGACTGCACTCTATATGAAAACACGGTTGAATGAATACTGTAATGCTTACAAAGTAGTCAGTCAGATGTTTGTCTTGTCCATCGGGTTCACATACATGAACAGTGCCTTGGATCCTCTCATCTACTGCTTCTCCAGCTCCATGTTCCGAAACACAGTAAAAAGGGCTTTCAATCAACTTGGACTAGGGCAATTACAGCTAAGCCGCCGTGCCAGCACAGTGATTGGAAGTGATTGCTAAGCAGATGCTGTCAGATTTTAACTGATATTGTATTATTTGTTAATAATACCTTTCATGAGCTAAGACTTCTGTTAATGCAACTGTATTGTGACCATTCAAATATCTGGCAGCTTTTACAAAATATGTTGCCAGGTATTTAAAAGCTCACAGCAATTTACCTTCCATAAGAGTAGTGTAATAGACAGCTATATGGAAATGTTTCAGGGTTTTTTTTTTATGCCGGATTTTAATTCAATTGTATGACGTAAATGGAATATTTGTAACATGTCAGGTAAGATAAAGTTGAAATGTCTTGCATTTGTAGTGAGCAATATGGTTAAATAATATGGCTTGTCCATATAGTAATAGTAATAAAGATAAGAAATATTCAGACCTAATATACTGGACATAAGCTTAGCAATACAAAACACTTAGCGTGGCTCATCTACTGATGGCTGGCATTTCTAGAGGAGAGTTATCCCAAGTGATAAAGCTTGGTATGATTTAAATAATAATGCATATGTATTTGTATAAAAATATATAAACACTAAGAATAACAAAATTATGAACAAGATTTGATAACAGAGTTTTGGTCATTTTTTCATCTTCTCCAAAGGCAAAGATCAGACTGATATTAAATTATTAAGGCAGTTGCACTTAAGGAAAATGTTCTGAAGCTTTTCCAAAAACCAGGGGGAGGAAAAAGTGGTATGTTAGTAGCAATAGAAGAATGTTAATATTTTAATATTAATGGTAATACATACAGTAGATAGATACCAAAAACTGCATCAAAACTGGGAAAGGAGTTCATCTCTGTAAATCAAAACAGACAGGATTCAGTAACACAATTTTAGTAACACATAACATTCATTTTATTTAATGATGATAAATGTTGGTATTCAGATATCTGAAATTCTTAATAATTGGCATCTCATAAGGAAGTACAACATTTTCAGCAAAACTGTTAATTAGAATAATGCATATTTTGTGAAGAGAAGCTATGAATTCTGGCAAGTAGCAACATATAGTAAGTGCCTGCAAGCTCAGCTGTATCTGTATATAGTTTATCAGCTTTGACCTTATTATTATTTATGTAGCTGATAAGTTCTGGTTACTTATATTTTGTTATATCTTATTCCATTACCACTGAAATGCAAAGAGACATTGTAAGTAAATCAAAGTGCTCTAAAACATTAAACAATCCACAATTCATTTCATTTTTCCAGCTCTATTTTGTTTTCATCCATCATTATTTTCAATCATAAGTGTTTGTGTCTAACTGTCTCTTTTCTCTGTATCTCGAAGTAAACTGCTCAGCGATAATCAGCTTCATGATCATGAAGCTGATTATTGCTGAACAGCTTCGTGGCAGTTCATCGATATATCTTAGTAGTCCATCTACCTCATAAAATGAACTTTATCAGTTCACACTTGCTTCATCTGGGGCTCTGGTAAACCTGCTGCCACTCTATTGGCTCACTGATAATCTCTTTTTTTTTTCTCTGTTGTCAGTAAGTCCTTAAAGGAAGATTTATGCATAGGGTGGCTATGCCTTTACTGGGTCCAAAATGATCACACTTGGAGATAAGTGATAACTGTCTTCTTACGGGTACATACGAAAGCTCATAGATGCCCATCATTAGGTGTCACTCTGATTGACAGGAAAGAGTAAGGCCGTGCCTCCCACCCTGACAGCATATAGCCACCTTTGTTCTCTTGGTGTCATCAGGATTTGAACTCCTGACAGTAGACCAAATGCTTTCCTGTAGTGTTCAGTATTAATTTTATCTAAAAGCTTAAGCAACTCCCACTCATTTTTTTCTTGATCACTTACCTCCAGCAGAACTGCACCTTAAGTCCTGTCAGTTTCTTACAGTTTCTTTCACTCTCTTTCCAATTGCCTGCATTTAGTTAAGCTCTGTTTGTTTAGTAACAACGCAATCAGTAATACATTTTTCTAGGAATTAGCAAAATCTTCTCACCTGGCAGACCTTTAGAGGAGCTGCCACTTCTCTTCAAGAAATTTTGCATAGCTACATGTATTTTAAGGTTGAGGAATTGAGGGATTTAAAAGTGTGTTATGAGACACATATACTGTCAGAACAATCTATTCGTGCAATTGCTTACAATCCTTAATCAGGCTAAAATAGCTCTTCAGCTAGCTAATGTAAGTGTTCTGAAGCCTATTACCTTTTAGTACCTCACATAAAACTAAAGTTAGTTGGTTAACAACATGTCACTACCCTTGAGCATGGCCTTTAACCCACAGCTGCTCAGATGTATCCTGTCGCAGTTGGAAGTCGCTTTGGATATAAGCATTAGTCAAATGAGGTAAATGTAAATGCTAATTTTCTGCTTGTAATGAGGACTCTGGACATTTCCCCTCTCTGCCAGCAAAATAGCAAGGTAAAAATACATAAAGGCAAATGCAAGAATTTACCCAAATGCATGACAAGGCTTCTCAATGTCTATGAACAGTTTAAATATAGTCATGGGAAAAAGAAAGCACACCCTTCTTCAATTCTATGTTGTTATTTATCGGGGCCTAAATAACAGTTGTTTTGGTTGTTAACACACCAACTTCTGTAAACAAACAGATAACTTCAGGTGACAACAAAAAACACAACTGATTTCAATATGTAGGCATTTGTTCCCAAAGGTAAACTCATAATCAGAAACCAGGTGGGAAAATAAGTTCACCCTTACTACTAAAGAAAATCCCAAGAGCCACATCATGTGACCTACAGGCCTCTGTGAGCACATTAAATGTTTATGCTTATGAAAGCATATGTTTCTGAATGTCAGTTTACTTTTTTGGGGAAAAAATGACTACATATTGAAATCTGTTTTTTTTTTGTCTATTTTGGGCACCTGAGATTATTTGTTTGTTTATAGAAGTTGGTGATCCTCATTGTGTGTCTGAGTCTGACATGTTACATGGCTTTTTACCTCTGGCTTAATTAATGATTCTTAATGTACATATACAAAATACAGTTTAATATAAAATAACAACAATACAGTGATATTAATTATCTTAGGGCTGAGACATCGAGGGATATAAAATTTTGCTATGAGTCACATGCACTGTAAACAACAATCTATCAATCTATATGCTAATGTCATACTTAAAAATACTGAAGATGTATGTGAAAGCAAAGAATATAAAGAGCTGTCAATAAAATTATTTGTGTATTTTGACTGTTCTCACATTCTCACTATATGCTGAGTTTCTTAAAATTCCTATTTTCTGAACTCTGTCACCTTTTTGTACCTCATATAAAGCTAAAGTTAGCTGGCTAACAAGCAGGCAACAACTGAATAATACAGCAGAAATTCATTCACAAGAAATTCATATGAAAGCTAAGTACCTTCACTCTGTACCTACTTACTACAGTATTTCACCCTGTATATGATATACCATGAATAAGATGTACTATTTTTTTTGTATATATTCTTTGTAAGCTTTCAGCCAACATCCTGTCACAACTTAGCACTCGCTGACCTAGCACTTGCTGTCATTTTGCAGGGTAAGCACAACTCTGCAAAGTGACATTTCTTTGCACCACAGCAAAGGCAACATCCTCTCAGCAGATTTGTAGAGTTAATGGAAAAGGTTAAGAGATGTGAATTAATTCATTAGTAATGTTTTTTTGAGGGGAAAGGGGTGGGTGGTTAAGGAACAGTTGCTAAAACTGTCCTTTCTGTGACCCAAGCAAACTATGATAAAAAATAACCACACTATATGGCCAAATGTGTGTGGAAACCTGGCAATCACACTCAAAGAAATTCTAGAGAATTGTGTGCTTCTAAGTTTGTGACAACAGTTTGGGGAAGGCCCACACTTTCCCCAAAATGAATCTCTTTGTATGCTATGTAACTCTTTGAACTATCTGGTTCCAGTGGCCAACCCTAAACCTGTTCCAGCATGTCAATGCCTGTATGCACAAAGTGATGTCCATTGGAATGACCAATGGATCACTAATGCTCTTGAGGCTGAATGAACACAAATCCCACAAATCCAGTAAGAACATATGAGTATGAGTGTGATGGACAGGTCCCCACATACTTTTGGCCATATAGCGTATGAAACAGTGACTACGCTCTCCATATATTGTAAAATATATTTACAAATTTTTATTAAATTATTATTCAGTATGTTGTAATACTACATTTAATTTCATATTTTTCATATCTTAAATGTTAGTGTGCTTTTCTTTTTCAGTTGTAATTCCAATTGATCAAATGGAACCACAAACTAGAAAGATGGGCTTCATAGAAATAATAGATAATATGTTGTTATATATTTTTTATGATTTTTATCTCACCCTGAAGATTGACAGTTGTATGTCCTGTGTATTTTGCATAACTGTCTCACTCCCTCACACATACGCACAAATGGTTTCACACTAGCTGTTATGAGCCCAGACTGTAGACAATTGGGCTCCAATCATGCTGTCATGGCTGTAAGAACAGGCAGCAGTGAGAGTAGAGGAGGATTCTCTTAACTGTCTTTGGGGATGATTGCACTTCAAAAGCTCCCACACACTTTTAGACAGCCTGTGCATCTGCTGTATTCCTGGAGTATATTTGTAGGGTATTCAATCTCAAAATATTGCGCTCTGTGTCATTTTCATTTTATCTTGGAAAATGTTCAGGCATACAGTACACACATGCACATGTGCACACATGTAGATCGACTCCTCCTAGATCACAAGAAAGTTAATAAATGTTACAATCATAATAGCCCAGTGAGTAGGCCCAGAGAACCACTCTATCTAACAATATCTGATGAAAGTTACAAGTTTCTAGTCATCAAGTGGGGGAGTACTCATTAGTGATGCATGTATTCCCTATTAGGATATTTTTTGTACTCTGGTTGGAAAAAAAATACTGTGGGTGGAGTCAGTAGTGGAGTATATGGTGTATAACATGGTGACATGACAAAAGGTTCCTCTTAGACCTTGAGCCATGAGGAAACAGTGACAAATAGCAAGACACCGTCATGTGGACAAAATAGTAATATCATATCCAATGCAGCGGTATCAGTCTCCAGTCCTGTAGGGTCCTGCAAAGTTTGATTCCAGAATCTGATCTGTTTTGTGGTAAGAGCTTAACTCCTGCCTCCATTTAAAATTTGACCCAGATAGTGAATGCTGGCTTTGTGATTCAAATGTTGCTGTATGTTCTAGTTTAGTTACAAAAGGTTCCCCAAACATTGTTATCAAAAGCATGTTTTTTGCACACTTATGTATTGAATAATAAATTGATTGAAAAGGTCATTCCACAAAAGAAATGCCATTAGAAAAAAGAAATCACCATTTTATGCTCATTTAAAAATAATTATGCAGTTTGGAAACACTCCCAGTGCTACAGACACACAATCTGTTTGCTGGTAAACCAGTACAAAACATGAAGAGATGCAACATTTTGTATACAGCCATGTATATATGAGCCATTTTATAGTCACCGGATCACAATCCAACTGAACAGCTATGGGAGATTTTGGAGTAACTAACAGAGCGGGGCCACCGGATGCTAAGGCACATTTTTACATGTCTTGTAAAAAATCATCTATCCTCTGTTGCATAACTTACTACAGAGTTCCAAACTGCCTCTGGAAGCAACATCAACACAAGAACTTTGCATTGGAGGCTTCATGAAACGGGTTTCCATAGCTGAGCAGGTGCCTAAGTTCTGTATGTGCAATGACATGTGTCGCGACTTACTGGAATACATAGTGCCAAGAGTAAAGTTTGGTGGAAGAAGGATAATGATCTGGGGCTGTTTTTCAGGGTTTGGGCTCAGTCCCTTAGTTCCAGTGAAGGGTAATGTTAATGCTACTGCATACAAAGACGTTTCAGGGGCTGTATGCCTCCAACTTTGGGGCAATAGTTTGGGAAAGGCCCTTTCTCTGTTCCAACATGACTGCCCCTGTGCACAAAGTGAGGCCCATAAAGGCATGGTTTGATGAGTTTGGTGTGGAGGAACTCCAGTGGCCTGCACAAAGCCCTGAACTCAACACCACTGAACACTATCGGGATGAACTGGAACATCAATTGCGAGCCAGCCCTCCTTATCCAACATCAGTGCCTGACCGCTTAAATGCTCACAATTTTAAACCAAATAAGCAGAAATTGCTCATGGTTTGATGTTTAGGTGGCCACATATTTTCAGGCGTATAGCGTATACCAAAGCTGTTCTGGTCCGGCATCTTGCTTTTTTTTTTTACTTAGTCACCTGTTTGTAGGTGTGATGTCTGGGTGGATCTGTCATGTAAGCGAGCTGTACTTCCTTCTTGTGGAAAGGCTTTATTTAGCACTGGCATTGACATATTGGAGCTTGAGAGACTCTGTTCAATCTGTGGTGCAAACACTTGCCTGCCACATGCTCAATCCTCAGATTCTCAATTAGATGTTCAGCTTTCCCCTGTATATTCGGCTTTAAAAAATTAAACGAATAAAAAACTACTACACTGGCAATTTGCACAATTGCACAATCCAATTTACACACACACACACACACACATTATATATATATATATATATATATATATATATATATATAAGTATTATTTAGGGGTATTTAAGTATGTGATTTTCTCACATACTTAAATAGCAAAAAAAAAAATACTCAAAAGCAGTGTTTTCAGAAATCTTTCATTTGCATTTGCTGTGTATTATTTGTTTGTTAATTTTGCTTTTGTTTGGTACTGAGTCCGGAGTTGGACACTCTGCCTTTAAAACCTTATTCAGTGAACTGAATTTACACTTGGCTGCATAGACCGGGTTCTAAGTCAAGTGAATTCAAATTACTGCTATGTATGTTTATATTACATTTGAAAAATGGTTTATATTTATTTTTGATTATGCTATTATTTGCTAAATAAATAGATCTACTTTTCGTATATTTCTAGGTCGGTGTATAGAATATAGTGCTTGGCAGGAGTCACCTGAGCTATTTGACTGATGTTCCAGAGAGTTTTTAATCCCATTGCAATAATACTGAATAATACTGAATAATACCTATCCCACATTAATATCCTAACCCCAACCTTCTTATCCTGCTACGATCATTAAAAATTATTAAATGACTAAAAAGTGGTAGACAGTAAATGGAGTAATCAAATCAGCTCTGATGTTAGACATTTGCAATCTGATTCCAGACATCTTGAACAGATTTGCTATCTGACATGAACTCATGACACCAATTAGTAACAGATGAGTGGTGGCTAGTATTAACTTTAAATTAGGATTCCAGTAGCTGCTTTCATTATGAAAGCAATTAATTATTCCAGTCCCTTCAAATCACCCTTGAATCATAATGAAAGTCTGAATGAATGAATATACCAAGTTCTGTGTGTGGTCTTAGCCCTGTTTCATGGAACAGATGGATAAGTGGAATGGATACGCAACATGTTAAAACTGCACAAAATGGAGGAGTATGCTACTTTTGAGACCACAATTGTCTTTCGAAGTGCACTATTCTAGACAAACTTTTTGAATACACACAACTGGCTAATGCAGGCATGTGAAACATATGGCCCACAGGCTGGCCCAGAAGGTTCAAATCAGGCCCACTAAATGAATCCGTGTTCTAAATTAAAATCATTTTGAGGACTGTAATTGAATTGAAAGATTAGGAAAAAAATAGCTAGTCTCTGTTGTTTCACTAGGGGTAAAATAAAAAGAGGAATAAACTTTGAGCCTTAAACTCAACTACTGAAAGAAAGATGATTAATAATAATAATAATAATAATAATAATAGTTCATTACTAAGCTAAGATTTTGATGCTGTAACCATATCTCTTTCCAAAAGAATCAGTTTAGCGGTTTCACAGCAATGGGGGTGAATAATTATGCAGAGAATTTGTGAATTTTTTTTTTTAAATATATAGTTTTTTTTCTCCACATCAGTTCTATAGGCTATTTTATGTAGATTCATGACACAACTCTATTTAAGTCCAATAATAATACATTGTAGTAATAAACCTATTAAAAATAAAGTCTAATACATATTCTTGTAAAAGCCATTGAAAGTAAAAGCCAATTAAAATATCACGCTTGTGTATCAAATAGTCATAGGTATTTTTTTTTAATATTTCATACAGCGGTGATATTATATGTGAAAATTATAAATCTATAAAGTCTAAGAGAAACAATTCCGATTATTTCTGATGGTCGAAACTGAACTGCTATATTTCTTTAACACATTTCATCACAAATAGTAGTAATAGTCATTTCAGCTACTTTTGTACTATAGTCATCTTTCTCTGATGAGGTAAAACAACAACTTACTAATATCGTGAGATGATTTGTTGGACAGCAGTAAAACTATCTGTACGTGACATTGTTAAAATGCTTGTTACAGTGGATATAAAAGGTCTACACACCCCTGTTAAAATAGAAGATTTTTGTAAAAAAAAAAAAAAAAAAGATAAATCATGTCAGAACTTTTTCCACCCTCAATATGAAAACAGGAAAAACAGAAAAACTTAGAATAACCTGGTGCATATGTGTGCACACCTCTAAACGTAATTAAATACACAGAACAATCTAAATACATTGTTGAAGCACGTTTTGATTATATTACACCACACAGTCTTTTTGGCTAAGAGTCTATCAGCAGAGCAAATCTTGACTTGATAATATTTCCCCACTCTTTCTTACAAAACTATTCTAGATCCATCTAATTGTAAGAGCATCTCCTGTGCACAGCCTGCTTCAGGTCATCCCACAGGTTTTTAGTCGGATTCAGGTCTGGGCTCTGGCTAAGTCATTCAAAAATATTGATCTTCTTTTGGTTAAGCCATTCCTTTGTTGACTGGGATATATCCTTTGGGTCATTGTTGTGCTGAAAGGTGAAATTCCTTTTCATCTACAGCTTACTAGCAGCCACCTGAAGGTTTTGCACTAAAATAAACTGGTATTTGTAGCTATTCATTATTACCTCTGCCTTGATAAAAGCCCCAGTTCTGGCTGAAGAGACGCAGCCCTAAAGCATGATGCTGCCACCACAATGTTCTTTTGGTGTTTTTTTGTTGTTGTTTTTTTGCACCAAACATACCTTTTGGATTTATGGAATTATTATACCTTTTGGAATTGGTCTCATCAGACCATGACACATTTTGCCACATGGTTTAGGGTGATTTAGTTGGGCTTAGATGTTTTTTGTGAGAAAGGGCTTCTGTCTAGCCTCCCTACCCCACAGCNTTGGTAACGTCACTGTGGTGCTCCATTTTCTCCACTTGTTGATGATGACCTTTAGGGTGTTTCATGGTACATCTGATGTTTTGGAAAAAAAAATTATACCCCTCTCTTGATTGATTCTGTTTAACAGTGAGACCATGTACAGTCTTTGTCAGCTCTTTGCAGACCATGGCTTCAGCAGTCAGATGAAACCAAGAAGATATCAAGAAAATCCTACAGAAACAGCTGGCCTTTATTTTGGCTTAATCAGAACAATTTCATTGATGACAGCTGTATGATAATTACTTTTGTACATGAGATTGATGTGATTGGAACACAGCCACATCCCCAATTATAAAGGGTGTGCACACTTATGCAACCAGGATGTTGTAACTTTTTTTTATTTTTTTTTTATTTTTCCCTAAAATATTTTTCATTAAATTTTTTATACACTGCAATTTCACTGCAATTGAGGGTGGAAAAAGTTCTGGCATGATTTATCCTGGTTTCATTTTTTTAGCGTCACAGAAGCCTGCCATTTTAACAGGGTTGTGTAGAATATTTATATCCATTGTATGTAAACAAAAGTGCTTAATATCACCCTATAATGCTATATACCTTTTAGGATTAATTCTTCTGTGCCAGTGATTGTAATTTTGATTCAATGGTTTGGGCAGATGTGGGTGTTTAATTGTTTATAAATTATATCAAATATCACAGAATAGTTTTATTCAAATAAAACTATAATACATTTATACAAATAATACATTTGCATGTATTTTCAATAATGATAAAAATATTTAGACCACATCTTTAAAAATACAGAAATATTTTTTTTAAGTAAAAAATACATAAATAAATATATAAAAAAACCATTAGTGAACCACTACATAGTTATTTAGTTATTATTTATTTGAAAAATGATGAAATGAACATTTCAGCTTGTAAACGTCTTTTTTTTTTCATACATAGATGTATGTATGTCTTGGGGACTGAATGATGGAGCTGTTAGTGACAGAGCTCACAGAAGTGAGGTGTTATGATAAATGCCAAGCTACGTCATCACTCTTCCATTATAAAAATGTTAAGAAAGAATGCAATGCATCCTGATGCTACAAAAAAATTTTTAAAACAGTTTTAATTTCATATCACATTGATCAGTATCTGTGTGACAACAGGTTGCATTTCATTTAAACATAAATGGATATCACAGCAAGAACTGATAAGTACTGTGATTATTATGGACTGCTTTTCACAAGTGGTGTTTCCCTGTGTGCAAAACAAGCCAGTGGCCTAAAAGTAATCATGTCAGGTTTTAGCTTTAGGGTCTGGAGAAAAGCAAACACTCGCACATTTGATATCAGCAATGAGGCAGTGGAACCTAAATTTATATGAATAAAAGTAGATAATAAAATGTAAGAGTTCATGTTGATTATGTTATTTGTCATGCAGAATAAAGGAATGAGAAATTTGTCAAGCAGGTTTTATAACTGTAAATTTTGATCTGACAAAATATAACATTTGTATTTGTAAAGTCCTTTGCGTTGGACTGGTGTGTCGCATGTAAAGTGAATACTTGCGTCACACCCAGTATTCTTGGGATAGGCTCCTGACCCACAGAGACACTGATCAGGATAAAGTAGTTACTGAAGATGAATAAATAAAAGAATGTAAATAACTATCTACAGATATGTATAGAACAATTTGCAAACAAATACAAAAAAGCCTCCCCAAGGGGTCTAGTCATGTGAATCAAAGTTGTTCTACTTCAAATTGTCAGACCAACGCAATATTATCACAACAACCTTTTTCCTAATGAGATTGTGTTGGCCAGACTCACTTACTTCCTAGAGGCCCACAAGACAGTTTAGCTTTATACCTCATTTAATGCACGCAATTTCAGATTTGGCTTATCGGCTAATTAGCTAGGCCTTAAGAGCTGAATTTAGTGAGTTAGAAGAAGGAAAAAACAAATCTCTATAGAGGTGGCCCTCTAGGAATAGATTCCTAGGCCCCTGTTCAAGAGATGATATACTCACAGTAGATGGTGGACACTTGTACAAAGTGTACACTTTATAAGCAGAAATAATCAGAAAAAAAAACACTACTACATATTTGCATATTTGGGTGCTTACCAAAACTCGAAGTGATTCCTCCTTGTCTCCTCAATTCCAGGTCCTTCAGTGTGTGATCCACAAATTGATCATAGCGCACCATATTTAAAGACTTCATTAAATGATCTCAGAGGTATTAAGGAGAAAGGAGATAGGGGATTCCCAGATCAAGGAACACAGGGGCTTCAACAATGGGGAAGTCGTTTTACTGTAGCATCTAATTTGAGCATATGTTATAATATCACACCAGAGCTGGAGTCCACCAGAAACTCCACTTCCCAGAACACAACACACCTACACACATGGCCACCACAGACTACAATCCCCAGCACAACACTTCACAAAGACAGTCACCCGAGTTCCAATCATGTGCACCTGTTCCCAATCACACTCACATACATAAACTTTAAACTTTATAGACTTTGGACATTCACCCATATGTGAAGTAATGCTCAGTATGCCTTAACCTGACTTACCAAGCCTTATATTTTATTATCTTTCTATTCTGGTTTTTGATCTTGCCTTGTTGCTTAGTTTTTGGACTTTGGGTTTACCTATGTTGTATTGTTTGCTGATTGCCTGACTTTCTGCCTGTTCTAGTTTATGGTTTTTTGCTTCACATTTTGGAATTGTTTGCCAGTGTGACAGATTGCATTGCCAACCTCGTGGATGCAGCAGGAGAATCAGACTGGCGAAACACCATGGCAGCCCAGGGCAGACTGGTAGGAGAACATCAATAGCACCTGGTCGAGTTGGATGCCAAGCTAACCATGCTCACCAATGCTATCTCTACTGCCTTCACTTCTCCCAGAGCCGTGGCAGCACCCCCCAGTTTGCTCATCTCCCATTCAAGAGTTTTTGACCATTCCTCTGAAGGCAAAGAAATCAGAGAACAACTCATCAACGTAACCCAAAGGAATAGAAATGCAGCTGGATATGCCCTAGAATTTCACAGGCTCGCTGCAGGAAGCAGATGGAATAAGCCTGCATTCATCTGCAACTGCCAAATGCATAAGAGTGTTGCAATTCCTACTCCCAAAACTAACTGCACAGAAACTATGCAGTTGGGCCAGACCAGCCTAAACACCACAAAGAAATGATGAAAGGAGAATTTGTTTCTA
>CM074947.1:20441949-20461172 GCA_037577455.1 Pangasius macronema
GGTTCTTCAGGCCATCCATATGGGGCCCCAGCATATATAGTTCACCCTATAGCAAATCAAGTTATTGTTGATCAATTTGGGAATAACATTCTTAACCAGTTATTCCTAAAAGTATTTTTTCGAGTAATAGTATTCACTATTTTTGCAGTTAATAGTATTTTTTTTCAAGTTCCTGTCTCCCTGGGGTATAATTTTTTAGATGTTTTACAGTCGTGGCTGTAAACTGGGTAAGAGGTGGCAGGTGCATGATTTCATGATTCGTGTTGTAGGCTGCACTGATTCAAAAGTACTTTTAACTTTAGGTGGATCAACGTGTAGGTGTGAGGACTGGGCAAAAAAAGTATACTGCACACGAAGAGGAGACTGAGGGAACCCAGGGAAGAGGCGCCCTCTGGCTGTGCTGCTGTTCGCTCCGAAAAATCTGCTCCTGTGCCCTAAAACTCTTTCTCTTTAACCTGTTTGACTTTGTATAGGTGTGCATATGTGTTCAGGTATCAGTGCATACTGTGAATGATGCAATTTAACATAAATTAATAATAATTAAAAATAATAATAATAATTACACAATTTGTAGTGTGGTTCTAATCTTAAAGAGACAACGAACGTGCGCTCGCGTGTATGTGTGAGTGCGTGCACGTGTTTAAATGTGTGTATACGTGTGTGTGTACGTGTGTGTGCGCGCGTGCGCGTGCGTGCGTGCGCGCGCCTGACATCATTCCTGCTTTGCTCGGCTTGACAGCGGCACGGTGACGCCTCAGTGAGACGCTGTGTGCGCGTAACGGTGCGCGCCTCCGCACTTTCTTCCGCGTCGGCGCTCGCGTTTCCAAGTTTCCTCTCCAAACCTAATGTCCGCGGAGACTGCATCAGGCTCTTTAGAGTTTTTGCCAACCTTTAGTGCTCCACCTGAAGACGGCCTAAACATGCGCTCTGAGACTAACGCGCAGCGACGGAGTTTATCCATTTGTCTACAGTTCGCCAAAATTGGCACTTTTCTCTCGTGTGCTCGCTGAACGCTCCCGAGGATGAAGTTTGGCCAAAGCGTTTGCATCTTAAACGTGGGCGGCACGCGGTACGCTTTTCCCATGGATGTGCTGAAGGACTTCCCTCTGAGGAGAGTGAGCCGCCTGCACAGCTGCGCGTCGGAGCGAGAGGTGCTCGAAGTGTGCGACGACTACGATCGGGAGCGCAACGAGTTCTTCTTCGACCGCCACGCTGAGGCTTTCGGCTTCCTCATGCTCTACGTGAAGCACGGCAAACTGCGCCTGGTGCCACGCATGTGCGAGCTCTCCTTCTACAACGAGATGATCTACTGGGGTTTGGAAAGCTCACACCTGGAACTGTGCTGCCAGCGTCGTCTGGACGATCGCATGTCCGACACATGCACCCACTTCACCGAGGAAGAGCCCCGCGTCGGGGACAAAGATGACCAAAAGGAGCACGAGCAGCAGAGGCGGCAAGGCACTGGCCGCGTTAAGGACGCCAAGTGGCTCGAGAACATGCGCAGGACCTTCGAGGAGCCCGGGTCCTCAGTGGCCGCGCAGATTCTCGCTTCCGTCTCCGTCCTCTTCGTCATTGTGTCCATGGTGCTCCTGTGCGCGAGCACTCTGCCCGACTGGAAAACGGCCGAAAGTAACACGGTGGAGGAGCACAGGTACACAGAGTCTATAGACCATCCGGCCGGGTACTTATGCCTTTTTTTCTAGTCTCTTTCATGCACGATGCACTGCTGAGAAATTGTCAAAGCACGTTTGAAGTAGTCCTGTTATCGCTGATCATGTGCATGATCTCTGACCAAGACAGTTTTAGAAACCACACACTATTTCACGTGTCCAAGCCGGCTGACTTGTGTTTTGTCTTGTGTTTTGTTACAGTTCCTAAATGTTCGTCTTTTGTCTTCGATCATAAAACATAAAACAGTCTACATATTAAAAATCGTCATGGTTGAATGAACTTTTGACTTCCATAAACGCTTCACGTTTAATTAAATCCTGCGATCTAGCATTGACCGAGCAGACACCATAAAACGAGCCACTATATACACATTCACTGCACTTGAAAACAGGTGGGATTTAAATATTCCTCCGTTTTCAAGGGTAGTGAAAGTAAATAAAGTAACACAATATTTCCTATAGGGCAAATTGTCTGGTCATAATGTTTACTGTGCAAATGCGTTAATTCAGTCATAATTGCCCCTGTCCAGGGTGCTGAACCGTCGTTGAGTTTAGTGGAGGCCATGAAACAAAATGCTGACTGTTTAATTAACTTTTACAGTGTGCAGCTGGAATTACAAACTCTTTATACACTCTCGGGGTAAAGGGTACTAGAATGCACAATTCATGGTGCAAATGCTCGTCCCTGGAGTGTGTGCCTGCAGTTACAGGACTTAGAGAATATAGTGTACATTCAAACTTACTCTGGGGTACTGCTTGTACAGTGAAACAAAGTGTAGTGGGATAGTACCTATTTCCGACAGTCTAGGTGTGAATTCAACATTGAAAAAAATTGTTGCATAGACATTAGTTTTATACTAGTGCAGTGATGTATCTAACAATTACATTATTCTTTAATCAGAAGGTGGATTGAAAATTCTTTGTGAAGTTGGCTTCTCTTGTTACACTGTTAAATATGTAGCATATCTTAAGAAATTGTTAACATACTAAAAAAATATTTATTAATGGTATAGCTGTGGAATTAATTGTTAAGTACAATTCCTTTCACATTTTCTGGAGTTGTTTTTTTCTGTCCTTTTAACCTCTTCATGTGTCTGTCCTATATCTATATTGCCACGTGGACTGTTCTGAAGGTGCTGGTGCTGGTACCTGCGGAGCGCCCAGGCTTTTCTGTGTGTGTGTGTGTGTGTGTGTGTGTGTGTGTGTGTGTGTGTGTGTGAGAGAGAGAGAGAGAGAGAGAGAGAGAGAGAGAGAGATTGTGTGAGAAAGGTCTGTTTAGGTGAGAGGTCAGGTTTGTCATTCAAGCAAACAAGCAATGTCATCCATATATTATAAAGAATGTTAGATATATTCAGTTTGTAAAAAAAAATGTGCTTTTGTTCCAGTTCAGTGCTTGAACAGTAAGAATTCTTTATACATGGACATTTGACACCACCATCAGTTCCACACCACTTGGCATAAAGAGTTTCCTGGTTAAATATGCCACCATTTGCAATCTAGTAGAAAAAAAATCTACATAAGGAAGACAATTTGTGTAGAGGATTGAATTTGGTACAGGATCTTTCAAGTGGATGTGAAACTTCTTTTATAAGATGATCATCTCTAGTAACAAGACATCTCTAGAAACATGCTTCAGCCTATCTCATGTTAGCATGTGTCTGTTGACTCCTTTTCAGATTGCCCAGCATTGTCCTGATCATGACAAAGAAACCTTTACTCTCCTCACTGGGAAACAGTGATGCTAAAAGCACCAAAATATACATTATAATTGACTGGGCTCTGAACTGGACCTGTGGTTTTAATTCCTTTTGTATTGCTGAACTCTTTAAGACCTAGCAACACTTTAACATGGCTTTAAGCATTTTTATTAAACTGGCCATTCTCAGAACAGAAAATAAATAAAGTGGGTAATTTTACACTTGACAAATTTGATCAATATGGCTTTGAGAAGCTCTGTTTAACAAATTTAATTGGCTTTCTTTTAATCTGTATTATCTATTTAGTTATGAATCACATATACTAAACCTTTTCAAATAAAATGGCACTATTAAGCCAAACATATTCCTAGGTCTTAGAGCATGTTTAGACACTTGCATGACTAACGCTGTAGCGTAGCCTCCACAAGGTAACAATAACTCAATTTCACACCCTAATGAAATTGATTGTTTATCTTGTGAATAAGGTCTATGCTAATTAGGGATTAGTAAATGGTTATTTAGTCTGCAGTTTTACAAACTGATTGTCATTGTTGTACTTTGATCCACAGCCAATAGTCTGAAGAGGAAACCTCTTTTATATAAAAGAGGTGTCTTAATAGGATGGCTGCTGAAATTTAATTTCCTAGATTCTGCTTAGTATTTCATATAGATCAGATCGCTTGATACTGTAAATGCTAAATCATTGGCTTCTTCTCTATTAATGTCTCTCTCAATTTTCTCTCACATAATTGTGCATCTGCTTAGGATCATCGAGGCAGTGTGCATTGGCTGGTTCACAGCAGAGTGCATCGTCCGTTTCCTTGTGTCACGTGACAAGTGTGAGTTTGTGCGACGTCCACTGAATATCATTGACCTGCTGGCCATAACGCCTTACTACATCTCGGTGACCATGACAGTCCTGACTGGAGAGAACTCACAGCTGCAGCGGGCTGGTGTGACACTGCGTGTACTGCGCATGATGCGCATCTTCTGGGTGATCAAGCTGGCTCGCCACTTCCTGGGCCTGCAGACACTGGGCCTGACACTGCGCCGCTGTTACAGGGAGATGGTCATGCTACTGGTGTTCATCTGCGTGGCCATGGCCATCTTTGGGGCCCTGGCCCAGCTGCTTGAGCATGGGCTTGACCTGAAGTCCAGCAATGAGGAGTATGCCAGCATCCCTGCCGCCTGCTGGTGGGTTATTATCTCCATGACGACTGTCGGCTATGGAGACATGTACCCCATCACCGTGCCAGGGCGTGTGCTAGGAGGCCTTTGTGTGGTGAGTGGCATAGTGCTGCTGGCACTGCCCATTACTTTTATCTACCACAGCTTTGTGCAGTGCTACCATGAGCTCAAGTTTCGATCTGCTCGCTGCACCAGGAGTCTCTCGGCTGAGTTCCTCAACTGACTGTGTCTCTGTCGGACTTTAGTGTGGACCTGTCTCTCATCACTATTTCAATAATAGATTCAGTTGGTCCTCTCGGCTCAGTGATTGCTCCAACTCAGTCAAATATCTGGTCTCAGGTAGAGTTTAGGGGCTTGGTCCTAAATGAGTTTACATGTGCTTAGCCCATCTGGTACTCAACTCAGTCCACTGAGGAGCTCAGTGTCTACAGAGATTAGTTCCAGCCCTGCTCCACATAAATTTATTTCACTAGAAACAAAGACTGGAACCCATTCAGTCAGGTCAAGTGTTGTGGTGCATAGTTGGAACAAATACTGTGGACTCTGTGTCCCTCCATGGGCCAGGTTGAGAGTCCATGGTTTACACTGTAAGTCCACCTCTGACATACAAATTTTCAGTAAGCCAGGATTCACTCAGCTGTGCAGTTTTTACCATAGCGACGGTTACTGGGCTTTCACAGTCGTAGGCAAGGCTACCATGGAAACATTGGCTTTCAGGCCAGATATCCCGGTCAGGGGCAAACTACTGAAACTGCTGGTGGGCAGCTTTGACTTATCTACCAGAGACCTCAAGCACACTTGACATGGGCTAAAAAGCTTCATCCTCACAGCCAGACAGACATGCCCCTTCATCCACTAGCCATGGTATGCAGCCACAGAAAGATTTTAGTTTCTGAATGTCATCTAGACATCCTACAATTTTGGCAAACATACAGGAGAAAAACAATTAATTTCACTTATTTCACTGAGTTCTTTTTATTATAACTGCATTGTTTTATAAAAACAAGTTCCCAGAACTCAGCAGTCCAGCTTCCCTGAAACAAAACGTTGGGTGGTTATATAATCATTACAGGTTGAAATGTGCAAACACTCATTGAAATTACTGTGCAAAATCCAATGATGTGTGACACAAAATCCGCAGGGATACTGGAACACCAAGAGTGAGAGAATGAGAGAGAGAAATAGAAAGAGAGCAGTAGAGAGGACTGATGCTTAGCTGGGTAGGCAACTGTGCAGCATTGGCAAATATGTAAAGTGGAACACAGTGAGCTACTGAGTGAGAACAGAGATAGATGGATTGACTGGCCATGCAATACATATAAAGTTCACCCCAATTCACCTCTTGTAGCTCAATATATCTTCACACTTGAGCAGTGACGAGCTTTGAGCATTATGCTATACTACGACAAAAACTAGTTTTCATAGAAAGCCCTCTAGAGGGTTTAAGAATGATCCGTTTTTCTGTTCATTGGCTTTTTTATTTAGATTTGCATTTTTATTTTATGTACATTTTTCAGGATTATTATTATTGCAAAAAAAATCAGAGTAAAAGGAAAAATATACTGACGAAATTGCATGTAAATCAGTTAGTTATGCTAAGGACTCTAGCTATTCATCACATGCACATCTTATTTCAAAGAAAAGCAGGGTGTAATATCACACCCAAGAAACAGGTGAAAAAAAAAGCAACTTCGACTTTACTGAAGACCACACTCTAAAAGGAAGTGAACCACATATCCAACAGTTTTTCCTTTAACTGCGCGATACCCCTCCCTGCTAATGCTGTTATTGTCACTAAAGAACATCTTCATTCATTTGCTGTCATCTCAGTGCTTTCCTCTTGAGAAACTCATGTCTTGATTGGAAGACGATCCATTCTGAGGGCCATAAAAGGAATGAAGATGTGTCTGATGTGTCTGATGTGCTATATCTTCCTTTTTTAATAATTAAGTTCCATGTCATGTGGGAGGTCTGCTTTCACTATTCTCTTTTCTTTGCCTGACCCTGCTTTTTGCTGCCTCTCTCTCTCTCGCGCTCTTTTAGAGCCATTTCTGCACAAACACAGACATGATAAAGCTAAAGAAAAGAATGTGCAAAGCCAATTTTCTGACTCCAAGGTCACGATGAAAGACTTTTCTCCCAATACCTCTTGAAGGCCACTTCAATATATATGGTAAACATAATTCTCGTTCACTTTACATGTTATGTCAACCAAACCCTAATGAAAAGCTCAGGATTTCAATGAAAATGAACGTGGCCATCAATTCGAGTGCCAAAGGTTGTTTACACAAATGCCCTCTTAAGCCATGAGATTTTATAAGGAAGCTCATTTACTTGATTGCTAATACTGCCTGAGTCCTCACAGGATGTATAAAACTTTAGCCGGTGCCATTTTAACAATATTCTGAAGAATGATATTCAGTGTTTCCCTTTAAACAGTTTTTAAGGAAATTCATAGCTTCATGGACCACTTAAGTGTTCATAGTGGGTTACAGTATCTTATGTAAAAATATACAGTTTTGTACTATTAATTTAAGTGCTAATATAAAATCCAGTGCCAATACAGAAAAATTGTATATTATGATAGTGTTCTCATACTGCCACTGTTCACTGTGATGAATCTACTACCTACCAACTGTATAACTTTGTCATTTGTCATTTTACTCATAACCTCATGTTATGTCAATCATAGAGAAAAACTAAATGTAACCCATATTTGTATAGATTTTTGGCATTTGAAGATTAAGTCTGTTGTTTGCCACGTTGTGCAACAATGTCTACAAATATTGAATAAAGTAAAACAACAGACTGTTTTGTAAAAAGAAATTTAAGGGAAAACTATATATCAAAATGTAACTGCTTATCTTACACTATGGCTTGACTTTTTTGTAGGGGAATTTGAACCTGAAGGTAATTTAGGGCTTAGATGCTTTGTTATAGTCTAATCGGTAGGTAGCTAGGCTACTTTTGTAAAAGTCTAGTTAAGCATAATGTCTAAAATTCCAGTAATCTTTTTTAATTGTTTTTAGCATTCCCTCTGTTTTTAAAATAGAGACTCTATTTTGTATAAAGTAGCATACAATATGTGTCTGTAAAGGCTGAAACAATTCTGTGATAAACTATGAATAAATTGTCCTTGATGGCTAAATGCAAGGGTCTCTGTTTTCATTTATGGATGTTTTATTTTTGCAAATTGGATCGCTTTGAGACTTCATGGAGATGCACGATGCCTGGGAGAGTTAAACAAAACAGTGTTGGAAGACGTAGGTTACTGAAACAATTTAGTCAGGGTGTTGTGAGAAATGTGTGGTGACCTAAGAAAAGACATTAGATGTCTCTGTGGCTGAATTCTGGCAAATAGCCAGGAATAGGGTTTTCTGTCTATAACACACTTTGATATCTCAACTTTAAGAAACCATAAAAATCCCTTTCACCAAAATAATGTGGAAATAGTTTTATGTACTTTGTAATCTTGTCTAGGTTTTCTGCCTGCAAAGATCATGTTGGCTAAGGAGTCAGTTTGACAAATCTGCCTAACGATGTCTAAAACCTTGCTACATGATTTTCCTCATGCAGAGAATAAATGTCACTCTTTGATCTAGATCAGTGCTGTCAAAATTTTTCATTACGAATAAAGGCTGGTATAAACAGAGACATAGTTTTCATGGTCATATTGATAATGTATATATAAATATATTATTTGATATATGTTAAATTTGGTGTCTTTCAATGGAATTGGAACGGAAAGTAAAGGAATGAATTTTCATCCTTTTCACTTTTGGTGGTAACCAGATTAAAAATGCCATAATTATTATTTGTGGCCGAAATACATGCAAAGAAGAACATATTTCGTGATGTGAAGGGTTTTCCCATGTCGCCACACAAATACGCATCAAAAGAATATAATTATCTTTAAATCAAAGTTTGAAGTACTGTTAAATGTCATGTAAGTCTAAACTTTGAAGAACCCTAATTATAATTAATTACTAACCCTAATATAGACTAATCTTGGCTTGTTTATTTGCTTGGGCACAATATAAATACAAAAGATAAGTCATATCCTAAAAGCATGAAGAATAAATGTCAGTGTAGAGAAAAAAAAAATTGGTAGGATTTAGGTCTGGGATATTAAAAATTCCACTCACAGTTAGTTAGCACAGCTAGATGGATAAGCAATATTACCAGCAATTGGTCACTAGTGCCAAAATGTTTATATTCATAGGCTATTTACATTTAATAGCCTACGAGTATAAACATTTTGTAACATCCTCTACTTCTGATATGGTGGTAACAGCAAAAGATCTCTACACAACCAGCGTCCACTGTAGTGGAAATCTGAAGCTACCTGATCATGCAGAGATTCTGCATGCACTGCAGGAAAAAAAATGTGAGGGTAGCTAGCACTATATGTTCAGATCATAAAAACAGAAGACCAGCCAGAGCAATTTACTGCTAAACTAGTGTGTTCAGTACAATTCTGACAACTTATCAAATTGACCAAATTTAATCATGACAATTACTACAAGAGATGAGAACCACCCACTTAAGACAAATTAATATTAGAGGTTGTGTAGATAAAAATGTATAGTAAAATATTAGGGACATACACTCACTATCTGCTTTAATAGGAACACCTGTACACCTGCTCATTTATGCAGCTATCCAATTTTTCAATCATGTGGCAGCAGCACAGTGCATAAAATCATGTCAAGAGTTCCAGTTAATGTGCACATCAAACATCAGAATGGGGAAAAAATGTGATGTCTGTGACTTTAACTGTGGCATGGTTGTTGGTGTCAGATGGGCTGAGTTGAGTATTTCAGAAACTGATGATCTCCTGGGATTTTCACACAAAACAGTCTCTAGAGTTTACACACAATGGTGCAAAAAACATCCTGTGTGGGGAGGATCTGCAAGCTGAAACGCCTTGTTGATGAGAGAGATCAGAGGAGAATAACCAGACTGGTTCGAGCTGACAGGAAGTCTATAGTAACTCAAATAAGCACTCTTTACAACCGTGGTGAGCAGAAAAGCATCTCGGAAAGCAAACACATCAAACCATGAGGTGGATGCGCTACAACAGCAGAAGACCACATCAGGTTCTGAGTCTATTATGGGCACGGACTCACCCAAACTGGACAGCTGAAGACTGGAAAAGACTAGGTGATTTTTTTTTTCAGCAGGAGGTTGTCTTTTAGCTACCATCAGCTGATAAGCTCTCACTCTGACTCTCATGCTATGGTGCAAATCAGATCAACACCTATACACTCCTTTGGTGCTTGTAAACAAAAAGAGAACCTGGTTGCAGAAAGACCCGAGTAGCTGCAACCTGATGTTACTTAGTTAAAATTGGACTAAAGAATCTATTAAGAATTTTAATTAGGAAGCAGATCCACTTACTATTATGGATTACCAATGAAAGACAGGGAGTCCTGTTTAGCTAAACTAACACGTTCAAATGGTGTAACTCTAAGAGATCCTTATGGATTGGCGTCCTCTCAGCGGCTAAAGGATCCTAAGTGGTGGTCTAGTCTGCAATGGTCGGATAGATATACATATCTCATAGAAACCCTGAGCATTTATACTAGAGACATTATTACAGGCAACTCCTATAATAGTAAGAATGTGACTTAGCTATCTAGCATTAGATAGTGAGATTCTTCTACTTAAGTGAGCTATGTACGTTTGTTAAAACAATGTAAATAAGGCTTGTATCGATTGATCGTTCGATGAGGACAATTTAAGAATCAAGTTATTATACTATCAATCGATGAATCGACACTACTTTACGGCTCCTCAAATCAGTCACTCCTCCTAATTGACAGCAACCACACCCATTTTCACAGCTGTCACAGTGGCTTCTCTCACTCAGGGGTCTATTTGCTAGTCACAAAATGATTATGTTTACATGCACATCAGTATTCCGTTTAAGGACTATATTCGTGTTGCAGCCATATTCCAAATACAATGTTTATATGCATACAGACATTATAATATTCCTGTATACTTGGTTGTTGTAAGTATGCCGATCTACACATTCAGGATGCTGCCGTTGGTTATAGAATATGCTTAGTTATTAGTTTTATTACTACTTTTTCACACTAATTAAATTAGGACTGTAAAACTTCTCACCATCAAAAATGCCCGATAACACCACCTCAAAATGGAAAGGGTCACATAAGCTAAGCTTCTGTTAGCACCCACAGAAGGAACGTCTGACTCATACACGTATATAGAGGAAAGTCACCTAAAAGACTTATTCCACACATGTACATTGTTTAAACTGATCAAAACAGGCATATTCCAGGGGTGGGAATCAGAATTTGAGGAATCAGAATATTGTCTTATTCTGAATCGGGCAGTCAGTTTACATGACTCAGAATATTGCCAAATTCTGATTAATATCGGAATACTGATGTGCATGTAAACATAGCCAATGTTAGCTAGGTAGCTAAAATTTAAGCTCTGGCATGGAAGGGTGAAGCGTTGTTCTGCTCTAGCTAGCAGTACGCTACAGTATCAGGTCACTAAAGCACAGGTGAGCAGGTGAGGGAACGACTGTTCATTGTTGTAACGTGATTGATAACAGGATCTAACCTGTCCTGCAGATGTTCCACAACATTAAATGGAACTATACTGTTAAAATGTGAGGTATCGTTCATTAATCAATCAGACCTGTAATCTTCAGCTAATCACAGTGGTATAAGTGGAATAACACACTCCAGACTGGGCTGTTATACGCTCTCTTACGCCCCCTACTGCTCTCCTCAAGACTATTTTGAAGACTTTTTCCCCCCATTATCAAGCGCATTCTTTAAATCACGTGTAATTGTTGAAATGGACCGCAGGGTTTACTACTCTACATTTTCACACGATATACATTTCTGTGTACACATCACTGGCGATCACATTTCGCACTCTCGAGTGCAGAGTGTGTGACGAACTTTTAGTTTCGGAACCGACGACGACTTGATTTAAGACACAGAGAGGGGGATCATGGGTAAACGTAGCACGCAGACACCTGCCAGCGCGCAGTCCTACAACAAGCTAGCTAGGCGTCGTGCGTCGCTTCGGGGCTGTGCGTCGGGCGAGCGCTGATTGGTCTGCTGGGAGGCGGGTCTGATTGCGCACACGGAACGGAAACGTGACAAGTGAGGGGTGTTGTGGCGTTTCTTCCGCCGGTTTAATCAAACTCGAATTAATACTATTTAATAAAGAGTAATACTGTTGAGAATTCACCTGAAACAATATTGTAAACAATAAACATTTCCCCTTGTCGCCTCCAGTAATTTCCATCGAGCTCGTGCTGCGAAAGTGCTTTCTGAGAGTGTAGTCTGTTAAATGCCTTGAACCAGCTCGTGACAGAAACGGATGAAAGATGTTCTGTAAAAATCTGTTCACTCTCTTGGTTTCTCACATCGGTGTATTTAATAATAAATCAATTTAATAATAAATTATCCTCTGTGATACGACCCTTATAATTAAGTAATGTTGCAGGAGTAAGAGTGCGGATATAGTGGATATCCGCGCGGCTGTGATTCGTCTCAAGGCTCGCAACACTGCCGATATTCAGTGTAACAGTGTGATTGGGCTGTACTGCTTTTATACAAGTTATATATCTCTTATATAGAAAACATTGACATTAAGTAACTGCCATTTTGGACAGAAAATGTTTATTTTTGCTCCACAAACGGAAATAGGTCTCGAAGAAGCCTGATAGCCCGCCGGCTAGCTAGCTAGCTCACAATGACTTGCACATTTACATTAAAGATGCATCCGGTGAAACTGGCTTCCTTTCTTTCTTTCTTTTTTTAAATCTTCATCTGACTAGCGTTCATATTTTAAGTCAGAATTTATATGCATGCAAAACGCATTGTTTGCCATGTCGCTGACTCTACTGTAGTAACAGTAACAGTAGTTTCAGTGGGACTCTGGTGTCTGTTCGCCTCACTATGTGTCCGGTCGAAGACGAGCAGGTTAGTTTACTCACCTGGCCTTGATTGACGTCATAGATTATAATACCTGTTATCACCTAACAGTGTAGAGGTATACTTAAATAGTTTCAGAAACATCCTATTCTAATATCAGAGCCTCAGTTATTGGTGTTAATCGAAAGAATGTTAAATAATAATAATAACATTCGTTAAGTTAAATAAATTAACACTGTTAGATTACAGCCTTTTGTGGTCTCACAAAAATTTTGCTGTGACCTGGGCAGAATTTGAGTTTGCAGACACCCCACCTCTCCCGGAAGTTCCGGGAGTCTCCCGCATATTCATAGTGGCTCCCTGATGCCCGCAAATTAGATACAATATCCCGGAAATCGCGTCAGCGAGAGAGAGAGAGAGAGAGAGAGAGAGAGAGAGAAAGACACGTGTAGTGATATAATCCGCGTCTCATTTCGGAGACTGCGTAATGAGACGCTGCTACAGTAAGTTTTGAATTGCAACGGAATGAGCGTCCTCTGATGATTGGTCTCATATGCGCTAAATAGACCAATCAGTTGACTCTGTGGGCGGGCATACAGTCTCCCTCTCACTCTCTCAATCTCCTGTCAGTTCACACTTACACAGTTCTGCGTCTGCATCTGTTGTCCGAGAAAAAGAAAATATAAAACTCACTTTGTACCCCTGCCTAATAGGGGTAAAAATAATGACAATGTTGCTCGATGAACTTGAACTGTTTGCAACAGTAACTTTCTTGTTGCCCCTGGTGGGCTAAATGACTGTAAAAGACGTGTTGAGGTGAGTTCAGGTCTGTTCATTAGCAGCGCTAGCGTTATTTAAACTAGCTGATTACCTGCAAGTTTACTTATGCTCTACAACGTGATGAGGCCAAACTCTCTGCACACTTGTTTAAAACTGTAATTAAATAAATTAATAAAAACAATACAATATATAAGTATATATTTTAATGCATAACTGGGTTCACACGGGAATTCTCTGGACTCTCCTTCTGCCCCTCTCCTACACCGGACACTCAAATTATCACGAATCGGGAAGTGGTAGCCTATATCAAAAAAATAAATAAATAAATAAATTTTTAAGGTTACATGAATAGCGCAGTAAAGATATATCTAGCGCAAATCGCAGCAGGCGTCCATCCATCATCCATCACCCATCTCTCCCTCACAGGCTCCAGGCTCCCTGTAGGATGAGCAGTACAGAGAATGGATGGACAAAATACAGGTAGTACTGAGTTATAGAACCACTGTCCTTGTAAATGCCTGTGGTAAAAAATAAATAAATAAATAACACCAGTTAAACAAAACATATGTCAGGGAGCCTACAGTTCTTCATTATGATACAAATGTTATATTTAATTGGCAAACATGATTGTAAAAGATGCCATTTTGACTTCACCTCCACCCAAGACAGGCTAAATCCGTCGTAGGTAATAATACAAAGATTTTAAAAGTAAATCACTGTAAAAAAAAATACTTATTACAAAGAAAACTATATAACCTATAACCCACCTATAACTCTATAACCTACAAAGTTTTATGAAATAGGAAAACAACAAAAAAAAAACTGAAAACCGTCTTTTCGCTCAGGCACAAACAAGCCTGCTATGTGATGTCACTTCCGCTCAGTGGGGTCCTCGCTCTTCTGGTGTGGGGTGAAGCAGAAGGAGAGCGGTGTGGTGTCATCTCTATTTTATACATACGTTTGTTTCAAAATGTATTACAAAATCAGCGGAGTGACAGGAAAGCTGACGGGATCTACACCGGCGAGTGCATACTGCCCTCAGGTAAACACGGGGTCGGTTATTCTGTAAAGTCGGTAAAAGTGACCTTCACTGTGGAGTGTGTGTGTGTCGTAGGAAGGGGTTTATAGCAGAGAGCTAATTATACAAGCTAAAGCTGCAGAGCAGGATATTTTTACTGCTGCTTGTTTTTAAATCACTGAAGAGCATTTCAGGCAAGTGTACACACTGAGCAGTTAGTAGCCTGTGTGCTGATTTCAGTTTGTCCGCTTTAGGAAATGTTAATTTGTTTAAAAGTTGACTTGTTGTGTAGGTAAATGTGTTAGAAACCTCTTAACCATCTGCTAGGGTTTGAAATGTGTGTTATGGTTTGTTGTAGGCTCAGATAGTAGACTATACACTCTACTTGGTGTTATTACATTAATTAAAGTTTATAATAATATTACTTGATGCTATTACAAACGTTTGTAGTATTGTAAATGTGTAAGTAAAATTAGATTTAGGTATATTAGGTATAAAATATTTTTATATTTTGATATTTTAGTATTGGGTCATGGTGATGTGGATGACACTGGTGGCTTCCATAGTGACCTTGTTTATATCCTGCTAAGATAATTACAGCAAGCTTTCATTCTTAGCCTTCAAAAGCCAACAGTTTTAACAATTAATATTTCTTTATTTGTTAGACATGGGTTAGTTTAAGATTTCAGTATTGTAATTGTTGACTTTTTTTTTTTTCCCCTGCAGGGGCTGAAACCCAGCGTGCCCTCACAACCCACCCCCATGATCTTCGCCTTACCCACCAAGGTGGTGTCAGAAGCAGGACCTACAGCTGAGTACATGGGATCTAACAAAGTCCCTGAGCTGCAAAAGCTCTTTCAGGTATTAAACTCATTTCTGGTTTTTATTGTTTTATTTTTATTTTTTTCCCCTCCAGTCAACATCTGCATAACATTTGCCTATAATTTCCTTACACAGCTAGTTGCTTGTATTGTAGACTGCATCACATGTATAACTTTGAATAAAAGCAGCTAACAAATACATAAATAACAATCAAAATCAAATAGTGACAGAAACTGTTTTGTGAACATGCTTACCCTGCTGATAAAGTGTATACAGGGCGCACGAAAAGTCAGGAACCAATATGAGTAAAACTGTATAAGCTTAACAACATATGGCCTTGTTGTTCGCTTTTACGCAATACACCTTTTCTTAGCCGCTTTATCATATTTTTGCTCAACATATTCCCATTGGTTCCTGATTTTCCAGACACCCTGTGTGATGGAAAGCTACATGCACGCTTACATGCACTGATGCTTAAGTGCTATAGATTCTGATTTTTAAAACCTAGAAATAAGGCTAACGCATGACTATTGATAGGGATGCAACTAAGGATTTTGATAATCGAAGTTAGTGTTAGTAAAATTTAGTAAATGTTTAATAAATTTACTAAAAAAAAATTTTACTTCCAGCATTTAAGTCAACTAATACTACAAAATTCATAACTAGGTTTAATGAAATAACAGGTTACTAACTACAATGAAGTATTACTGATTTTTATCAGACATCGGTCATGGCATGAGAATATTAGTTCACGTCAACCACAAGCCAAACACCCCCCCAGATTTGATGCACAAACTAATATAAAGGTCACAATATTCTCTGCATTTTTTCTAGTTCTGCTTCTTTTGTGTGTGTGTCTTTGTGACCAATATACCAGTGGTTTCATCGCTGGAGAGTCATCCTGCATTTCAAGCTGATTTGCTTAATTTCAACCAGTCAGACTGACGATAAAGGCTACTATCCACAATCTGTCTCACTAACTGAAACAATCAGATGATTAATTACTTTTTTTCTTGCCATGTTTGCATTAGTAGAGTCCTTTTCAGTATGGAATGGAATTGACTCAAAGTTTTGTCTCATGTGTTGGCTCATTGTTTTCAACATCTGGAATCTAAAATTAACCTAAAGTAGGAGGCCGAACCGATGACTAGATGTTATGTTCATTAAGAAAATGAAATGATGCAGCATTTATCAGTGCTAGTGGGTTGAACAAAACTACTTGCAAGCTACTTCCGATATCTTCCCTACATTTGGGAATACAACTCTCCAATCCTGCATACTACTCATTCTGATCCACATAAGTGCATTATTAACACAGGGCATTGATTATGAATAAAATATGCAAAATCCCCATAAATGAACCCCAGTGTATATGAGTTTGTCTCCATAGCGTGCATTGTTTTGAAGAGAGAAAACATTTTATAGGCTAATCATAAAGTGTTCCACAGCTAAATTTACCACTTCAAACTTTTGCTTTGTCATTACAATTCTTTGTACTTGTCCACCCCCTTCACAGAAAGCTGATGGAGTACCAATTCACCTGAAGCGTGGAGTCATAGACCGGCTACTGTACAGGACTACGATGGGCCTGACGATTGGAGGAACCTTGTACTGCTTAGTTGCCCTGTATTTCGCTGCTCAGCCCAGAAAAGCTGAGTAACCTGAATAACCTTCCCTGTGGATCAATGAGATGGACCATTACAACTGTATTCCCAAAGACAGTTGCATAATTGCTTTGGTTCTGCAATATGTTTTTCCCCTCCTATCAACCCTTAATTTATATGGCCCTCAAGAGGGTTCGGAATTACATGTTTTAGAAACAGGTCAAATAAGAAGCACCAGTTAGGAGCATCACTCCTCTGTGAATGACTTAATTCAGGGATATGGCGTAGTTGTGATGCATTCTGTGTTTATAAGGTGCCATTTTAGGTTTGGGAGGCTGGTGCTTTGAGCATAGGGATGTGTTACAAAACAAACCAAACTTCCAGTTGGCTTATATGTACAGGCGCTTGCAGTGCAGTCTGTCGTCAATGTGAAATTCTGAAATAAATGGGAACTGTACCAGCAGGTTTGTACAGTTTAAAAAAAAAAAAAAAAAAACTGGACAGGTTTTCTCTTGTTTTATTTTTATTTTTTCTGGTTTTGTCCCCTGACTGGGGCATACACTTGTAACATGCAGTTACGCAGCCTCAGTCTCAGTCTCAGTGTCACTGAAGAACAAAATGTCCTTTTCAGGTGCTTCTGTGTTCACATACAATTTCCATGGCCATAAATCTGTAATCATGTGTCATTTGACTGTAAATGACGTTCTTGTAACTTTTCTTGAGAAAATAAATATATCTTGTTCATAAAAAAGTTGAAGGACTAGAGTGAGTGTAGGAATTTGTTTGACTTTCCTGTGATTATGAACAGTATAAAGTTATAAAGCAGTATAATGCAAAGTGTGATACTGTGTACTGTTTAATGTCAGATGCCAGGTAACGGAATGAGTCGAGCGTCTAGAAGGTATGAAAATTGGGAGACGTTCCACCTCCATCGTCTCTCAGAGAACTGAGTGTCTTGCTTCTTGCAGAAGAATTAAATAATATCCCACTAACCACAGTTCAGGACCTGCTGTATGTGACCGAATACTCATACGAGCCCTGAACTGTGGCGAGTGTTATGATGGATTTTAGTTCCTTATAAGGAAGTTAATAATATTTTATTTAATAAATTTGTCCACCTACTGTCCTCTGCAGGCAGCTCAGCTTATGCTGAATCCTTTACTGCAAATGCTGTTGCAGTTTTAAAAGTAAATCAATAGCTGGTAGAATTTAGGTAGCTGGTAAAATTTGTATATGGCTGTTCATATACAGTGGGGTATATTTGACAATAATAATAATAATGGAAATAAACAGAAGGTTCCAGAATTCTGAAATATTTAAAACAAAGAAAGTAAATGTTCAATATCTTCAATATTTAATATTCAAGCAAATTTGTGATATTGACCATGCTGACTGCTTTGGACAAAAGGTCAGATTTTCCTCATGTCTAATCTCTTCTATTGAAGCATGTGCTCAGACGACACTCCGATGGATTTGATCTCAAATGGATCATCAGCTTTTGTAGAAACGTGTGAAGTCCGTTCCAGCTCGAGTGCACACTGTCGATAAAGCACAAAGGGGACATGCCAAATACTAAAAAAAACTCTGAAATTCATGTAAATGTTGAAAAGGTTCTTCTTTTCACTCAAACTGTTGTATTAAATTAGAAAAGAATGCAAAGTTGAAGCATTTTCACTGCTGTACTGTACTAGTGTATGTCACTACCGAGAAAAAAATCCTTATGTAACATAATTTATGACTTTATCTGTTTAATCTTGACTAATGTTGCGAACCCTGAAATAATACCCTCTAATGTGGAAGCCAACTCAAAAGCTTTCTTATCTGTAACATGGTTTTGTCATACAGGATGTGAATATAATGGAATTATTTGCATGTTGGCAGTAATCATATGAACATAAAAGCATTTCAGCCCTCTTATTTGATGTGATTAAATTGGCAGGTGTAGATGTGTGTATCTACGAATCAGGCAATAACTATAGAATAGACGATGGACAAACACATGGATGTGTACCATAGTATTTTGCTTTGTTTGTCATATGTAATGTCCTCCAAGTGTTTTTTTTTTTTTAACCCATGCCCTGGGTTCTCAGGATAGGCTCCAGGTCCATGGCAGCCTGGTCAGACCAGGATAAAGTGCTTACTGATGATGCACAAATGAATGATTTATAAGGAATGGATTGAGTACCTTTTTACAGCTTCTGGTTATATGAGTTGAGAGAACAGGTTCAGTCAACTCACCACCAGTGTGTAAAGTGTGTAACTGTTTCCAATGACTGACCACCATTGTTTCCCAGCGACCAATGTTGTCCCGTGTGCTGTTTTATTCATTGTTTTTAAACTCACTTCTTGGCCGTATTTACAAACAATAAAAACGAGTTACTCTTCTACCTTTTTTCCTTAATGTCTTTTCCTCCACTACTCACTGCCATGATGTATCGTCTCTTCTTCTTCTTCTTTCAGCTTTTCCCTTCAGGGGTCGCCACAGCGAATCATCACTCTCCACCTATCCCTATCTT
>CM074947.1:20461194-20474272 GCA_037577455.1 Pangasius macronema
AAACCATCTTAATCTGGCCTCCCTAACTTTGTCCCCCAAACGTCCAACATGAGCTGTCCCTCTGATGTACTCATTCCAAGACGTATTGTCTTCATTCTTTAAATATGTAAAAAATATGTAATTTGTGGTGCCGTGACCAAAGACGACTTCCTTCTATAAGAAATAAGTTTCAATCTATAATTTTTCCATTCTGATAAAACTTTATTCTGTTCTATTCTGGGTTCATCTACATGATTTGAAATGCAAATGATCACGATGATTTGATGAATATGCAAAATAGTCATACATCTGGTGACTTCTAGTGACTTTTGGAGCCTGCTTTAGCTACTTTGGCAGCAGTGGAATAAATGCTTTCTGTAGAAATCAAATGGTGCTGCAAACCTGTGCTGCAGCAGAATAAAGTGGAATGTTAGCACATCTTTCTCCAAATTCTTATTGTGTGTGTTTAAACGAATTTCTCATTTAAATGAAATACTGTGTGTGTGCATGCGCACATGAGTGTGCGAGTGTGTGTGTGTGTGTGTGTGAGGTGCCCTGTCAAGAACTGATGTCCTATCCAGGATGTATTCCTGCTTTGCCCCCAGTGTTCCCTGGCAAGGCTTCAGCACCCCCTGTGACCCTGACCAGGATAAAGTGGATGCTAAAGATACTGAATGAATCAATGAATGTTCTATAAAAGAAGTGAAACTCTGAGATACAATCTAAGAATTTAGCTGTTAAACATGTTGCAAGCCTAAGTGTCAATCAAGGAACAACAACTGTGTGAGTAGCAGGTAGACAGGAGGGTTAAAGTAAGTGCTTTTGGACTAAGATGTGCTACATTCACTTTCACAGATGATAGTCTTATACATAGGAGGACTAACTGACTTGTAGTAATGTTAATAGTAGTACATAATGACAATATTTAATCTATAACCTTATATACATCCTAATGCAGACCTCATTTATTTGGGCATGGGAACGCAGGTATTCAATAGCAGCTTTGGCAGGTAAGAGGGAGAACTGAAAGTGTGGGCTGAAAGGTTCTGTTCAACACTGCTGCCACAGTGAGTGATTTAAGCCTGCTGGGTAATCACACAGCTAAACCCACTCTGATCAGTCGATCTGCCACCATACTTATTGCTGTTCCCAGGGGTTGGATGGAGGCTAAGACGCTGTGCGCCCTCCGCAGATTTAATTCCTAACACCAAACAGCCTAGACCCATTTTTCAGACAAGAGCTTCAATGCTGTTTTTGTACCACTTGGTCAGAGTTTACCATTATCATCAGCTCATCGTCGAGCACAGTAATTGCTGGATAAAGCAATATTTATTTGCGGCTGCAGTCAGAGATACGAAGCATCTCGCTTTCAGAGTTCGCATGGCAACGGACAGGCTGGGTTGAATAGGCTCTAATAAGTAAAGGCTCTGCAAAGGTCTATGAAAACCGTAAGGTGAAATCTGACTCATACTGAGGGAATAGTCTGTTTATTGTCTTGGCACATGGAGAAGGCTGTCTTTTATTTGCTTCTCCCTCTCATTCATAAACACGATTTCAAGGCTTCATCAGAAGGCATGCCTCTGGAGTTAATTCCCTCCTGGAATCTGGTGCCAGTGAGCAAAATATCTCAAGGTTTGACAGTGATGAAAAAGAGAGAGGTGAATTACTGGATGCAGCACTGGCTAACGAATGCGTTTTTGTACAAAGAGTTGTCTCTGCGTCCTGAACCCCAGAGCTGCAAAGGACAGAAAGCCTTCTTAGAGTCATGTTTACCAGCTCTACTCCCCTTGGCTGAGCAGAAACATTGACTAACATTAGACAAGCATCTGTCACCCATGTAACACCGCACTGAATGTACATAAATTAAAAGTACACAATGTACATAAATTAAAACCACTGGTAGCCAACTGTGTACAATTATACTTAAAATATGAAAAGTGAAAATCTAGCCTAAACAGGTTAAATACATTTTTTTGTTTGTTTAGCATTATTCAGTCCAAATAATGAATTATGCAGACTAAACACAGAGGTCTGAAATGATTTCACTTCTATACACACTGAAAAACTGAAAATTAACTAAATTGTTGTGCATCCAACTACATGGGCACTGATACAGGCTTATGCACTATGTTCAGCCAATTTTTCTGGTTTGCTAGAGATTGTAAAAATCCATTCTTTATAATGTAAACAGCAGATGTAGTTTTTGGCCATTCCATTAAAACCTCGAAGCAGAGAGGAGGTTCACCTGTGGCTGTGAGAGAGAGAAAGCCAAAAATGTTGAACTGTTTAACGAGGGATTTAAGTCATGGACAAGCACAGTCCTCAGATACACTCTTAATCCCTCGTGTGTAATCACATTTAGGCTTGGCGAGTGTATGCATGGTGCACTGTGAAATGTTTTCCCCTCTCCTTTCAATATTTTACCACATTTCTCTTGCCAAAATGTCCCAGGGCTAAAAGTTAAAAGCTACCATCTTTATTTTATCTCCTCTGCTTTTGCTTGTCTATTTGGCACCATTTTGCTTTCCCTCCTACTCCCCATACATGCTGTCTCTCTCTCTCTCTCTCTCTCTCTCTCTCTCTCTCTCTCTCTCTTTCTCTCTCCCTCTCTCTCTCTCTGCCCACTTCCACTTCCCATCACACATTAGGTGTTCTAAAATGGTGAGCCTCATGGCTGGGTTTTCACTGTGGGTGTATGTGATGAGAACTTGAGTTACATGAGTCATGTTGATTGCACTGACACTGACAGTGTGTGTGTGTGCATATCCATGACACATTAAGCATTGCAGTAAAAAAAAAAAAAAAAAAATTAACTACTGTCCATGCTGTATTCCCATGCCAGTACACTATCATTCTTCTAATCATGGATGACTTGAAATTGTGGCCTGCAGGATGCAAGCTTTAGACTTCATGCTAGTCTGAGTCTGTTTATTAGTTTTCTCTTCTTCATGGTGAAATGCAGACAGGCTGTGCATGTCAGTGGGAGGGGTGTTCATGGCATAAATGATCAAATACAAATAAGGCTACTCTGAATGCACTGATGCTGCAAACTCATTAGGATATAAATAAGTCTTCTTTAGTTACTCAAGTTAGGGATTCCCTCTTTCATGTCATCTCTCTCTCTCTCTCTCTCTCTCTCTCTCTGTCTATCTCTATCTATCTCTCTATATATTTCATCATGCACCGCACGACTCTTCAGAGGCAGCCCTTATGCCTCCTCACCCTACCTGGAACAGTCATTTTCCCAGAACTTATAAGAAAGGAACATGAGCCAGCCGCTGACAACAAGGGAAAGGAGAAGAACAAGAGAAGGGCAGATGTTTGTGAAAACTAATAAAATGAGGAGAAATGAGCTCAGAAATGCCATCATTCTGTTTGCTCTTAGATTTGATTTTAGCTGTAAATCAACTAGTATTACTGAAAAACAAATGCAGCTTCACTAATGTACTGTAAGCACAAACACATGAAATTGTCCAAGAATCCAATTGTGTAGCATGTTAAATTCATAGAAAATATGTCAGTTTTGAACCATGTACCATATATCTTGTGTGTGTGTGTGTGTGTGTGTGTGTGTGTGTGTGTGTGTGTGTGTGTGTGTGTGTGTACGCGCACGTGCACAGGGGAAAGAGGCCAGGCATTTGTCACTTTGTGCGGACCAAATGCCCCCATTAAAAAAAGAAATAGATAATAACTTTGACATTGTGGTGGCTGTTCCTCACCAAGAAGTGTGGACGCCCTTTAGCAATAAAGCAGACTCGCCTAAAAACCTGGTTTCCTGATTCCCCTTAATGTGAGGTCAAACAGAGACAACTGCATTTTGAGCACTGCTCTAATTAGGATACTATCTGAGGGCTGCCCAGAGACACATGTCCTCTCTACAGGCTCAGTGATTTCGGGACTACATGACAAAAGTCAAGATGTCTTGTAACAAATCACACATAAATTTGGCCTCATGCACCCTGCAGTTATTATCCTAGAGTGGGAAGTGTCAGTGTTTTTCTGTAACATGAAGCACAAGAGGCAGCAAAATACGACAATTGTTTTATTTCACAAATGTACAGGCGTGCAATCTACTAACATTCTACAACAAGGCACTGAATCTAAGGCACTAATTTATTTGTCCAGAGAGCCATTACTGGTTTCTTCTAATTACTCCTTCAAACGCATTCAGAAGGTAAGGCATTGACAGCATACCAAAGAGGAAAGAGCAAACCGGGTTTTGATATCCTTTCCTCTCCTCTTCTTCTTGCCTTGTCTACTCTGCCACTCTTTCACAGCTTCCTCCTGCCTCCCCCACCCCATATGTGCATACACACCTTTGTGTTGTTCCCATCATCCACCCCAACCCTAACAGGATGCGAAACATGTAAATGCATAAATAAATAAATAAATAAAGGCTTACCATGAGAAGCTTCATTAATGAAAGGATTTATTCAAATCAGAGTTGAAATAATATCTTATTTTCCCAGGGGACCATACATTCTTTTGTGATTTGCAGCTTTGATGAGCAGGGATTAGCAACAAGGCGTGTTGTTTGTTAAGACACCCAGTGCCATTTGATTAAAAAGCCTTACTGTTTTCCAGACCAGCTGCAAGTTTCCTATTCTCAAAAACAACACTGATAATTGAGTCATCGAACAAGGCCATTTGCTGTGATCTAAATGTGTTTGCGTGTATATGTAACCTTTTTATAAGGGTGTGTTGCTCTCCTTTTTTTCCAGCTAGACCCAGTTAGGCTTTGAATCTGTGAATCATAATGCTCACGTTCCCTGTAGTGTCATGCAGGCTTTGCAGATCAGCTCCAGAATTTGCTGAATTAATTAAAGAGACAGCCAATTGAAGATCTCCAGTGGCTTCTCGATGCTGAAGTGTTAACGAGTGTTGGGAAGTTACAGAAATCACGTGTGTAAACTTTATAGAGCTCTGGCCAGAAAAACGTGCTTCTTATAATGTGGCTTTGGGAGAGGGAGAGAGAGAGAGAGAGAGAGAGAGAGAGAGAGAGAGAGAGAGAGAGAGAGAGAGAGAGAGAGAGAGAAAAAAACAAAAAAAAAAACAAGAGATAAAAAAAAACAGTNGTGTGTGTGTGTGTGAGAGAGAGAGAGAGAGAGAGAGAGAGAGAGAGAGAGAGAGAGAGAGAGAGAGAGAGAGAGATGGAATGCATGCCAGAGAGATACGTTCTTATTAGGCCAACTTTTTAGCTCTGCAAAGTGACATATCTGGGCCATGGAATCCCATCACACCAAACATGGTAGTGTGTGTGTGTGTGTGTGTCCAAGCATGTCCTACATACTGTACAAGGTCAGTGGCAGAGCTTTACAGTTTGATTTTTTTTCTAGTGATATTCCTTTAGTTCACTGTAGCTTTCAGTAATTATCACATCAATGCTGTGGATAATTCCTAACTGCTTGATAACACTTACTCAACGTGGGTCAATAAGTAAATGCATTAGTTATTCATTACACAGCTCAGTCTCCATCTGAATGTTGACACAAGAAACCACTTTAAGAGTGAAAGTAAGAAGGAAAGCATACAAAGCCACAATTCCACAATTCTCCGCCTCTTTCATTTCACATGCCACATGAGTGACCTTCCACATGGAAAGGGTAGGATGGCTGTAATGGAAGGTCACTGCTCCCCATCTCTCCTACCTTTCTACCTCTCCATAGCTGAACAGGCTGGAGTGGGGCTCTAATAGGCTTGTGGAAAAATAGCTGAGAGGGTTTTATTTAGAGGGTCCTGGCCACACATGGCTGATTCCCCATTTATCCCTCTATCAGTACCAAAGCAGAGAGGTCTTTTTTTTTTATCTGAGCACTCACTGTCCTGGGGACTACAGCATCCACTGCTTGGCAGGGAGACCAGGTAAGTTACGAGACCTGAAGAAATGACCATGGACAAAGCAAACACATTTAGGGGTGGAAGTAATGTTTAGGAGTCAGTGTGGAATTTCTTCCTGTCACCCAATCACATTTACATTTATGGCATTTGGCAGACATCCTTATCCACAGAGACTTGCATTTATCTCATTATCTTGCAGCTTGGCAGTGCTGGGATTTGAACTCACCTTCCGATCAGAGACCCAAGGTCTTAACCACTGAGCTACTTCCACCCCCACTACAGTTCTGTTTTTCAAGAAGCTGGGAAGTGTTTGCCACAGGTGGATGCACAGTGTTTATGTGCCTCGAGTTCCATGTCTGTGGCATATGCTCAGTCAGGCGTTATTAGCCTTCATGTGTGCTATGGTGGGGCAATTCCCTAGAGAGAAATGATGGACAGAGATGAACCAGTGCTAGGGATGTTGGCACAAACACAAATGGATCTCATCGAAGCTTGAAGCACTGGGGACTGGAAGTCAATGCTTCTTGTCTTGCTGCTGGAGCTCTGGGCTTCAAAGGCTGTCCAAAAAAAGACGCATTTGCTGCTCATAGACTTTTCCTTCTCCTTTCTGTACTTTGATTTACAGCAATGCATGAGGGAGAGGATGAAGTTTATACTAAATCAGTGAATTTAGCTGGCTCTGGTTTGCAAAGGGAAGCTTAATTATCTGAGGTTCATGGGTATGTGAAATATGTAATTCCAATTATATCAACAATGGACACACAGTATAGCATACACAAACTACCATTTTCAAACATTAAAGAGGTAACACAGATAACATCTAATTGCACATGGTTCAGTTGTCCAAATGTGCTGTAATTTAATTAATCTCAGTGCACCAGTAGAGCGTGCAGTATGCAGTAACCCGGCTTAGTTTGCTCGGATTCCAGAATTCCAGCACTGAAAGCGTCAACTTTCTGCTCATCGTGTCTGGTTAGTTTTTCAGACTGAGCTTTATTTTTGCTCACATGAGGTTGGATTGCGTTTTAAAATCTTTATGTCTTTAAAGTGTAGCAGCAACATTCAAAAAAGAAATGTCACACACTTTAATTTTTCTCTCTGAGGCATAGTCTCTACATCTCTATTTGGAAAACCTGTTGTAAGACTTGTCAGCAAGCAATGAGTGATTACTGTGTGTGTGTGTGTGTGTGTGTGTGTGTGTGTGTGTGTGTGTGTGTGTGTGTGTGTGTGTGTGTGTGTGTGAGAGAGGGGGGGGGTGGAGAAAGAGAGTACCTTTCTCTTCTAATGTAGTGATCTATATCATCATGACATGACATTTCCCTCACAATAGCTTGATTCATAAATGGACAAGTAAATTATAGCCAGACCAAAGCAGCTGTGTCCAGATTCAATGCCGCTCTCGGTCTATTGTTTTTTTAAAATGTCATTTCTCCCTCTTTTATCTAGACCCACTAACAGTGTTACAGATTTGGGGTCAGGCTGTACCCTTTTCTGTGAGCTGTATGTTGGCCAATGAAATGTCACTTCTTAGAAGTATGACACACTTCTTACAGTGAGAAGCAATCAAAGCGAGATGCACAGGGTTTAAAAGAGCAAACATTTAAAAGGTCAAACCTTATTCAAGAGAACTAATAGTATTAGACTGAAGTAATGGTGATCCAATCAGCTACATTAGTACTCTTGTTAATTTCAATAATATGATCATTATTGTATAGTCAATGGCTTATTTTAACAAATAAAAATATATACAAATGGGTACTAGACCAGCAGAGATTCAACAACATTTACAGAGACCACACACACACACACACACACACACACACACACACACACACACACACACACACACACACGCACATGCACGCTACTCGCTCTTCTCTCATGGTAAATTATTCACCAAATCTACACAAACAAGGGAGGCACAATTTAAGCACTGAAATGGAAAGTGCAAATTGCACAGATGAGTGGATTAGAGGTTTAGTGAGAAAGACAGATGGAAGTAGCAACGTGCACCTGTCATCCTCTCCATTTATCTCTCTTTTTCTCACACGTTTATTCACTACTGCTCTCTCCTACTCTCTATCCCCGGTCCCCCTATACACACAAACATCAAAGGGCACACAGGTTGGAAAGGATGCACCAAAGAGAATAGAGGGGTTTGTGATTAGCCCTGGCTGGGCTTTTACCTCGACTGTCTACTCTGTAAAATCTGAATGAAGTCATTTTGTAATAGTTTTTTTAATAATTTTATTAGCATACAAAATATACTCACTCATAATTACACACATCTAGTTGTATTTGTATTGTAAAGTACAGTTCCTTTTTATGATGAGTGTGACTGCATGCTCATGTAAATAATTCTGTCCCTCCTCTTTTCACTCACTAACTGAAATGACATTCACTCAGTGTTTGCTTACTACATTCATCATGAACACTTTATTTACAAAGCACTCTCTACTGCACTACTGCAGCCATGGAAACGTCATTTGCAGGTTGGAACTTACATGGCAGATCTTATTTTTATTGTATTTTGTACATTTTGAGCAAAATCTGTGGCACTTGTCATACTTTTCTCTTCACTGCACAATTGCACCATTTGGACCAGATCATGAAGTGAGATGGTTTGTCAGATAAGTGTTTAATTCTTACACTGATAACAAAACACTATGCTGTTTTACACTTGATGTGGGACAATCATCAGCCTGCATGTGAATCAGCAAGATCACAAGTTTGGTGGCACAGAATGTCGATCAGAATTCACAGAAAAGTCCAAGTTGCTCGAGGTTTTCCACAATGGATTTGTGATTGCTTTGTGGGTGCACCTCTATTTTGTACATCAAATAGTGGCATATCATATATTGCATTTCATATTTTTGACATAATAAATTAAGGTGATCTACTGTAACTCTGGAAGTGTATGATTTGCAACAATTAAACATATCCATGACCATACAAAGCTGAAGCATTACTAGCCTTGTCTCCTCGTAAACATTATATTCGCACCAGCTGTAACAACACAAGAAATAAAACAATATTAGAAGATGATGAGCAAGTTGCTTAAGGGCCCAATTCAGCTGACAGCCAAGTGATCATGTCAAGCTCAAATGAGCTCTTAGAGACCCTAGATAAACAGCTGATGGACTTGTATCCAGGAAGGGCTTTAAATGATAATGCAGAACTTGTTTTTTATTTCTTTGACACAAGTCTAGACAACATAACAGTGCTGGATCAGAGAGCCAGTGCAAACAATTGAGAAAAGCATAGCCGCACTTTTAATTATTTAATTATAATAATAAAAATCTAACTTCTTCCCACACAGCCCGTCAGGGTTATTACAGTGGTGCTCAAACCACTTGACTTTGAGCACCTTGAGTTTTTTTTTTTGGTTTTTGTTTTTTTGTCTCTCACAGCTGGGCATAACAACACCAATGTTTAGGCACTGGCAAAAGCGCTGATCAAGGATCGACAGGATGTTCTGAAGCCTCCACAGGATGAACTGGAAGCCTTTATGGAGCATTTTGAATTTGCTGCAGCTGCATGGGAGTTGAGTGAGATGGAGTCAGTGGTGTGGCTGCTGTCCTTGTGTGGGGAAGCCCACCTCACAACCCAGCAGCTGCCAGTACTGACACAGCTGGAGTATAACTGCCTGAAGCGAATCATCCTGCATCCTGCATCTTGACAGTAGTTCTGGGCCCTAACACCCAGAGAGGTCAGCTGCTACACACTGCAGCTCTAGGACTAACTTTGAACATGGTTGCTGGTGGAGGAGCATGACACAGAATAAGCCATCAACATGATGGTGATGGAACAGTTTCTCACTTGGCTCCCAGAAGATACTGATGAGATGGTCTACTGCCACATGCTGGCATTGCTGGAGGAAGCCATTACTTTGTGGTGTATTCAGGGGTAGATGGCCATTTGTTTTTTGCTCTCTTTCTCTCTATTCCTCTCCTTGTTCCCCAAAAAGCCTGATCTCATGCCTCTTGTTACTTCCTTGCACCCCTAATCCCCATCCTACTCACCTATAATTGCTATATTACTCAACATATGGTGACTATAATGCAAATCAAAATCTTTGTGCATATCATATATAAAATCCTCCTTCACCAGAAATAACTCATTACAGGTCTAATCAGGCACTGATCATCCAAACACACTGACAGCCATCGTCTTGATGAGAATGAATGAGCAGCTGAATACTGTGCAATCAGCACCTGCTGAGAGTATCTTACAGCCCCAAGCTCAACCAAGCACATGGATGGTTGTACATCCTTCACATAATACCTCCTATTCACAAAAATGGTGTCAAATCAGTTTACACTGAACAGCAATAAAAATAAACCCAGGACAACTAGAATAAACTTGAAAGGATGGGATAATATGAGCTGGGTCAGGTGTGTTGGAAGCACTGCTATCACTTAAATTAAAGTGCTGCTGAAAATGCTTTGCAGAAGACAACTGCATAAAGTCAGAATCACTTTTCCTTCCATACAGAATAAAGTATTAAACTAAATTGACAGCATCTGTGGTCAGAGAGGAATAGATCAAACATAGCCATACATTTTTACCAAAATAGATCTTTTGGGAATGATGATGATGATGATGCGGCATATGAATGCCATTAAAATGCAGGGAAAAATGGTAAGGTGTTTCTTTTTTACATTTATTTCAGAGAAAGCATGCAGCTTTTGTCACAATTTTAATTGGGTCCTTTGAAGAAAATGTGATGTATTGAAATTCACATCTGTAATGGATCTTGTAAATGGGTGCCTGAGAATCCTGCTTTTATCACATTCAAGGTCACAGCATGTATATATGCTGGAAACAATTAGTTGAAACAATGTCCTTCCAGTAAATCACAAAGGTACATAATGATGGTTTGTACAAAACATGGAGCAGTTGTTGCTATGGAGAATCTCACAAGACCTTGTGAATTGCATCATGAATAATGAGCTATAATTAAATGCTTTTTGATTTTATATGTATAGTAGTTTCAGTTATGCCTAGAATTTCATGGAGGTATACACTGGCAATAAATCATCTAAGCAATTATCTTTTGGTGAAAGTGAAAAAGAAGATTTTATTCACTATTCTGACCTCTCTTTCAGCATGGACAACTCCTGGATGCTACTTTACACTAAACTGTCAGCACACAGTAACCCCTGATGAGGCACTGCCAGTCATGCACTACCCAACTCTGTGTGCTCAGTCCTCAGACACACTCCAAGACACTTGCTGCTTGTCGATGCTATACAGTTCATTTTCGCCCATGGGCAGGCCAGGAGATCAATGGCTCATGTGAAATTAAGGAGAGAGAGCAGGTTAGATTCACCCTGGACAGTAGCTAATCGAAAAAGCCAATCCACATAAGCCACACATCCTTCTTTTAGACCAAACCTTCAGTAAACAAAGAAGGATGAGACAAGATCCTAGGTCTCCAGGGAAAATCCAAAGTTTCAAATGCACAGTTCTTTCAAGGTTGTATTGTTCTAGAAGCTGTGTGCAGGGTTCAGGGTGCCAGGTGTTTTAAGGCCACTGAACTCTATGAAGATTTGACACTTTTTCTACTATATTATACACTATTTTTATATAGGTTTCTGGGCTAGACCACTAACACAGATATCATGAGCATGGTCTCATGTGTGACTGAACAAAATTGCCAACATTGTTCTCAGTTCTCAGCAAGGGTGAAAAATACTTATGTAATTGCACTTTGTTACATGATTAAGTATTATGTTGGTGTAATTATACTTTACTTGAGTATTATTGACACTGAATACGTTTACACTTATTTAATTTCATTTTCAAGAAAAACAATACTTTTTACTTTTCATCCAGCCAATGACTGTACTCCACACATCAATAAAATGGGCTCAGTTTAGTGTCCAGCCATTTCGGTTTAGCATCAATCATTGTAGAAAAAAACAAATCAAAATCGTGCAAATACAAATTTGACCTAGTCCACCTTCCCTGCCAGAGTCACCAAACCATCCTATGACTTGCAGCAATTAAAAGCAATTTTCAATGCCATACATAGAGTTATGTGTGGGACTGAAAGAGATATTTGATTGGCCAATGTTTTGATTTTATTGTCAGTATCTTAATGATCGACTGTACACAATGTAAAAGAGTGATAATCAAGCCAAACATCAGATGCAAGTACAGTGACATTGAGTAAGCGGATCCTGACTTTTAAACTGCTGCTAAGTTATGATTGGTTATTAACTACAAATTACCCTGCATGAAATTTTAACTTAAGGACCATTCATTCGTCACTTCTTACTTTCCATGTTCTTGTATGTAATAGTCTGTATATATTTATTTTTTTCTGACAGCTTTTTTTTTCTGGTAACTTCTAACACCAATCCTTGTTGTATCTTTACTCTGTTTAGAGTCCCTCTTTTAATCCCATGTGTACTCTGTACATATACTCTTCTTGCTCTAATTCTACTACCCGGTGTGTATCCTATAAAAGATGCTTTTTTGACAACTATTACTAAAATCACTATTCAAATCACAATAAATATTTTGAACATAGAGAAGGAAATTTTACTTTTAACACTCATCCCTCTGAGGAAGGTGCACATACACACATACTGAATGGTCATAACTGCAGATGGAGCTCTAGTGCCTTGTAATTAATTTGCTGTTAGCCTGGAGAAAACCACAATTCCTACAAACGTGGTCATTATTAATGCTTAGCAGTTAAGATCATAGTAGAGACGTAGTACATCCTATTTTCACAGTAAGCAGTAAAGTTCAGTCATGTTCTCCAACACTGGAGCCACAGAGACCAAGGACAATGCCAGGAATAAACCACAGAGGAATCTCTATACTGATCCCATCAGCTTTAGATCTGCTACACTGAAAGACTTTTCGTTTTCAGTATATTTGCCGTATTCCTTGTTCGACTGTTCAACTGTTATCCAACCAAGCCAGTTGAACGATATCTCCTCCAGAATCAGACACTTAGAGATACAGGTCATCAACAGACCGGTAAAATCAGTGGAAAATGCAGGACAGGCACAGGTGAGCTTACTTAATAATCTGTTCTTAACCTCCTTCCCTTCCCTTCCCTTCCCTTCCCTTCTGAGTCTGGTTCCTCTCAAGGTTTTTTCCTGATGTCATCTCAGTTTTCCCTTACTACTCATTTAGGATCTCAACCTAGATTTCTGTAAAGCTGCTTTAATTTCCACTTATATATATAAATTACTTTTACAATTATGGCATTTGGCAGATGCCTTTATCCCAAGCTACTTAC
>CM074947.1:20474372-20498855 GCA_037577455.1 Pangasius macronema
GACTGATGGTATTCCTAGTTTGTGACCTAGTGAGCCAATATCAGAATGTATTTTTGATAGACTTCAAAGCACTATTGCAAGTCGCTCTGGATAAGGGCGTCTGCCAAATGCCATAAATGTAAATGTAAATGTAAGTGGAAAAGCATGACAGAATAAATAATCAACCATCATTAAAAGCACTATATAAATCCAATTGTATCATGTATAACCATGGGCCCCCATGATGTTATCTATAAACCAGGGGCAGCTGGTATAAATGGGTTAAGCAAGGCTACATCCCTCTGTCTTTAAAAAAAAATAAAATGTTCAAATGTCATCAGTGTACGGTTTTATTTTAGGCATCCACACCAGATTATTTGCTGTAAATATTTTGGTACAGAATGGTATGAAGAAGCAAAACTTAGCTGATTTATTTGTAGCCCAAACTGTAGATTGATGCAGCCCGTCAGTGACAGTCATGTAGGTGATTAAATGTAGTGAAACACTCCCGTATTGATTTTGTGTGCACTGAGGTTAATATTTCTAAGCCTGCTTTGCTCACACATCTGTAACACGTCATCAGCAGTGATTGAGAAGGCACGTGTTACATACAGCCGTGGTTGATTAGTTTATTCTAAAATGTTTTTCCCCAAAATTCCCTTGGAGAAGACACTAATAATAGATAGGCTTAACACACACTGTCCAATCAAGTAAAAATGGCACAAAATGATGGACAACAGTTTTGTTATTTTTGGAGGAACATTAGAATTCACAAATGTAACTTCCCATCTGTCTTTGTGTGTGTGTGTGTAATAGTTTGCCCCATATTTATATACCATGTTATACAATACCAGACCTTATGAGTCATCTTATTGACAGATATTAGATTTTATCCTTCCCATCTAATCATATGACTGTCACTGCCAGTCCTTCTCCTTCAAACAAGCCCTCCTTGTTTGTGTTACCAATGCCAGTGCCTCCTTACACAAAACCTGCTTTCAAGTTCAGCTTCTTTTTATTTCAGATTCTTTGGGATATGGATATAAGATATGAAATGGGGTAAGACACACCCAGCACCCAGCATCCATCCCCAGATCCAATCCGGCCCTGATTCAGTCATGAGGTGCAAGCTGGCACAGAACTAGGGGGAAAAATATTTTATTAAAACTTCACAAATCACACTTAGATCACCTAGATCAGTTTTTGTGTCCCAGTAACTGTAAGTTTATTATAGCTGTACACACTGATGACTATCACCATTATTGCATTATGCTTTTTCAATGACTTTGTGGAGCATCGTGAGTAATATTAATGTCTATAGCATACAAAAGTCTTTTTTTTTATTTCCCAATAGTACAGATAACCTGGAAAATATGCAGAATATGATTTTAAAAATTGATGTTTTAGCAATATCATCAGCATTAGTATATTATGTGGATGAGAAAATCCATTAGGTAAACTACTACACAGGCCTTCTGACAGTCTTTTTCTAAACACCCAAAATCCCTTCACTCCATCCCTATCTCAGTCTGTTCAGAAAGGAAAACATGGAGGAATCTGTTAAGTGCCCAGCATAGCCAGATACTTTTACTGTAAGCAAAACACACACACACACACACAATAATGACAAGAAGTCATATAGTAAAACTATACTAAACATTTGTAATGCTTTTCCAAAATGGAGAAATGTATTACTGGTGAAAGGGATGATGTTGGAAGCAGAATTAGCAGCATTGCTCCTGGACATGTATATAAACACAATCTGTATAAAGTGTGAACTGAATGGTTGGCTTTGGCTCTGGATACGTGTAATGTAATGATATGCAATAAGCACACACCTTTTGAGGACAGAGCAGTTCTGTAGCCATCTGCTGATGCTTAGGTTTCTAGGTTAGGTTTCTAAAAGCACAGCCATGCTGATATAAACTGGCCTATAGCCACCCTATTCACTCTATTCACTAACAGCTTGTGAAACTGATGTTTTAGGAACTCTGCTAAAGAGCTGTAGGCTATATTGAGTATTTGGATGGCCTATCAAGCAACGATTGTATTTACTTGTGAGGAAACGGTAATCTAGCCTGTAAATGATCAGACATATGCAGTATACATCTCTCATAGAAATTTCTGGCATTTATAGTAGAGAGAAATGGAAGGCATACAAGTCTCTTGCTGCTTACAGCTTTGTTGTTTGTGGGCACGTTCAAGCTGTGATGATTTATGATTACAGCCGAGGACGTCATGGCACTGAAAGCTGAGGTGCGGCCAAGCCAGATGGCATTAAGTAACTTTTCCATTATAGGCATCTTCTCAGGAAAAACATGACCTAGCTATCTTCTGTTATCTAGCTAGTTTCTTGATGTAGATGTAGATTTTAGGCATGGTATCTAGTTTCTTAATGCAATCTGAATTAGGTATGTTATCAAGCCCCCTAGCAGAATCAGCCAGGTATTCGCTTCACTCAAGTGGTTCCTATGGAAAAAGGCCAATGTCTCCATCAAGACCAAAATTTGCCTTTTCTGGATGCTGATCCTGCCAATTCTCTTGTTCAGAAAGTTGGACTCTGCACAAACCAGAGCTGAACAAACTCACGGTTTTACAAATGCAATGCCTGCAGCAGATCTTGGGTGTCTCTCTTTGTGACTGATTTTGCCACGACCACCTGGACAAGATGCGACAAACCAGCCGACAATCAGAGAGATGATTCAGTTGAGCTGACTGAGGCAGTTTGGGCACGTCTGCCGAATGAACATCACCCAGATATCATATCGGCAGCAACGACCAACAGACTGCAAAGTGCAAGGACTGCGACAAAGAAGACATGATCCAAGAACCACTGATTCATTCTCTACAATGCCAAGGCCATTGCCATGGATAGTATAGCATAGAAAGGCATCATAAGTGAAGTTCGAAATCCAGCGGCACCCACAGCAGCATCTGGCGCCAGCTAGGGAGCAAAGAAGAAGAAGATGTTATCTACCTAGCAAGCTAACTTCACTGATATGATAGCTACATAGCGGAGATGAAATGGACACCACAAAGACAGGCATTTTTGATGAGCTCCTCAGACCAATTATCACCCCTAATTGCCTTTAACCACAAACATCTTCTGTTGACATTCCTACTAGTTCCTCATATATAGGAAATTACTGATCAAAGCTGCTTCTTCATGTCACTGTTGAATGAAAGAACCAAACTTTGAGAAGTTCAGTTTTCTTGTGGGTGAAGAAGATAAAAGAAAAAGTCTTATCAAAAATCAAGATAATCTGTTGTCAGCTGCAGCAGTCGTCTAGCAGTAGGAACTAGGGACTGGGCTGGTATTGTTGTTTGGCCTTGACCCCAACTCTTCAGGAGATGGAAAAGCAATGGTTGGAAATAATTTTTCTACCCAATTCCTAGGCTTTACTATATGTAGTACAACAAATACAGTACTGATTGTAACTACTATAAATTCTACCAGGATGTGTCAAAACACTTACAGGTGGGTCCATAAGAATTTGAACAGTGGCACAATTTTTGTAATTTTGCCTCTGTACACCACCACAATAGATTTAAAATGAAGCAATCAATATGTGATTGAAGTGTAGACTTTCAGCTTTAATTCAAGGGCTTTAACAAAAATATTGCTTTAACCATTTAGGAATTATAGCCATTTTTTCCAGAGTCCCTTCATTTTCACAGGTTGGATTTTCACAATTGACTGATAAGCAGGTTCATGGCCAGGTGTGGCCCGTTTCCTCATTATTTCATGAAAACTTAAGGAGCCATGGGAACCCTCACTATTCTTTGCGGTCCAAAGAAGTGTTGGTGCAAGTGAAGGAGGTCATTGTTAAGCTGAAAAACCAAACGAGACCTACCAGAGACATAGCGGAATATTGCAATGTCAGTTAGTAGTGTGTAAAGACTACATGTCTTTACTTAAAAAAAGTTTATCATTCCAAGGTTTGCAAAAGTTAACAAAAAAGATAAATAGTATGATGCAAGGATATTTTTTAATATGTAATTGTTTTACATTTTTTCTAAATGGCAGTTAATGAATGGGCTAGCTATCCATATATCAAAGTTGCCTTTTATCTATATTTATACTGAAATTCATAGTTATACTGAAAGGGCAAAATTAAAGTTTGTTTTTTGTCTTGCTCTGATTCAGACATAGATTTGCCTTTGCATCCACTAATGGTCACACTGGATAATAAACTAGAACACAGTAGGTTGTATGGTAGCAAGTCCTTTGCAAGTCCATGGAGTAATTGGGGGGATTATATAGACCAGTCCCTAATGACTGCCATGACATCAGATAAGCCAGAACCCAAATCGATGGTAAGAAAAAGGGGGAAACTTGCTTAACTAGCAAAGACCATTTTATAGGAGAAAAAGACTACCATCAATTAAGAGAACAGATACCAATAACACTGATAAATGACAAAACCCAACTTTGTACTTGAGGCAGCTTGTCATGATCTGATTAGAGAAATTACGAGTTATTATAAGTTATGTCTATATCTGAAGTACAGTATGTGACAAATACTGTATTTTTTTCTTTATTCAGTGAAAAGACTGAATAACATCTTTATTCAGTTTAGTCTAAATAAGGTGAATTCTCTTCTTGAGATTTTAGTCACCTCACCATAAAGTATTTCCCTTCATTTTAAGCCTTCATCATAGCTACAGTTTTAATATGCTCATAGTTTCTGTGCCTCAAACATAACCACAGTCTACAGTAATTAATTCAGTGTTGCAGCCAGTAGGGCAACGTCTAATTGTTACTCTAGCGGTCACATGGGTGTCTACGGTTACCTGCCTCTGAATTCTAATGCCTGTTTCTTGTTTCTCATTATTGAGTTTAGAGGTTTTTGGAAGACACCAAATGTAGCAGTTATTCACTAAAATCTTGAGGTATTGAAAATAGCCATATCTATACAACAAGTTGTCAGGTCCTAAGACTCATACTATGAAGAGCAAATCTTTGCTCTAAGATAACCATCACAGATACAGTGTTTTTGGTAGCAGTTCCTACTCATTACGGTCTGCATCGGTTACATTCACAATTCATATATTTATTGCATATATTACCTGCTTGGTGTCATCTTCGGAGTCAGTTATTATATTATAAATTATATTAAGAACAAAGCAAATCTGATCACATTGCCTCTTTGCTCCAGACACTCTTAGCTAGCCTGAAAGTAAAGCTTACATGATGAGGTAACTGTGCCTACCCCATTAACTGCTTATATAGACCAGTTAGGGAACTCACTTTAAACCTGCATTCATATAATGTAGACCCATTCATGCTTATTCAGGTACTTGTATCCTGCTTTTGCTCTTTGCTTCATTGTGAGGGTATTGGCTACATTTTTAAGAATTCGCACCGTGAACTGTGTTCCTCTGTCTGATTCAGCCATCAAAGGTAACCACACCCACACATCACCTATTCCTACAAGATTCGAGCTTTAACCTATGCTATCTGTATTTGTCTCAAACAATTCTATCCTTCTAGTTAGTGTGTGAACTACAACCACTAGGTGCCTGCATCCTCCCTTCCACAAGTATGTGCACAGTCGTCATAGGTTTATGGCTGTACAGGTGTACTGAAACAAAAAATGTGAACTTGTTTGTGAATCCGGATGTGTTGCATTTTGAAATATGATCAGAGAAGCACAGGACCTCGAAGTGGAAGTGCAATAGACATCATAATGTCATGTATCTACAGAAGAATAGCCCATAATACAGATTTTTTACAATTAAAAAAAAATATTTACAAATAAAAAATGCAAAAGCTGTGACAGGTGTTTATCCCTGTTGTTGTGAAACCACTACATTAATTCTGGTGCAACCAGTTGCCATATCATATAATCACATAATTAGTTGAATGGAGTCCTCTTGTGTACAATTAAATCGCCTTGTGATCTCAATATAAATACCTAAACAAACAGCATCTGCCTAGAGGAGGCTGTTGAAAGCCAGATAAAGAGGACCTTGGGATTAAAGACAGTAAAACATCTGGAAGACTCACTACTAGCAGTGGAGTGGCACTCATTGATGTAACTCTCAATGCATTGGCCGGATAATTGGACCGATAGAGTTGTTACAAAAATATATTACAAAACTCTCTATGCTCCCAAATACTATATTTAAGGTAAATATGCACTTCACAGTGATAATATTATTATCTCTGATGAACTGGACTGTGCTAAAATGATGTAATGAGGAACATTTTATCAGTCATGTTTGTCTAGAAGAGATTATGCAAATTACAATCATCATGAGCTAATAGAGAGCTAATAGAGAGAATCATACTCTTTGTGTATCTTAATAGGAAAACAGTAGATTTTTAAAATTAGCAGCTGGGTTCCAAGAAATTTCTCTTTGCCACAACATATTATTTGCAGAAGCTTTTCAGGTCCAACTCAAAGAGCAACGTTTCAATGTTTCAACAGCACCAATCACACACTTAAAAATGTTCTTGTCTATTACTGATAACAACAGGAGAGTTGAATAGAAAAAGCTTGTGTGCCATCATCAAGCACCAAAACCATAAAAATGCTAAAACACTAGAGTCCATGTGTGTATTTGTTCCTTATGTATTTAGCTATTTATGCTAACTTTAATTAGCTGGCTAATTAGAGAACAAATAAATTATTTTACCTGTTTACCAATGATGATGATGATGATGATGATTATATGTTAAATAATAATAACAACAACATGAACAACACCAACTTAAAAGCCTAATTACGTCGGAGAACATTTCTACATTCCACTCCATGCTGGCTTTTCAGCACTCTGGTACTGTTGTGTCTAAGGTTGGGATATCATGACTTATGACACATTTATGACCATGTGGTATTCGAACTGACAGCTTTGATCTTGAAATGCTGTTCTAGGCTTTCCAGGGTTACAGCATCATTAGAGCACTGTTGCGACAGTATTTTGTGACCCATGACTCAAATATGATTCGTATTTTAGGTTTTTTTTAGGTTGACGCAATCATTAAAACTGATTTTGGATCTTGTACATCCATTCAAAAGCATGCAGCATTGTCCTTGTTAACACTGTTAACACCACTATGTAGATAACCACCCAGCTGAGGTTTGCACCATAATAAAACACTAGACACAGCACAAGTGCAGCTTATTTGAATGAATGAGAACCGTTTGGACAGGCCTTAACTCAAGGGTCAAGGACAACTTTTTCCTCTTTGGAATATTTAAAGAATGCTTGACCTTATGGCTGGAGAACCAGGGTGACTAATCTGTTGTTCATAGAAGCGGTGACCTATGGAGTCTGAAGAGCTCTGTAGGAGTCTTATTGGAGAAGCTGATCATTCAGATGGGTCTAAAACAGGTATGGAAAAACTTTTCTTTGAAAAATCTTTGTGCCTATTTTTGCTATAAGTGCTACATTGTAGTTATAATTAGTCTGTAATGGACGTAATTAGTACCATTAATATTACAATTAGTGTTATGTAAGTCAAGCTCTGCCATTAGCTGCACCCTAACTTCCACCCACGTGCCCCTGTCACTCAGTGGTACACAACAAAGAATTCCTATAAAAAATATCCATCCCCAGCTTAGCACTCTCTCTTCAACTCCCAGCTCAACACACAGCCTCATCACTATGCTAATTGCTCATTTATGTATCCTCCAGTCATCCGGTCTGATTAAACAGGCACAGTAACAGATTTTTCCCATGCCAAATTACAGCCAACTGCGATTCTCCATGTTTCTACAGCAGTAAAAGTATTGCATATAGGTTATTATAGGCAAAATGTTTCTGGTCTGGTGGGTTTGCTGAAACAGTTAAGCTGTGTGGTCCCTGTCACTGCCGAAATAGGAGCCTTGTTTTAAATCCTGAGGTTCAATAAGGTTTTATTTTCAGTGCAGGTTAATACAGAATTCAATAAGGGGCAGCTATGGGGGATTATTAGTAGGTGGATGTATTAGCAGAATAGAAATATAGTATGCTTTTACATTGTAATGGAGGAGCAAGCAGGGGAGCTGAAACAATACCCAAAACGAAAACAGAGTCCTCGGGACATGCTGAATAGTATTAACATTTACAATGTACACGAGTCAGCTGAACAATGGGGCGCTCTCTTCACACCAACACAAGTGTAATTTGCTGATTAACACCAAAGTGTTGCTATTTTGGTAGGGCGCAAGCCATTAATTGGTGATTACAGCAACAGACTGAGGGATGTGACAGTATTTTCCTGATTAGAGCACAAACCTATGTCCTGCCACCTTTCCTTTCCTACAGCCTAATTTTGTTCATGTTCAAATAGACTACTCCAACAGATATACTAAAAACAACTAAAGACAACAGACAATCATTTTAAAATCAAGTCAAACCAACATGCAGTGGAATACCTTTTATGACCATCTGGTGATAGAAAACAGAATTTACTTGTGTAGAAATAGAAAAAGAAAAACAAATATAAAAGAAATGCCAAAAAAATGCATGAACTTTATGTGGTATAACGTACAGATATGTGCAGTTGCATGTGCATTGGTTTGTGCAATACAATGCTGTGCAGCATTGAGCTGGGGTAAGTGCAGTGAAAAACTAACACAATAACTAATACAATAAATACAATATATACCCTGTGTATTGACAGGATTGTTGAGTGTGTGGGTGCAGAGAAATCCAAGGTCTGTATTTATATGACTATATATGAATAGTTCTAGGTGTTGTCTTGGTTAAGGGCCTGAACTTATTCTCTCTGTGTTGACCTTCAGGGAGCAGAAGCGCTTCCCTGACCTCAACAGAGATGAGAGTCCATTGTTAAGATGGCTGAGGTCCTTCATTATCTTCCTAGCCTTGGTCCAGCACCACATGCTGTAGATAGACTGCAGGTCAGGGAGCTCAGTTTGGATGGAACGCTCAGCTCTCCCTCTGGAGAGCCTGCCTATCCTGCTTGGTGCTGTTCCCAAACCAGTCTGTGATGCTTCCTATCAGGATGCTCTTGATGGTGCAGGTATAAAAGTTACTTAGCACCATAGAGAGCAGTTTAAAGTCCTTTAAGCATCCTTCTTCGCCAGGGTGTTAATGTGACAGGACTGGTCTTGAATGATCTGGACATCAAGGTACCGGAAACTATCCACTCTTTCCACTGGGGCAGCATTGATCCTAAGGGGGTGGTAGCTCTTCTCCTGCTTTGTGTTGAGGTCCACTATCAACTCCTTTATCTTGCTGATGTTCAGGTGGAGGATGTTCTCCTTTATCTGTAACCAACAGGAACAAACCACACAGCTGTGGCTACTAAAAGTCAATTTGCACAGAAGGTGTATATGAAATGTATTTTAGCCACACATGAGCTTCTTTAGTTTAAATGCATCATAAAATCATGCACTCAGCCGACCTATAATTTTTTACATAATTGAACTGCAAACTCAATAGAAATGCATCAATTTGTTAACATAATAACTTGTTAATATAACAGTATTTGTGCTATAAGTGTTTTCAGTCAAATACTGTATGTACTTCACACAATGTCATGATTTGCATTTAGTTAGTCATTTGACAAAAAAAAAAAAAAATAGATGTAGTCATATTTCAGTAGTAATTTAGTTATTCTTAGCCATTTCTCAAATTATGCCAAAAGATCTTTAAGTTTCCAAAAAAACAAATGAATGAATTTTTGTACATTTCATTACAATAGCACATCGCACCCAAAGCCCTTCTCCCTCTTTGATGCATGTTAGCTAAATGAAAGTAACGTAGTGGCTAAAATCATACAGCTATGACTGTCTCTAATATCTAGCAAATTTTTTATTGGTGCAGTGTAATGCTCTCACCACACATGGCCAAGCATATGGGAAGCAGCACACAGTGCTTCTCAATTAATCTCCTTATACAACTGCCAAGTGCAAAGTATAAGCTTTTACCTTTTTCCCAATAAACCACTAATGATGTATTTATCTCATTCTTATACACTAAGGAAAAGCATAAGTAGAGTGAAAAGCAAAGCATAGAAAAGCATCTTAGTTACTGTTTTTGTAAGGAAAAACTCATCTTTAACTATTTAAACATCATGCATTTGCTTGTAATGCAATCAGACATAATTAGTATGTACATACACAATATTTTTGTTAAACTCCTTGAATTAAAGCTGAAAGTCTACACTTCAGTCACATCTTGATTGCTTCATTAAGGCAAAAAACAGCAAAATTACATTGCGTCACTGTCCAAATACTTATGGACCTGACTGTATGTACAGTGACCTATGGGCATTCAGTGCTGACATTGTACAAACAAAATAATTCTGTATTTGTGTTTTGAAATTAGTCTACAAAATACAGCCAATATACTGGTTTAATTTCAAGTCTAGACTGCACAACACCGCATGACCTTTGCGTTTTATAATATTTATAGCGGAAAACCATGCCAAGTGGAAAATTGCCCTCAGTGACCACACTGTGATGGTGAACTCTGCATCTGTCTGTCTGTATTCATCTTTGGGTTTCTGCACATTTGCTATTTAATGTCTCTTGCATTATTTGAACAGTGGCAAACTGCTGTGACAGTACCAATAAACATAAAAGATAGTGACAGAAGAAACAGAAAATGACTTCTGAGTATCTCTCCGAAGACTCGCTGCTTGACACAGTTTCAGATGTTCCCTACATGGGGTGATCTGAACCCGTTGTGTTAGGAGTAGGGAAAGAATGAAGCTATACAGGACTGGAGTTAACAAGCCTCTGCTCTACCACCAACAACAAACTCAGTACACCTATGGGCAAAAAAAAAAAAAAAAGGCAAATATTAAACTTTTAATGGTCTTAACAAATCACTGGTGAGAACATTAGCAAGAATTAAACATGCGCTCCCGAGACCTCATCTGCTCGTTTCTTTTTGCTGCAGTGAACTGATTAGGGAAAAGCTAGAGACAGGGAAATTCACTTACAGGTGCAGCTCAATAAATTAAAATGTCCTGGAAAAGTTCATTTATTTCAGTAATTCAACTCATAGGTGAAACCTGTGTATTATATAAATTCAGTGCACACAGACTGAAGTAGTTTAAGTCTTTGGTTCTTTTAATTGGGATGATTTTGGCTCACATTTAACAAAAACCCACCACAATCTCAAAAAATTAGAATACTTCATAAGACCCATACAAAACCATTTTTAGTGAATTGTTGGCCTTCGGGATAGTATGTTCATTTATATGTACTCAATACTTGGTAGGGGCTCCTTCTGCTTTAATTACTGCCTCAGTTCGGCGTGGCATGGAGGTGATCAGTCTATGGCACTGCTGAGGTGGTATGGAAGTCCAGGTTTCTTTGACAATGGCCTTCAGCTCATCTGCATTTTTTGGTCTCTTGTTTGTCATGTTCCTCTTGACAATACCCCATAGATTCTCTGTGGGGTTCAGATCTGGTGAATTTGCTGGCCAGTCGAGCACACCAACACCATGGTCATTTAACCAACTTTCAGTGCTTTTGGCAGTGTGGGCAGGTGCCAAATCCTGCTGGAAAATGAAATCATGCTTCCTTCTGCTGATCAGCTTTTTAAAGATGCTGAAGTGCTCTAAAATTACTTAGTAAACTTTTACTAAACTTTTTACTAAACTTTTTAGTAAAGTTTCAAAAAACACAGTGGACCAACACCAGCAGATGACATTGCACCCCATATCATCACAACTTGGGCTATGAACTTCTCCACCCTTCCACCAGACTCTAGGACCTTGGTTTCCAAATGAAATACAAAACTTGCTCTTATCTGAAAAGAGGACTTTGGACCACTGGGCAACAGTCCAGTTCTTCTTCTCTTTAGCCCATTCCTTGTGTGGTGGCTCATGATGCCTTGACCTCAGCCTCAGTCTGTTCCTTGTGAAGTTCACCCAAATTCTTGAATCGATTTTGCCTGACAAGCCTCTCAAGCCTGCGGTTCTCTCAGTTGGTTGTGCATCTTTTTCTTCCACACTTTTTCCTTCCAATCAACGTTCTGTTAACATGCTTGGATACAGCGCTCTGAACAGCCAGCTTCTTTGGCAACGAATGTTTGTAGCTTACCCTGCTTGTGAAGGGTGTCAATGACTGTCTTCTGGACAACCGTCAGATCAGCAGTCTTCCTCATGATCGTGTAGCCTAGTGAACCAAAGTGAGAGACCGTTTTGAAGGCTCAGGAAACCTTTGCAGGTATTTTGAGTTGATTAGCTGATTGGCATGTCACCATATTCTAATTTTTTGAGATAGTGAATTGGTGGGTTTTTGTTAAANTTAAAAGAACCAAAGACTTAAACTACTTCAGTCTGTGTGCATTGAATTTGTATAATGCACGAGTTTCACTATTTGAGTCAAATTACTGAAATAAATAAACTTTTCCACGACATTCTACTTTATTGAGATGCACCTGTATATAGTCTTCTTGTACACAAAGGTAAACTCGTGATAATGCTTAACAGGTTTGATGCAAAATTCAAACTGACATGTTTGAGTGTACAAAATTTTCCAAAATATATTCCAGGTACAGTGGCTAAATAACTAGATGACTAAGGCGCTTGATGAGCAAGGTAAAGCCATTCATCAGACATCGCAGGTCATTTAAGACTTTATGCAGCGCATATGGTCTGTAGCAAAAACAACTTAGATGTGCTTATTCAAGTGTCCTTTTACCTGAAAGCATTTTATATGAGAACATTACTCATACTGAGGCAAATGACAAGATGAAACAAACTCCTCTGCACTTTTGCAGAGGTCAGCAATGTTTTGCATAAACAATGAATAGTGTAAGAATGCAATTAAGTTGATGGAAATGTGTGTGGACATGTTGAGGCTCAGGTAATTGATGGATGAGGAGAACATTTCATAGCCACTGACCTTAAGTAACATGTCCAATGTCTCAGGTGCACATTAGATCCCTTGGGATCTTTGACTATCCCCCATCCCTCCCTTCCTCCTCTTTTTGTGTCATACACTTTCTCTCGGTCTCATTCAGTTCTTGCTGATGTGAAAAATATCCATGCACCCAAACTTGTGGTAGGAACCCTATCTATCCTGAATGGGTTACTTTTTGACTTAGTATTATCAGAGCTTCTGATACAGAAGGGGCTAGTTTACTATAACGATCTTTACAGCTCAGAATGCTCCACTTATCAAACAACTTAGGCTGATAAGTTGGTTATTTTTGTGTTTCCATGTTGCCTTCCTCCCTGAAGTCAAATTAATGAAAGAAAAGCATTTCAGACAGAAGTAACGTGCTCCTGTACATCAGGCCACTTCTGTTATGCAGCAACCTGGCACAGGTGTACCCTTTTCCATCTTTCACTCATTTTCGCTGCTCAGTGAAGTAATGTACTTGCACAGCTGCCAAGCTAATCAATAAAGAAACATCACTGCTTAACTGTTCCAGTTCTAGCTGTAATTAAAATTCTGCCCTCAAACACATTTGTGCTTTTACTGTCACATTCCAGTACTCACCATAGCAACAAGAAGGTTTCTCCTGTGTGATACTGTAACAGAAGGACTCTTAAAGGCAAGGTATTCAAATTGAATGAAAGCAGTATTGATGCAAAAGTCATAATTTGTTTCATTCATATACAACCTTCCTCACAAGCAATGACAATTTACTGAAGTTTTATATAAATAGAATATAACACACATCATAAACCAGAAGACAAACATTAATACATGCATTACAGAAATACAACACTCAACAATTAGATATGTTGAGTAACAAGATTAAGTTACACCTTATAAGCAAGTCTTACAGTACAAACTATTCTTATTAAACTTTGTTTTACATGCTTGCCTAATCATAAAGGAGTTCCACAATTTGTCAAAGGATTAACCTAATGTGATCTAGATCAAATATCCTTCAAATACTAGGCAAATTATAACTACTTATCATCCTATTGATGCAACCAATAATAAGCTGCATGTCATTGAGATTATTTGGTCCAATGGCCTGGTGCCCCATTTTGAAGAATTATTTTAAAAACATTTAATAGTAATAATTTACTCACCTCACATACCCTACAAAAAAAGTCCACTCATCAGTCCTATCAGGTAGCAGGAACACAAAAGCATTATTAGGAAATCTTTCAACAAATCCAATATGTTGAGCAAAATCAGGAACAAGAAACAGACATCAGTCAGGCAATCAGCAAACATAGGCTAGGCTAGGCTAGGCTAGGCAAGGCAAGGCAAGGCAAGGGTCAAAAACCAGAAGTCAAAATAGCCAAATACAAGGGCTTGATATCAACTGTTAACAAAGTTGTGGTGGTGAAGTCCTTAAATACTGTGGCTGTGATTGCGTACATGTGCAGTTGATCGGTTCACAGTGGCCATGTTTGTAGGCCATGTTGAATTCTGGGAAATGTAATGTAACCCCAGTTCCGACACTGACCTGACAAGTCACCTCTGAATAGCTTAAAAGAAACAAAATTAAGATTTTTTTGAATGGCCTAGCCAACGTTCTGACTGAACCCCATTAAGATGCTGAGTAGGACCTTAAACGGGCAGTTCGTGCTTGAAAGCCCTCCAGTGTGGCTGAAATACAGTATACAAACATTGCACTTTAAGTGGAAATGGTGGCTTTATTTGTAAATTCAGTTGCAATTCTGCAAAAAAGAGAGGGCCAGAATTCTGCTAATGGGGCAGAACCAGTTATTATGCTTAGGGGGCAATTACCTTTTTCACATTTGCGATATACTAGGTGTTGCATAACCTTTTTTCTTCAATTAATGAATTGATCATTTAAAAATGTCAGTATCTGTTTACTCAAATTGTCTTTGTCACATATATTTTGTGCTTGTCATATATATTTTGTATTTTAAATATCAGGAGGAAAAATACACTTTGAGACGTGAAAAAAGTCGGTGCTAAATATAAGCAGCATGGTGCGATGCCAAAGTCAGTTTTTTGTGAGTGACTGAGCAGCACTTAGTCATTGAGTGTGTATGTAACCCATTTCACTGAGCACTGATGTGTGTGTGTGTGTGTGTGTGTGTGTGTGTGTGTGTGCGCGCACGCGTGCGAACAGGTGCCCAGTCCAGCTGTGTGCACTGAGAGAGTGTTAGAGTTGATAGGTGAGAGTGTGGGCGGGTTGTCCTAAGAGAGTATGATGATTGCTTAATTTAGAACGTTGATGGCTCTGAGGTAGAATCTGTTACTCAGACTGGTAGTGTGGACATTAATTCACCTGTAGCACCTTCCAGAGGGCAAGAGAGTGAAGAAGTGGTGGCAGATGTGGCTAAGATCTGTGGAGATGGTAGTTGCTGTGGTGGCATCAGGTGCTGCACCTCCTCCCTGTAAGCTAATTTGTTGTTATCAAAATTTAGCCCTATCACTGTGTACTTGATGATGGTGTTGCCATTGTAGGCAGAGACACAGTAACTGGTAAAAAAAAAAAAAAGGGAGTACACAAAGGGGCTTAGCACACAGCCCTGTTGAGCACCAGTGTTGAGTATCAGGGTGGAAAATTGGTGGATTGAAGCCTGACTGACTGAATGTGATTTGTCAGGAAGTTCAGGATCCAGTTACAGAGTTGATGGTGAAGACCTATGTCATGGAGCTTGTAGGCCAGTTTACTGGGGATTATTGTAGTGAATGTTACACTGCAGAATAGCATTTGGACATACGTTTTGGGTCAGCGTGGTAAGTAGATTAGTGGAGATGACATCAGTGTATTCAGTTCAGCATATTTTAAATCCAATTCATTTTATTTATATTTTAAAATGTTATTTATATTTTTACAGGTGGGAGACACATGTCGTTTTTTCCTTTAATTTGTACCCGAGTACCCAGTTTAGGCCATGTACATTCTCAGTGGTGCCTCTTTGACTTCTCTACCTGTAAAAGGAGGTTGCAGAGATTGAACCTTGGCTGCTCAGTAAAAACAGAGGACTTGCCTGTATAAGTGGCCTTCAAATGCATTTGTAGATGAGTGTTCAATCTAAATGCAAATTATCTCTCCCAAAGGACAGCCTGTGCAATCTTTATAATCATGGGACTGCAGACACTGGGCTGGAGAGGTCAGTTAGCTAATTTGAAAATCATCTGTAAACTAAGAGCATTTATATGTAATTCCACCAGAAACATGACTGACCTGTTCCAGGCAACACTTTGCATTTATTGCTTGTTTAGTTTGTTTTCAGTATTCAGATTTTGCACTAATAGTTTGGTATATTTCTACAATAAACAATACTTTGGTTGTTAGTTCAAACACTCAGCAAGTCAAAGTAAACAAGCTGATGCTTCCTGTTACGGAATCACAATCACTCTCTTCACAACAGCAATCAAAAAACTGACAAACAGCCAAATGGCTTCCACAACCTGCAATCATTACAATCCAAATAAGTTATTTTCTCAGTGTCAAGCTACCAAATAAGCAAAGAGTTTATGTGTGCAAAAACGAAATCCCTACATGGCTGATTAAAAGAAAAGACAGATTGAAAGCAGATTGAAAAAAAGAAAAAAACACATTTCAGAGATACATTAAGCATCAAACACCCATATGCTGGCAATTTCTTTCTACACCTGAGAAGAAAGGTTTAACTTTGCTTTTATGTAGCTTAGTATTCACATTCAAAGTTCAGTTTAAAAAAAAAAACAGATATAGGAAGTTCCATCTGCTCAAACACGGTTTCTGTCAGCAATGCATTTTTATTTGAACTTTATTATGTATGAGAACAGTTCCTCGCTGATTCATCTATGATAGAATTTTATCACATACCAGCAGTTTCTCAGCAGGTAGCAGCTGAAGTGGAATGTAGACAAAACCAGTTCTATATGCATAATATTGTAAGATTGTGATTTTTTTTTTCCACTGAGAGAACTGCTTTCAGACATTCCTTCAGCCTATAGCCAGTCTACTGAGGTGCAGGTTTTTTATAAATTTGAAATAAATAATATATAAACACAAACCCCATTTCCAGAAAAGTTGGGATATTTTCTAAAATGCAATAAAAACAAAAATCTCTTTATTTAACTCACAAAAGTATTTGAATTTGATGCTTGTAAAACACTCAAAAAAAAAAAAAGTTGGGACAGAGCAGAATAAGAGTAAAAAGTGTATAGAATATTCAAGTTACACCGTTTTTCCACATTCCATAATAAGCAGGTGAATTGGTAACAGTTGAGGGTATCATGATTGAGTATAAAAGGATCATCCACCAAAGGCTCAGTCTTTGCAAGCAAAGATGGATCTTCGCTTACCTCTTTGTGCCAAACTTCATGAGAGAATTGTCAATCAGTTCAAAAAGAACATTTCTCAGTGGAAGATTGTAAAGAATTTAGGTCTTTCACCATCTACAGTACATCTTCTTCTTCTTCTTCTTCTTCTTCTTCTTCTTCTTCTTNATTACCTCCATATACCTCCTCTTTGGCCTTCCTCTTCACCTCCTGCCTGGCAGCTCCATGTCCAACATTCTCCTACCGATATAACCATCTACAGTACATAATATTGTGAAAAGATTCAGGGAATCTGGAGGGGCAATAGGGCAAGGCTGGAAACCACTACTGAATGTATGTGACCTTCGAGCCCTCAGACGGCATTGCATGAGAAACCGTCATGCTACTGTGATAAATATAGCCACATGGGCTCGGGAGTACTTCTGAAAAACCTATGCCATTTAACACACTCTGCCGCTGCATCAAGAAATGCAACCTGAAACTCTATTATGCAAAGAGAAAGCCATACATCAATTCTATGCAGAAACGCCACCGAGTTCTCTGGCTCTGATCTTATCTCAGATGAACCAAAAGATCGTGGAAACATGTGCCATGGACCATCCAGTACAAGCCAACATCTGTCATGGTATGGAGTGCATCCGTGCCCATGGCATGGGTGACTTACATATATCTGAAGGTACCATTGACACGGAGGCTATATTGGGATTTTAGAGAGACATATGCTGCCATCAGGGCAGTGTTCAAAAGATACATCAATATTTGTATGGGAAAAGATTTCATTTCATTTCAAAAAGTCGTATTAATTTAAAAGAGTCGTCGGGTAGGTCTAATAATTTTAAAGAAATCATCAATCGAGGAGACTCGGACGGAGATTTTTCCTAAGTAGAGGTGTCCAAGTGTTTTTTTCTGTAGTTTCTAGACCATCACCTTTAAAGGCAGGCACTTGGCTTTAGGCCTGATTGTCACACAACACACAGATTTGGCTGCAAATGCAGGTCAAATTTTATTTACAAAAACCAGGGCAGACAAACCTTTGTGGTAGATCAGGGACGAGATTCAGGCAGACAGTCAGGCAAATGGCCAAAACTAGGCCAGAGGGAGAGGCAGAGGCAGACAGAAACCAAAAAAAAACAAAACCAAACTCAAAAGCAGAAGTTTAGCGAGGCCTTGGTAATCTATGCTTTGACTATATTGGGACCATGATTAAGAGGTATCTGAAATCTATCTTCACTGTCCAACACATGTGGTCATGTGATGTCTTTTAGACCAGACAGTAGTAGTCAGTTAATCAGATATGAGATATCACTTGTGTTATGTTTCTGTTATCAGATGTGAGATCTTGAGCAGATAGGTATAGTGAACATTGGAGGAGGAAACTCCAGTGTCTGGATGAGACTATGCAACTCACGTTCACAAACGGCACCAAAAACCTTGTACTATCTTTTCAGAATCATTGTAGTTACTGTATTCCAGGAGAAGTATGGCTGCAAAATAATATTGCATAATAATCCTTGGGGGAAAGAATAAAAAAAAAACAACTGTAGAGTTAAATCTTGTCAATACAGAGGACAGTGCTTTGCTCTAGAACATTGAGAACAGAGAACATTGCACTAAAGCACCCTTGTTATGCCTGTGAAAATGAATTGTGTTAATATTTAGAGCTAAATAAATCCCAAACCCTAGAAAGGAAATAAAAATATATCTTCTTATGCACATTGCAATTCACACACAATTTACTAACCAAATGACATCATTTGAGAGGACAAATGATGCCAGATAGTACTCAAGGTAATTCTTTAAACTCCAGTACTACAAAAGACTTAAGTCTTTTAAATAAGGCTACAGTACATCACACTCCAGGGGTACAATCCAATATACACATCTGAAGACTATTTACCACTGTCGGTTGTCATCTTTGCTATCGTCAGTGTGATGTGATTTCTCGGGAACCATATTCATGTGTTGCAGGCTGCCTACAGTGAGTGACTGGCTTTGTTTCACGAGTTTCAATCCCATACCAAAATAGGTTGTCACAGTCATTTGCATTTGACCTGTGTGGTGAGGGATTGGTACAGTGTGAACAATTTTGTGTGTCAGAAGAGATGGAGTCGTGCACTGTGAGCAGTAGACTGCTGACAAGATTTCTCCTCGTAAATGGAGTTTCTTTTAGAATAGTTTCTCTTACAGAGCTGCATTCAGGCACGTGATAGTGGAGTCAGTCTACTGAGGCATATGCTTTTGTGAGAACACGATTCAAAGAAAACTCTGCCTCAGGTCCCCTGGAACTTGGTGGTGGAAAAAAAGGGTGTGTTTGAGGAAAGGAAACATGACTGTGAACACATTTCCTGCTATGATGGATAAAAACATTGCACTTGTTGGCCATAAAACCATCATATCTTCTTTACCAGTATGATTGGGCTCATTTCACTGTTGTGAGGTAAATCACCCATCTTTGTGTTTTGAGCGACTTGGTTAGATCCCAGCATTAAGATGGTTTTGCACTCTTCTGCTCTAGTTAGTCATATTCAAAAAGGATTAATGTATTAAAGAATTAAATGAGTTTAGCATTTTGTCGCTGACTTGTAATGATTTTGTCTCTGATGTGTAATTCTGTGCATAATTCTGGCCACTTTAAATCATTCAACCGACTTACCGTCGATATAATCTGGAACTTAATACTGTGGCACTCACCACTCATGTGAGTAACTGTGAAATTGTCTTAAACTGTGTAAATATTAAACACTGAGAATGAGTCAGCTGCACAGTGCAAGTACATGTCCATGCCACCTTGTTTTCCCCCATGAAGTTTTGTCCTTTCTGTCACGAGCAGCAAGAAAAGGAAGAAAAAAGGTGAAAGGAGACCATGTACCATCAGAAGTAATTATAAAGAAAACTAGGTATATGGATATCCCAGAATTCTTTTTATCGTACTTTCTATCAAGCTGTAGTCTTTTACCTTTCCAGAGGAGTTGTCTGGCAAAATACTTTACTGCTAAATATTTTTGAAATGTAAATGGTAAATCAATGTTTAAAGATTGAAACCAGAAACGATTGGTTTTATAATTATGAAAAATTCAATATTAGGTCCTTATCCTAGGCTGGATTTTTCCAGTGAAAATAGGAAGTATGATGTGTACAGTACAGTGAAAGTAGAAGTTATGATCCCAAACTGCCTACAGTTTGGGATCATAGCTTCATCTGAGCCATTTCTGGTGTCTCTGATGTTTTTTTTCAAGATCACAACTGATTTTTCTCATGATGTCAAAATAAACGATTAAGCATGATGTTCATCACGAACATCGCGGAAAGGACTCATATAACGTATGTGTTACTTTCAATAATCGTAATCTTAATCCATTCAGTGTAAAGCCTTTAATAGTTGCTGAATTTACAAAATCGAATGAATGTAAAAGTACACAGAACCCCCCCAAAGCTACTATGCTATATCAACAGTCAAGGAAAAAAAAAAGACAAACACAAGGCAAAAAAATCATCTGTGCTTGTACTGGTCATAAATTAAATAGTTTTGTTTGTTTGCTTCTCTTCATGACCTCTTCTTGTTGTCTGAACAGCAGTTTTTCATGTTGGATTGATGTTACTGTGCCACTGACTGGCCAGCAGTGGGTGAAATGATGAGATGATGAGATGGTTGGGGCTAACAGTAAATAAAAATACATTTCATGTTTCACTGGTATACATTGTTTGCCATAATTGTACTACACTACATGGTCAAACATTGTGAACTGACCATCACACCTATATGTGATTCTTCCACAATTTGTTGCCACAAAGTTGGAAGCACACAATTGTATAGAATGTCTTTGTATGCTGTAGCAGTCCAATTTCCCTTCACTGGAACTAAGAGGCCCCAAATGAGCGAGGTCCATGAAGACATGGCTTGCCAAGTTTGGAGTGGAAGAACTCTGCACAGAGACCTGACCTCAACCCCACTGAACACCTTTGGGACAAATTGGAACACTGACCTTGTGCCAGGCCTTCTCATCCTACATTAGTACCTGACCTAACTAATGCTCTTGTGGCTGAATGAGCAAATCCTCACAGCCACACCCCACAATCTAGGTCTCACTCACAGACAAAGATCTGCAATTGGCTAGGATTCCTCTGATTGAGAGGAAGCATGCCATCCTTCCCACCCTAAGAGCACGGCCAGTGTCGCTCATGACTCCCAGCCTTGACTTACATTTTTTTGTTGCTGTACTAACTCATACTAACTCATCTCTAACAGGATTTCATCTTGACAGTTCTTGACCTACGCATCAACATGTTCGTACTCCTATATAAAAATTACTTCTGATGTTTTGTGACGACATTCAGTAGACAGTTTACGACATAATGTGAAGGTAAATGTCAGTGGTACACACTACACTTTAAATCTAAAAATTAAATCATGTGTCAAGGCTGCATTAATGCTAGAAGAGCTAAATGTGAGGAGCACAGAGTTAAATCTCTGCACCTGCCACTTGCACTGGCCTCTTTTGAAGGGAAGCTGCACCTGCCAGGCCTCATGTGTGTTTCTAGTCCATGAAGTACTCTTCACTACTGAGGACAAATTCTCACACGTTGCTGTGGTACTAGCAAAATAGCTTATTTTATAGCAATGATGGTACTTTTCCATCTGCGAGGTTGCATATGATGATGTTTTGGTTATTAAATTGCATCCTGGGGCCTTTTTGCCAAATTTGTATTGAATAGAGAGAAAATAAAACATGAAATTACTTAAAAACTGTTTTACATTATAAGTAGTTTGCATGTTTTTCCTGTTCTTTGCATTATATTTATAATGCAAGGTATATGCATTACCTGGGCAGGATAGTACAGATACAATCTTTTCATTGTTAGTATGGATGCATAAGAATAAGAGGCTCTTTCTAGGGTGGAGAGCAAGGAATGAAGTTTCCTCCAGTGCTGACAATAACAGGTGTAGGCAGTGGGGTATGAACATTACTTGTTATGAGAGTCACTGAGACAGAAGCATGCACTGTATCCAGCCCTTTCTTCTGGCACGTCGTCGGGAATGCACTGCACATGCAGAATGAATGACAGTTTGCTCTCATTACAGACCTTACACGTGTCAGAGTGGAAATATGAGGTGCAAATTAGAGGCACAAAAGAAGATCTGTGCCTGTGGTCTGACATGGGGTAGCTCGTGGGTCTCATGACTTGGAATCCATTTTTATAACCCAGCATTCTTGCAATGCAAGGGCTATGCCACTACATTTGCCTGCTTCAAGTCACACATGCACAAAGCAATGGCTGGTCATGTTGGGCAAGTGCTACATGTTCTCCACCTAATCAGAACAACTTGTGAACGGTGCTAGTGCTAGAAAGTTGTGCAGGAATGAAGTGCAGCACAGTGCTTTTGCTTTCACACAAGTTGTGAGTCATTGCGTGGTATGTTGGTGTATTTCGTGCATATTTCCAGCAGCACAGTGCTTGCAGAAAGTGGCAAAATCAGGTAAGTTTGCAGTTTCTGTGGATTCCACTGCTACTTCTCCCTTCACGCAAGTTTAAAACTGAGCTTGGCAGAGCATGGCATTGTATCAGATATCACTTCTGCAATAATAACATCTGTAATGAGGAGAGTAAATGGACGAATAGGAGTTCGACGTCACTGACTAAATAATTGGAAAATCCCAACACTGAAAACAGTCTTTGATCAGATCCATATTCTTCCATTCACAGTTATGAGATTTTATCATACAAATACAAAAAAAACCAAAAACACTGCCGCTCTCTTGTGTTAAAGTGTAAACAATAAGTATTATAAAATTAAGGTTAATTAAAAAGAACTTGCAGCTTGCTAACCTTTTTCAAATTTAAACCAGATTTTGATTTTTGTGAATTGTTGTACAGCCACCTGGCGTAGAACTATTTACCACTGCCACACATAAATTAGTGCACTAGATAGTATAAAAGGAACACTGAAAATTCTAGCTAGGTGCAGTTTTGCTCATTTGTACACTGACAGCCTTGATGTCACTGCTACCAAATATCCAAATCTAAGATAGATAGATAGATAGATAGATAGATAGATAGATAGGTATTGTACTTTACTGTTCCCTGAGGGAATTTTTTTAGGAAAGCCATGTTTTCAGATAAATCACTAAAGATAAATTCACACAAGCATTATTATTATTAGTAGTAGTAGTAGAAGTAGTAGTAGTAGTAGTAGGAGTTGTAGTAGTAATAGAAGTAGTAGAAGTAGTAGTAGTAGTAGTAGTAGCAGTAGTAGTAGTAGTAGTTGTTGTAGTAGTAGTAGAAGTAGTAGAAGTAGTAGTAGTTGTAGTAGTAGTAGTAGTAGTAATAGAAGTAGTAGAAGTAGTAGTAGTAGTAGTAGTAGCAGTAGTAGTTGTAGTAGTAGAAGTAGTAGTAGTTCTAGTAGTAGAAGTAGTAGTAGTAGTAGTAGTTGTAGTAGTAGTAGTAGTAGTTGTAGTAGAAGTAGTAGTAGTTGTAGTAGTAGTAGTAGTAGTAGTAGTAGTTGTAGTAGTAGAAGTAGTAGTAGTAGTAGTAGTTGTAGTAGTTACACCCCTGAGCTGCCGGTGTTCCAGATGCCCACCGCCCAAACACCACCACTCTGGACCTGCCCACCGCCCNTAAGTGGTAGTAGTAGCAGTAGCAGCAGCAGACGTAGCAGCAGCAGTAGCAGTAGAGTATTTGATCTAACCTGTGTAGAAGGCGGTTATGGCCAGAGGTAAGGACATGGTCTGGTCCATGGCGAGTTTCCTCAGTACTGTGCTCACGGAACTTCCGGGAAGTCTGCGCTCCAAGAAGCGCATCCAGAAAAAGTTGAAGTTGCCGTTAAAGCAGAAAGCGACGATCGCGACGTTTCTTGTGCGCCTCCAGTCGATCTTTCCATCTTTCTTGTTAGATAAATACTGCTGCATCAAGTCCCCGCCGGCGTACAGCCCCGAGTACAGAGTCACGTTAGTCAGCCACGGATACCTCCTGATGGGGTTCCGCATTCTCACGCACACTGAGAGCGCAGATCTCTCTGACAAACACCTGCTCCTGATGACCGAGTTCACACGGACAGAAAAGCCAGCATTCCTGATCCTGGAAGCACTATCTCCGAATCCAGACAAGAGTCACTGAAGCTAATGATGTGAGTTAAACAGCCCAGTGAGACGGAGCTGTACGTCAAAGCCGGTTTCACTACCTGCTCCGCTCCACAGTGCGCATGCGCATCACTCTCAACCTGGGAAATTCCTGAAGAATGAATGAGATGGTGTCAGGGGTAGAAAAAGTACAGAGAAATAATTATACTGAAGTGAAACTATAGATCATGTGTCAAAGTCTTACTCAACTAAGAGAGGAAATGTGATCAAATTAAAGTAAAAGGGAAAAAAAAAAC
>CM074947.1:20508092-20519576 GCA_037577455.1 Pangasius macronema
ATTAGACACTGGATGCTGAGTAACTTCCTTCTATTTAATTCTGACAAGACAGAAGTAATTGTACTAGGAGCACAGGCAGCTAGAAGTAAGCTTTCTGATTACATAGTAACTCTAGATGGTCTTTCAGTTACATCATGTTCAAAAGTAAAAGACCTTAGTGTGATTATTGACTCCAGTCTCTCGTTTGAAGCTCTTGTAGATAATATTACTAGGAAAACCTGTCATCTCAGAAATACTGCTAAGATAAGAAATATAATGTCACTACATGATGTAGAAAAACTAATTCATGCTTTTCTTACCTCTGGATGTACCAATAGGTGCATAAAATAACTTACAGTTAGTCCAGAATGCAGAAATCAGAATCCTTACTAGGACCAGAAGTTATGACTGCATCACCCCTATCTTATCCACATTGCATTGGCTCCCAGTAAAATTTTGCATTGATTAGAAAATGCTACTGTTGACCTATGGTCTCATGCCACAGTACCCGAGCTAACTTCTGGTCTCTTATTATCTACACAATCAAAAGGTGCAGGCTCTTTGATGGTACCTTGAATAATGAAGACTACAGCAGTTTTTTTCTTACAAAGCCCCACAGTTATAGAACAGCATTCCCATAAGTGTTTGGAACTTGTGCATTTACCCAGGCTGCCCACATGTCTGTGTTACCTTCTGGCTCTCACTTTTGGTTATGCTATCATAGCTAGTCGCACAATGTACATGTTCTTAAACCATTACAGAACAAGAGTACACCATATAATGTGTGTTCTCACTCTCATCACCGCCCCCCACCCCCCGCTACACATGCTGCTACCAAGTAACCAGGGATCCTGAATTTTTTCTGCTCTCTGGCTCTCTACCTGATCCATTTTAATGCCCCACTTCTGCAAGGAGCTTTCGTTATCTGAAAATCACTGGCTGCTGCTAAGGATGGCCCCACAAGGACAGCATAAAGATCACCATGGGATTACTGTGGATGGTACCACATAGAAACCATAAAGATGGCTGTGAAAGTTCTTCCTTTGATAGCCTTATGACTGTAATTGCTAAACACAGGTTGCACTCCATTCTCCATCATTAAACAGATAATAACTTCAGTTTGATATGATAGACTTAAAGTTAATACTCTAATGATGCTCATGTTCAAGTTCCTGTTAAAACAATTAGCACTTTTTGACTACATAGTATAGTCATAGAAGAGAAATTATTAATAATCGCACTATCCAGAGTCACCCAGCTGAGGATGTTTTTTGAGTCTGGTTCCTTTCAAGGTTTCTTGCTCTTGTCACCTCAGGGAAATTTTCACCTTTCAAATTTATATTGGGATTTCTGTAAAGCTGCTTTGTGACAGTGTTCATTGCTAAAAGCGCTATAAAAAATAACATTGAATTTATTTAAATTGAAAAGACAATGGACTCTTATGTATAATGTGCTAATTTCTGCAAAAAAAAAACAAATAAGAACTCCAAAACTTTTCTCCAGCTTAATTTCCATAACTCAACCTCATGAAATAGGGAGCAAGTGGTAGAGTTTTAAAGGTGTAAACTATGTTAAGCTCTTTTATATCAGAAAAGAGAAGAAAAATTGGGTTTCCATTATGGAAGGAGAAATAAAGCACAGTATACATTCCCCTCCAAAAGTATTGGAAAGGCATGACCAATTCTTTTGTTTTTGCTATACACTGAAAAAAATGGGTTTGATCAAAAGATGAATCTGAGATGGTATATCAGAATTTTAGCTTGTGTTAAACAACTTAGAACATGGTACATTTGGTGGCAGAAAACACCCAATTTTTAGGTGAGCAAATGTATTGGAACAGATCATCTTAAAGTAAATGAAAGTAAATGACACTTATTATTTGGTTGCATATCCCTTGCTTGAAATAACTGCATAAAGCCACCAACCCACTGACATCACAAAACTGTTGCATTCTTCTTTTCCAGGCTTGTACTGCAGCTTCTTTCAGTTGCTGTTTGTTTTGGGGGCTATCTCCCTTCAATCTCCTCTTCAGGAGGTAAAACCTTAACCATTGTCTTGCTGCATGATGAAATTCCTCCCAATTATATTGGATGCATTTCTCTGTAAATTGGCAGGCAGAATGATTCTGTCGACTTCTGTATTCATTCTGCTGCTACCATCATGACATAGATCATCAGTAAAGATTATTGAGCCCATCCCGAAGCAGCCATGCAAGCCCAAACCATGGCACTAACCTCCACTGTGCTTGGCCGATGTATGCTTTGGATCACAAGCAGATCCATCCTTTCTCCACACTTTAGCCTTTGCATCACTTTGGTAGAGGTTAATCTTGGTTCCACAACTTTTGTGGCTCATCTGTGTATTTATTTGCAAATTCCAATCTGGCCTTTTGATTCTTATTGCTGATGAGCTGTTTGTATCTTGTGGTATAGCCTCTACATTTCTGCTTCCAAAGTCTTCTTCGAATGGTGGATTGTGATACTTTCGCCCCTGCCCTATGGAGGTTGTTGGTGATGCCATTGAGTGTTGTATTTGGGTTTTTCTTTACAGCTCTCACAATATTTCTGTCATCAACTGCTGCTGTTTTCCTGGACCAACCTGTTTAATGTCTGGTTTTTAGTACACCAGTGCTTTCTTTCCTTTTCAAGACATTCCAAATTGTTGTATTGGCTATGCCCATTGCTTGTGGAATGGAATAGATTTTCTCTCTTTTCTTTTTTCCTTTTTAACAAAAAATTCAGTCTTCACTGGTGAAACCCAGGGCTCAAACCAAGAGTAGACTTTCGCACTAGTAACTGTCTAAACAATCAATCTAACAGGGCACACCTGGGCAACAAGAAACACCTCTCAGTCATTTGTTCCAATATTTTTGATCACTTGAAAAATGTGTAAAATGTGTAAAATGTTTAATCTATAGCAAAAACAATAGAACTATACAACTTGCCTTGCTGTTCTAATACTTTCGGAGGGGACAGTATTTGTTTGTTCTGTGTATGAGAGCTTTTTTGTGCATGTTTATTTGCCTGTGCTGAGAGAGAACCTCAGTACACAGACTTTGGTCTGTTTATTTGTGCTGCACATGTGCAGACATTCTTGCTGAGTCAGTGTGGCTTTGGTCCACAGTAAACAAACGTCCGCTTCCAAAAAGTGCTCTACTGACACCTCCTCAAATCCTACTGCACTATTTATCCATTGTAGTTTATTTCAAGTGAATCCTTAGTATAATTATTTTAAATGTATAAATGAATTACTGAATGAATGCATATCCATATGAATGAATGCACATCCAAGAAAAAAAAAATACAAACACAATTTAAGGACAGCAGTGCCACATAGAATAATTGCAATGTGCAATGCTTCAAATTTTAGATCTGCTGATCTATTACAGGATGACACAGCAGGTAGCGTTACTGCCTCACAGCTCCAGGACCCCTGCTTCCACCCTGAGCTCGGGTTGCTTTCTGTGTGGCATTTCTGTGCATGTTCTCCTCAAGCCCATGTGGGTTTATTCCCACAAATATGTAGCAGATATGTGTGCATGGTGCTCTGTGGACAGAGCTGTTTCTTGTTATAAGCATTTGCTGGCCCCCTGTGATTTTTAAAATATGTATGTGAAAAAGCACACTAGTACTATTTGGTGAAAAAGTTTATGTATCATGCAGTCACAAGGGGCCCTCTTGTGGTGTGAAAAGAATAGAAACTTCCATTTACATAACTAAATTAGGCAACTATTATTGATGGCTTATGGCATTATTATTATTATTATTATTATTATTATTATTAAACAAAATGTGATTTATATGTAAAATTTAGTTGTTCAACAACGTTTATTGTATCGGTTATTTTACATTAAATTTTTATTAGTTTTATTTTAGTATTTGGACAGGGACAATTTTCATAATTTCGTGTCTGTACATCACCACAATGGATTTGAATTGAAGCAGTCAAGATGTGGCTGAAGTGTAGACCTTCAGCTTTAATTCAAGGGCTTTAACAAAAATATTGCATTAACTGTAAGAATTACAGCCATTTTTTTAAAGAGTCCCTCCATTTTCACAGGCTCAAGAGTAACTGGACAATTGACTGATAAGCAGTTTCATGGCCAGATGTGGCCTGTTTCCTCAGTATTTCATGACACATTAAAGAGATAAAAGGTCTGGAGTTGATTCCAAGTGTTGAATTTGCATTTGGTAGCTGCTTATTGGAACTCTCAATATTCTGTCCAAAGAGTTGTCAGTGCAAGTGAAGGAGGCTGTCATTAGGCTGAAAAACAAAACACCTATCAGAGAGACAGCAGAAACCTTAGATGTGGCCAAATAAACAGTTTGATTGTCAAAATGATATGCCTACCTCCTACTCCTCAAAATGTCTACAATCAAGAGATGCCTTCATGAATGTAAATACAGAGGGTTGAGATGCAAACCACTGGTAACACTCACTCAGTAAAATACTGCAAAACTAATAGGACAGTGCTTCATAGTACAGATGCAGATGGACCCAAAATGTACAGCAAAAGAAACCCAAGAGCTTCTTAAGGCAAGAAATTAAATGTTCTTAACCTGAACTCAACCCAACTGAGCATTACTGAAGATAAAACTGAAGGCAGAAAGACTCATAAACAAGCAGTAACTGAAGGCAGCTAAAGTAAAGGCCTGGCAAAGCATCTCAAGGGAGGAAATTCAGCATTTGGTGACATCCATGGGTTCCAGACTTCAGGCAGCCACTGACTGCAAAAGATTTGCGTCCAAGTATTAAAAATAATCCTAATATTTGTTTGACTATGTACAAATGGCTGTAATTCCTAAAAGGTTAGTATAATATTTTTGTTAAACCCCTTGAATTAAAGCTGAAAGTCTACACTACAATCACATCTTGATTGCTTCATTTCAAATCCATTGTGGTGGTGTACAGAGGCAAAATTACAAAACTTGTGTCACTGCCCAAATACGTATAGACTTTATTTAAATTTGTATAATTTAAGGGTTCTCCTAGAGGGGTAGCTGAAGCACCCTCTATATTTTAAATGAAGAGTTTGATCAAATGAAGAAACACATAACCATATCATTTTAAAATGAATGTTTATTTTCTAAAATCTTTAGTATTTTTCTGCCCATTGACAGGAATGCATGAAAGACATATTGGCTCAAACACTGTTACAAGAAAAAAAAAAAAGGTTCATATTTGTTGACATAATTTTCATTATCATTGCTGCAACCAACTTCATCATTTGTCACAAAGCTTTTATATGAAAACCGGCTCCTTTCCCACCCACTTATCCAATGCAGGTCTGATCAAGCAAACTGGCAATTGGGAAAGCATTCTTGGAATTTGATTCCAGGGTTCCTAGTGTGGAAAGGGCCACTAGCTGGAGATCCAGACCATTCCAGAAGAGTTTTAATTTTCCACTCCAGTTTTGCATTGTCTCACTCTTTCCTTCTTCCTCTCCCCCATTTTTTTTAATACAAGGCCATTTCATGCAGGAACGGAGACTGTAAATGTCTGCAGAAACACTTCAGAAACACAGACCATTGAAGAAAAAAAAAAAAAGATCAGTCTGATTACTGAATGTCAGACATGGATCTGGCCTGCCCAATGAAAGTCTACGCGTTTATCCACAGTGCCATTTCAGTTATATAAAAAGCACTTCTGGATATCACACCCGCTGTAATCAAACAAAACACCTCTTCAAAAACCAAAAAATACAATATATTTACCGATATCATATTCCACACTCACCCAAAGAAGACACATAGCAAGGCCACTCGTGACATTCAAGAAACCTTCCTAATGAAGCCCCTTATTTACACACCAATGTCAGGTAACAGTGATCTGAATGTCACCTTCACAAGTAAGCGTCCTAGAGGCAAAACGTATCCAAAGAATTTCCAAGTAAATCAGAATGTCCAAGAAGAACATCCCCTTTACATATACGCTGCTTTCTAACTGCAAATGTAAGATCTTGTCCTGATTTCTTATCCGCTAGGTTTTCAGTGTGGTTCTGCACCATCAGTGATTGCAGAACTGTCCAAAAGGTTTTTCTTGATGAACCTGGCCAAGTTATTGTACAGGATGCTTTCCCACTGAGTTATATACATACAGAGGAACTATTATATACACATAGTATCCACATGTGAATGTACAAATGGTATCTGGAAATGGCAGCCTGTGAAATCCCTGAACTTAGCCTGAAGCACACCCGGTCACAAAGACCAAGGGCAAGTTGTGTGTGGAAATCTGCTGTAATTTTAAGAAGGCGATCAACACAGAGGCAAAAGTAGGAGAGGAAGGTGACCAGGTCTGACCCTGAGCAAAGAAACAGTGCCATTTTGCACTAAAGCTAAGTATTACAGCAAAAGCAGATTCAAATCTGTCTATAGAAATCAAAAAGAGGCATTCTCTGAAAACACCAAAACTATCTCTCTTTTTTTTTTATTTTTTTTTTTTTAAAAATGGTAGCATTCCCAAAAAGCCTTATAAACCAGAGGGCTAGAAAAACTGCAGACCAGCTGGAGATGAGAAGCTGTAGTAACAGCACTGCTGCAGCGATACACCACACTGCACCACTTGGTAGGCATATCATCATCATCATTACAGTCCATCTATTAAACACTTCTACTGCCAAAATGGCTTTCTTGAACATGCAGGCACCTACAACTAGACCAGTATCAAATACACTCAGAACTTTACATACTGAATGCTTCCATGTTAAAAAAAAAAAAAAAAGAAAACATAAAAACATAGCACAAGTTCACCATTCACATACCAAAATCTTTAGAAAACCCCCATGACTCTGCACATGTATTTGATCCATACTTCTTAATACTCCCTAATGCCTTCACGATTCGTACAGTTTGAAGAGAAATCATGCATTACCACCAGACCTCATGCCTTTATACATACTCATCCATAAATTTCAACACTAAAACTTTCATCCATCCCTTTCAATACCTTGCAATGCTGCAAGTGTACAGAAGATGTCGCCTGCAACACGTCTGAGACCAGGTTGCTTTTATTTATTTATTTATTTTTGAAAAGTCTAGACCCTGTATTGTATTGTGAAAAGGTTTCGGCCTGCATTTTAATCCATTTTTCAACAATCACTTATCATCTTCCTTTCACATTAGTGCATCATACATAATGCAGGGTATACCAGTGAGCAGGAGTCAGTAGGAGGTTATAACAGTAAGCAGGAGATTATAACAGGGAGCAGCAGTGAGTACAAGGCTATTCTAGTGAGCAGAATGTTATAATATGTAGCTGAAGTGGGCAAGAGGTTTTAACAAGAAGCATGTTATAACAGGGAGCGGAAGGTTATAATAATGAGCAGGAGTAAGAGGTTATAACAGTAAGCATGAGGTTATAAGAGTGAGTAGGAGATAACAAAGCAGAAGTGGGCAGAAGGTTATAATAAGGATTAGGAGAAAGTAGGAGGCTACAACAGTGAGCAGGGGGGCTATAAGAGTGAGCAGGAGGTTATACAAGTGAGCAGGAGGTTATAAGAGTGAGCAGGGGTTATAAGAGTGAGCAGGAGGTTATAAGAGTGAGCAGGGGTTATAAGAGTGAGCAGGAGGTTATAAGAGTGACCAGGAGTGAGAATGGCTTATAAGAGTGAGCAGGAGGTTATAAAAGTGAGGAGTGAGCAGGGGTTATAAGAGTGAGCAGGAGGTTATAAGCATGAGCAGGAGTGAGAAGGGATTATAAAAGTGGGCAAGGGGTTATGAGAGTGAGCAGGAGGTTATACAAGTGAGCAGGAGGTTATAAGAGTGAGCAGGAGTGAGCAGGGGTTATAAGAGTGAGCAGGAGGTTATAAGAGTGAGCAGGAGTGAGCAGGGGTTATGCGAGTGAGCAGGAGGTTATGCGAGTGAGCAGGAGTGAGCAGGGGTTATAAGAGTGAGCAGGGGTTATAAGAGTGAGCAAGAGGTTATAAGAGTGAGCAGGAGTGAGCAGGGGTTATAAGAGTGAGCAGGAGATTATAAGAGTGAGCAGGGGTTATAAGAGTGAGCAGGGGTTATAAGAGTGAGCAAGAGGTTATAAGAGTGAGCAGGGGTTATAAGAGTGAGCAGGAGATTATAAGAGTGAGCAGGGGTTATAAGAGTGAGCAGGAGGTTATGCGAGTGAGCAGGGATTATAAAAGTGATCAGGAGGTTATAAGAGTGAGCAGGAGTGAGCAGGAGGCTATGAGAGTGAGCAGGAGGTTAAAAGAGTGAGCATGAGGCTGTAAGAGCGAGCAGGAGTGAGCAGGAGTGAGCAGGAGTGAGCAGGAGGCTATGAGAGTGAGCAGGAGTGTATGAGAGTGAGCAGGAGGCTATGAGAGTGGGCAGGAGTGGACAGAAGTTTATAATAATAAGCAGGAGGTTATAGGAGAAAGCCGGACTGAGCAGTGATTTTTTTTTTTTTTTTTTTGGAAAACAGGCTGGACAGCAAACACAGTATAGCTCAGCATTCTGTATGGTCTAAATAAATAACAAAGGGAAGGTGATGAGTGCATGTCAAAAACAGGTCTAGATTTAGGATCACAGGCCGATCTTCTGAAAGCTGGAGGCATCTTGTTAGGATTTGGTGCATCACTCTTTAGGATTTGTAAATAGCACGTCTCTGTATAACTGGGAACAAAAACCAGTGAGAGTGAAGAGCCACAGTGTTACTGCAGACTGGCAGAGGCTCTTCTGTGTCGCAGTTCATGTTTAAAATACATCAAACTTTGTTCAATATTATATCCTTTAGCCCAGTATCTTAGTCACAATGCATTACTGAAGTGGCGAAAAACGCTCTGAGGAAGAGAAAGGAGAAGAAGGACAGAGCTCTCTCCCACACTCTGACTAGGAAGGTGACCTAAATGAGTGATCCTGAGTTCCTGTGGGAGGGAGGAAAGGAAGGTGCACAAACACCCTCTTGTGGAATGAAAGATGCAAAAAACAACAAAAAACAACGTCAGCTCATTCATCTGCACGTGATCTCATATACACACAATCACACACATTTAAGACTCATTTTATCTATTCTCAAGATAAAAAAAAAATCAGTCCAATGAACAGAATGAAGAAAAAAAAAACAGTCTGAAAATGAATCTAAAGCAACTTGAATGGAAAGAGAACAGCGTTTATAATACAGGCTAAAAATGCGCCTTGTGAATATGAGAAGTTTAGATGAAGTCTGTTGGAGGAAAAAGTGATGCTTGCATGATGATCCATGCTGAAGACATTCAGACAGCCTGCTGATCTGATCTGCATACGCTGTGCTGGGCAGAGCTTCAGAGACACGGGAGAAAATGTCCAGAAGAAAATGGCTTTGAACAAACTGCAGCCTCACGACAAACTGTGTCAGTGTGTGTCAGAGTGTGTGTGTGTGTGTGTGTGTGATAATATGCTGATAATATACCTAGTCGATCATGAACATTTATTATTATTAGCTTCATGCCATGCTTAAAATTTGTCCACAATGATGCTATCTTGCGCAGAAGAAGCCAATGAGCTCAGTGAGTCCATTCAATGCGTCAGTGTTACCTGCCTGGCATTTTCAAAATATTCTTGGCTCAGGTAAAGATGCTATGCAGGCATTTCACAAAAAAAAAAAAAAAAGGTTTTGAAACTCCTCGTTATTCACAAAACAGAGTAAATGCTTCGTTTAAAAGTATTAACATAAGCCTATATTTGACTAATTCGCTAATTTCAGTTATATTTTCGGATTTATACTGGCTGATGATATTTGATTCTATGTTAAGGTTCATCCAATGATCTACTGAATCCTTGACATCATCATGTTTTTGGTATGTGCCCCCATGTGTGTGTGTTGGAGTAAGCCTCATGTCTGCTGTAGTGTGTGTGTGTATCAGTGGATCCAGGCATGCTAGTGTCCATTTCCATATTTCCAACAGCTTTTATCTATGTACTCGAAGCATGATTCCTCCTGGGCAACACAACAGCGATACTTCATTCATTTCTGCCTCTTTTCTCCCTCTCGGACTAACGACACACAAAGACACATTGAAAGAAACATAGAAAGAACCTGAAAAGATTAAAATTTTAAGGAGCCCCTGTGCATGCCCTAACAACCTACACGGCAAGCCTACTGCCCGTGGGTGGAGCACTCGAATGGAGACGAGGGCTAATCACCTCGGCCACTGGTTTTAAGAGGGTGGAGTGAAGGGTGTGCCCTCATCGCTGGGCGTGGCCGTGTCATCACTTGGCTCCAGACTGTCCTTTGGGCTCACGGTGCTATCAGAAGTGGGTGTGGGTTCATCCGGGGGAGGTTCATGGTCTTCTTGCTGTCCATTAGGAGTGGCATCCAGGGGCTCAGTGGGTGTAGGGGGTGGAGTATTGGCATCCGGTTCCATTCTGGTGATAGACAGAGAGGTGGGGACAGTAGCCACGGGGGCCTGGACTCGTGTGCTCGAGTTGTGTGTGGGGTCGCTCATGCCCAGGCAGCGCCACTGCATGATGCTGGTGTCCTTGCCACCCGTCGACACCAGGTGTCTGTCGTTGTGCATGAAGCTAACGTTGGTCACGTGACTGCTGTGGGCACTGTACTTATGACTTGGGGCCTGTAAACAAAATACAATAAAATGAACAAAACTGGCCACTTTATTAGGAATACCTATACACTTGCTCATTCACGCGATTCTCCAATCAGCTAAGCAGATGGTAACAGCGCAATATTGATATCAGAGTGGCTGGTTTGAATATTTCAATATTTCTCCTTTTGCACACAACAGATCTCTAGAGATTACACAGAATGGTACAGAAGACATTATACAGAAATCTATCCCTGTTATACGAGAATCTGAGGCTACACTGGAAACATGCTCGCCAAACCCGTACAGTTAAAGATGGATGGAAAACCATCGTCTGTTTCAACTGTTTCGGTGAGCATGTGCCTGCTGTAGCCTCAGATCCCTGTTGTTGTTGGCCCTGAATCACATCTTCCCCATTCTGATGTTTGATGTGAACATTACCTGAAGCTCTTTATCTATATCTGCATGATTTTACACATTACACTGCTGCCACATGATGACTGGCTGGCTGAATAATTGCATGTACAGGTATACAGGTGTTCCTAATAAAGTGGATGGTGCGTATGTTCTGTGCTGGATCATCAGTTCTGCTTGTACCACAGCTCTGTTGAATTCTCTAATGTGATTGGTCAGAAGGCGCTGGTTAATTTTCTATAACAGCACAGCTCTGGCAATAGTGTTGGCTGTAATTCAAATCACAGATTTATATTAATGTGATAAATTTAATGTTATCGTTTCTATTGAAAAATAATTATTGAAAAATAATCAACCTCAGGTTGGTAACATATGAGCCTGTCGTGGTTTCAACCAAATCTCCACCAGGATAGAAACAATTGTTACAATTTGAGTTAAATAAACATCACCACAAATCTGGGAGGGACAAAACAATAGAAATCGGACATTTGGAAACATTCTGATTTCTTCTTCTTTCGGCTTTTCCCTTCAGGGGTGGCCACAGTGAATCATCACTCTCCACCTATCCCTATCTTCTGCAT
>CM074947.1:20525794-20546995 GCA_037577455.1 Pangasius macronema
AAACTTTTGATCAGCTGATGACCAGCCTGTTTGAGTTTAAATGCAGTTTTCAGTAAATTGCCTACTCTCAATTTTTTCTCTTGCTCTTGTTTCTTCTTTTGGCATTTTGAAGTTGAAGTTCTTACAACCTGGTTACAATCCGCCAGTGCGAAGTGGGAATACTTGTAATATTTTCCCTGGTCTTAAGATTTTGATCAGGAGTGTATATATCAGTAAAATAAATCTTGTCACATAATAGTGCATACAGTTGAGTAGTTCCTGTTAGCTTTTTTTCTAAAAAGTCCTATTCTAAGTTCATTTATTGATGTTAAAATAGATAGGTTAAAAATAAAAAGCCTTAGATTATGGCCCTTCAAAGACTCACAAATACGCTGATGTGGCCCGAGCAGAATCTGAGTTTGATCTACTATATCATCATGATCATAATGATTACAGTCATGTCCGAGTAAAGTGTTTTCAACTTCTCTCAGGCAGTCCTCATAGTCTATATGTAAGAGACACACACTCAGACACACACGCGCACGTCGATACACCCGAGAATGCAGGTCGTCAGACCAGGTAAGGTCGCTTACCAGCACTGAGTTCCACAGACACACCTGCCTGTCCTGCGCACAGGTGAGGAACAGGTCTTTAAACGGGTGAGAGGCCAGACCCCACAGCTCATCTGTGTGACCCTGCGAGATAAGAGAGGGAGGGATAATGCAGATGTGAGTGCATGAGCTCAATCAGTTAAATGTCCGTTTGTGTAATTTGTGTAAAATACGAAATCAGTGTGCAGTTTTAAGCAAAACATCTAACGCAAACTCCTTCCATATGAGGTGCAGAGGCAGAACTGGCCAGTATTGAGAGTGTGTGTGGAATTCTTTCTCCAGTCTGTTTACACAAGTTCAAAATAGCTGGCAAAAAAAATCTGTGTTAAAGCGTGGCCAAAGCGCTGTGGAAAATCACAGACTGAATGCCACTGAGGCAGATACGAGCTTCTGATTCATATCAGTCTTCAAGGATTGCTGCTCAAAGCATCTTCGCTTTTTGTCCCTACTGATGAAGCAGATCTGCACGACTCTCAGCCTGTATATCTGAGCCAGCTGTTTATGTACAGCGTAAGCAATGAATCCAATTTAGGATCTTAAACTGTATTAAGAGACTGCAGAGAAGGGACAAAAAGAAGAAAGGAAACACTGAATGGAAACATTAAACTTGATGTACTAAATACTGAACAGTAATGTATATTGTTTTTGGGCTTGGATGTCACTGAAATGTTAATTCAGACACCAAGCGTTGATGTAAAAGAAAATTTCTGTTAAATTTTCATGTTCACATTTTTGTAGTTTTCATTTTTAAAAAGTGTTAAATCCTTTGGGGTGGGTGGAAACGAAACAAGAGAGAGAAAAAGCCAGTGATGCCTCACCTGCACCTCCACCTGAAAGCCATCATTAAAAGTGCCCCTTAGAACGAAGTTGCGTGACGTGCCCACGAGGAACTGCTCGCCCTTCCCCTCTGCGACGGCTCGAATGGTTCCGTATTGATCAGGAACCTGAAGAGTCACAGAGAACAAAATCAGCAACGTAAACCACTTCTTTTTTCCGTGTTTATTAAATTTCACTGGAGACTAACAAATAACAACCACAAATGTTTATACAGAGCTTTTAAAGCATGTGTTTGATTTTTTTTTTCTGAAAAAGCTGCGCATGTGGGGCTAACAATGCTAACAATCTTCACCTACGTGCTGCCTGTGAGTTGTGTGTATGGTGTCAGTGTGTCTCTCTCATGGCCCACCTCAATGTCCCTCTCACCCAACTCCAGCACCAGGGTGTCCTGCTAGAACACCAGAAATGGAGGAGGCCAGTCGTCCCACGGCAAGGAGTCGACACACAGTGTAAACACACTGCCATCGTGGGCCTTGATCTGACGGCTGATCTGAAATGCTCCAGAGAGAGAGAGAAAAACAGAAATAAAAAGTAAACAACTGCACTGATCCCGCTGGCTAGACGTGTGTTTAGTTTCAGTTAAGAATCACTGACAGGAAAATAAGCCCACGCACATCATGTAGTGAGAGTGGCGTGTTGTGTGTTGTAACCACATAAGAAGAAACCGAGTGATAAACAGTAACTGGGAGCATAAAAAAAAGAGTTGGATGAAATACAGGATCACAGTCTGAAGGGTCTGAAAGACAGGCTGAGAGCATAAAGGAAATCAGATGATTGCTTAGACTTCTGTGATTTCTGGGAATGAAGAACCACACATTTTTCTCATGGCTAATGCGGTTTGTGCAGCCTGACACCGATACTGCTTTTAGCTCTGTGTTACTAGTGAGTCTCTCTCTCTCTCTCTCTCTCTCTCACACACACACACACACACACTTAAATGAAGCCTGCATAAAAAATTCCAATCCAGCTGCAAGCGGTTTGTCATAACATTAACACTCAAATACTAAAATTAAACACTAACACACATGCGAAATCTCTACAGAATAATACATTGCTTGTTAATGTTAATTACCAAACACTACCAAAGACCAACATCTCTAACCAAAAAATAACTTTCTTTTCATTCAGGGCTAAGTGCGATTTCCACTGCCCTGTTTTTCTGCAAATTTCGAGTTATGACTAATACGCAGCTCTGTTGAAGTGTGTTCAGGCATCACACACATCCTGCAGGGGGCACTGCGTTAAAGAACACGACATCTCCCAATGCAGGGGGGCAAATAGAGGCATGATTCATGTTTACACCCTGGCAGCAGGCCTCAGTGCAACTCTGCTGATCCAGTTCTGCAGCATGCCTCCAAAAACTATTAGCACATTACAGGAAGACAAGTACCTGCAAACACACTCACACCCAAACAGTCACACACACAATCACATGCTTAGGTAATAGCTTTGGTGTGTGTGAAAGTGAGAGATAGACAGCATCTCAGAGAGACACAGACAAAGAAAAGGCAATACCTTTAAGTCCTTTTCCTGGTGGCGGATCCACTGTGCTGCGGGTCCAGATAAGCAGGACACCTCCTGAGTCTCCGGTCAGAATGTCTCCGTTATTAAGGAAGGCCAGACACTGCACAAACTTGGGCTTTTCATATTTCTAAATGAAAAAAAAACACACACACACACACACACACACATACACACACTTATTGCGAGCTCTTCGACCCAGACACACAGGTTTAAAACGTCCAACATTATAAATGGAGGCATATAATGAAATGTAATAATGACACATTATGATCCATTTAAACTCTTATCAGCATTCAACAAAATATAAGCTGTGCATTAGAATGGCCAAGAGAGCTCATGATGGGCTGAGTGTGCCCGGTCTCAGCAATATTTTCACCTCAACTACAACTCAGAAACTGTGCTGGAAACAAGCTCACCATAGTGTATGCACATTTCTTATTTGTTCGTTCAAAACTAGCCCAATTTGGCATATTATCAGAGCTTAGAAATTTGTTCTGACGACACTATTTGAAATATATTGGCCCTAATGTGAATTCATGATAAAAATTCAAGGTAAATTTTAAAGGGAAAAAAAAAAAAACAAGTATTACACCTTACATCCTTTGTTTTTGACTATCCGTTCAGACTCGAAGAGAGACACACATTGTCATATACCGAGACAGTCACTAGAAAAGACAGAAAACCATTTGCGTTTGTATTGCAATCTGTGCCCCATGTTAACACTGAATCATATGAAAGCCCCTACTTGTGCAATCTGATAAAACTCCTTTACTAGTGCATGAATCACTGCGGACGTGTGTCCTCACATGTCCGTACATTCACGTGTGTCCTCACCCCAAAGATGCCTTGCTTGCGAGCCAGAGAGTTGCCGCTCCACGTCCAGAAAAAGATGTGCGACTTGCCACAGGTGACGATGGTGTTTGCGTCTGTTGGGTGGAACTCAACTGCTAATACCACCTCATTGGTAGTCTGAGAGAGAGAGAGAGAGAGAGAGAGAGAGAGAGAGAGAGAGAGAGAGAGTTACATCTAGAATGTGGGTTGAAGACATAATGGGTGTGGGCAGTGGATAAGAGAAAGGAAAAGGCTAATTGCTGTGAATGAGCTGGTTAGGAAGGAGGCCACAGCAAAATGAGGAAGCTATGAGAGTGAAGCAGGATAAAGAGGAAACAGCAAACAAAAGACTGGAACAACAAAACTGATGATCGGAAAGAGGCAGTTAGCGGGATGGAGAGGTGGAGGAGATGAGAAGCAGTTCCAGGACGCTGACTCCACATGCAACATAATACTCCTCCATTATACCTTAATCTCAGCAATTCTGGACTTCTTCTGCCAGTCCCACACGGTCAGCATGTGCTCATTGGAGTCGTCGACCACGCTGAGGTGGATGCCTGAGTCCTGAACACACACACACACACACACACACACACAAAACCCAGCCGTAATTAGAGTACTCAGGCACTGATTCCATGTTTCAGCGTATGTCAAGCCATATCAATACTTTAATCAGTGATTCGTCTTTAAGTGTTTTTCAAGTCAAAGAAGAGTCTAAATGTCTGAAGTAAATGAGACAAGAGATTAGAGATTGTAATCCATGCTTTTATTTCCTCTAGACTTGATTACTGTAATGTACTGTACTTAGGTATACCTCAAGGATCACTGTCTCACCTTCAGACATTGCAACATGAAGCTGCGAGGCTAGAACTAAGAAATATGACACAAATGATAATGATAAGAAGCATGAAAAATGTGTTTCACTGGTTCTGGCTTATTTGCACTGGTAACCTGTTTCTTACAGGGTTCAGTTTAAGGTCTTATTGTTCGTATATGAGGATCTCCAAGGGCTTGCACCACTTTATATCTCTGATCACTTATTTCTCCACCAGTATCAGACTCCAAGGTCTTTAAGATCACCGCACCGTCTACTGTTGAGTGTTCCAAGGACACGTCTTAAAACTATGGGTGATCACTCATTTTCTGTTATGGGCCCTCGTCTTTGGAATGCTTTGTCTTTACAGATTAGGTCTTGTCCAACCCTAGATCTTGGGTTACAACACCAATAAAAACGAAGCAAACTCAAACCCATAAAACTTTTGTCGTTTATGATTGTAAACTCCCTATTTAGCCTTAGCGGACGACTTCTACCCGTGGTCTACGAAGTGGTAAAATAAGTAGCGATTAAGAAAAGCAGACACTGATGACCATAAATGACCTTAAATACAGATTAACATACAAGTAGATATGCTTAAAGATATCAAAAGGTTACAAAACATCCCGAAAAAATCATTACTGAATCCCAAAACGGATTTTCCAATAATAGCACTTTGTTCTTATGCCACAGCAATCTACCACTGCAATCATTTGTTTTTTATTTGTTCAGTGGCAAAATGTTGGTTTTTTTTACTTATTCAACCAAAGTCTTAACAAAATAAATTCTAATATAGTCATTGTTTCTTCCCATCAGCTGATTTTTTGATGCTAAAATACTTAGCCATGCTACATCAGGAGTTCTGTAAACAAGCAGGCTGTAAACAAGTCCCGAGGCATCATGTTTGTTCAGTTATTGACTGCTCCACAACAATGGGACAAAGAAAGCTCAAATTTCATATGCAGAATTAATAATTTATTACTCTGAAAGATGATATGCAGCTTTTGTTGATGTAGTTGCCATTTTCTATACACGAAAGCTATTTTGGCACAATAGTCAGACTACAGACCACTAGGGGGCCTGAATAAACAGGCTACAGAATGACACATCATACCTTTTAGACACTGACGGCTACATTTAATGTTGTGGAACATTCAGGAAATGAGTTAGTTCCTATTATCACTTTCATTACAGCAGCTATAAACTGCCGTTCCCTCACCAGACTCGTTTTTTAACTCCTCTCTCAAAATTAATATAGCAACTATTATACATGTTTTTGAAATCCATTTGTCTGGAGCATCTGCCATACAGCAATGTAATAATAGGCACAAATTTTCCTTGCCTTGTTGTGCTGTAAAAGAATATGAATCAAAACCTTCTGACCAATCAGATTTGAGAATTCAACAGTGCTGTGTTCAGAAAGGAACACTAATATCTGGCTGATTAGAGCGTCTATGTGGTATTCTACACCTCTACATGCCTCCAGCTCAGCCTGACCTGTCAGCCTGGTTCAGTGTGTGTGTGTGTGTGTGTGTGTGTGTGTGTGTGTGTGTGTGTGTGTGTGTGTGTGTGTGTGTGTGTGTAAACTCATGCAACAGAGAACAAAGATCAACAAATATCAGACAGTTAAAGGTCAGGAATGAATGAAAAAAAGAAACAATAACTAAAGACTTACTGCTTTAGAAAAAGCAAGGGATCCCACTCCTCTTTCAAAGGTGCCCAACCCAACGATCTGCAGGGTTACGTCTCACTGCCTCAGGGTTTGAGAGTGCACGCCGACGTCGCCGACTTTCTTTTGGTCTGTCTGTCTCTCTCTCTCAGAGAGTTGAAGATTTTATTTTCAGTTCAGAACGACATCATTTGAAGTGCATGCTTTTAGTGGGAGAGGAAATATACGCAGGTGCTATGAGGAGTTGCAAGACTTCTTTGCTATAATTGCTGTAAGATTAATGGAGGTGCTTTCTGGTTCTGTAAGTGTAAACCCTCCTATTCTACCTTTGAAAGCAAGCAACAGAACACAAAGCGATGTGAGAAACCGTTCACTTAAGTTCACACCTACAGTGCTCACGTGTTACGAAAGATACCTGTATAAAACAAAGCCTGTGTTGTTACACACTGTAATGCGAGAGGGAGAACACAGCTTGCTTTACCCTGCCATCCTTGTCCACTCCTGCGATCTGTCCTGTGGCAATGCGGATCTTATCCGGGTGAACAGCAAGACTGGCCAAGACACAGAGGACAGAGCATATTCAATTACAACCACAATAAAAAAAAAAACACACAGTGACTTCACTAAAATAAATTTCATAATCAGATGGCATGAACAGTATAATCAGAACGCACACAGGAATTGTCTAGGAGGATGAAGTCATTCATGTCAGTTGTGTTGAGTAGCGTTTGAGTCAATGTGATTTCAAGGTATATTTTGTACCTAATCATTTTTGCTGCATAATTAACCGTCAGAAATCAGGCACAGGTCAGGTCATTAGAATCATAGAGATTCCCTATTTGAATGATATTGATAAGTTTTACTATTTAGTCACTATACAGAGTCCCTTCTGCATGGAGCTGTGAATGTGACTTCTGAAGCAACCCACATGACAGAGTGACAAATGCTTTTTAAACTGTTTTAAATTCGATGCCAAAAAGTACAATGCACAAACTGTCAGGCATCAGACAAACTAATCATCTGTTCTTTCCCAGAAAGAGACAATTCCCATTTCTAAAACTTAAATACCAACTGAAACAGGATTTTGCTTTACATAAGTCCAAAAAAGGCTTAATCTGTTTTATGTATATAATTAGATATGAATACGGTGTATAATTATGCCAACCTGTGAAAGTAAAGAACAGCCTAAATATAAATAAACAGGCAGTCCAAGCGTTTAATATCTGTCTATAGAAAGCACAGCAGCTATTTTCCTGGACAGCTCACATTCACAGCATCGCACATTGCTCAACAAGGCAGACATTTACATCTCATTTCCACCTTCAGCTGCTTATCTTTCAGCAGCACATTTCAACTAGAAATTATGGACAGCAAACATCCGGGACCAAATGCTGTAAACCAAATGCAATCTGGCGACTTGTGTTTTATGTTCCACTCCATTTGCAAGCTATGGCTGATGTCAATGTGTGTGTGTGTGTGTGTGTGTGTGTGTGTGTGGGCGAATCAGAGTGAACTGAAGCTCACCATTTCACACAGTCAGTGTGTCCTAAGTAATGGCGCTGTGTCCGCTCTTCATAGTTGAAAAGTACAACCACTGAGGCGATAAAGTAGACGATCTCCCCTGTGGGCAACAAATAAACATTTGCCCTGCAGTCTCGGCCCCTGTAGCCATATCTGTCATAAGGAGTCAAGGAAGAGAAAACCACAAAACAGAAATGGTTCACATTAGCTGGTGCATTTAACTGGAGTGTTGTTTTAAAGGTTTCTTGGAAAACCTGATCAACAGGTATCGCCGCAAAGCAACACGAACATAAATAATCGTTATTATCAGCCAGGTGATTGACAGTCTAGGTAAACTGGTCAGATGTCACTATTTTAAATGTTTTGCACGATCATAAAGCGATATGTTTATATTCCACCTTTCGAGAACACGCACCAATTAAGCTACTAATGGGAAAACAGTCCAGCGATGAATTACAGCTTTACAGTGTGTAATTGCTTTGAGTAATCACTTTCATCTGTCGCTCTAGTCCCAACATTACGGTAAAGATCTCTTTGCGGCATTTACCGTTCACTCGAATGATCTCTGTTCATGCTAACACTGATACTCAAAGAGAGTAACTGATTAATTCAGCTGATTAATTCTGTCGACTAGATCTGATCAGTGTCTTTTTATGAGTTCATTTAAACTTTTCAGTACTTTCTCCGCTGTCATCAGTACAGTGTGTGTAAGAGATAGAGATAGTGAAGTGAAGTGACTTTATGGCCAAGTGTGGTGACCCATACTCGGAATTTGTGCTCTGCATTTAACCCATCCAANAATCCCTGCCGGACCCGAGACTCGAACCCACCACCTTCAGGTTCACCTTCGGGTTACAAGTCCGACTCTCAGACCACTAGGCCATGACTGCCATGGTGTCTGGATCGATGACGACGTGACAGCACAGGAGCATCACAGACAGCCGGTAAATGATTACGGATTGTCTCTATAGCAACAACACATAGCTATGCAACAACTTGATCAAAGCGGGACATTTTTAGACATTGTCATTTAGTTTTGTCAAAATATATTTATGCTTTCTTAAAAAGATGGGTCAAATTAGGTTATAGGAAGAAAAAACTATTTAATCTTTGTATAGTACAATTAAATAACTTGCTGTCTCTTCCTCAAACACAGCCGTAATACGTCATACAAACCAAAATCAATAAATGTCATGCTCAACACTATAATAGAGACGTTTATTTCATGTATGCTACATGAGGTCTAGTTTGAATGAATCATCTTTCAATGTAACTGCAAAGGAATCTGCAAATCCTTAGAAACTTTACATGCATTTCCCCTTTTTTTCCTCTCTGGAGGTTTTAAAAACCTTCAAAATGCTGTAACTGGTTGCGGTTCATCTTAAAATATCCAGCAAATCTGAATCCAGGACAATCCTTCTAGGCTGCACACATATGTGTCAATGCATTCTGTTATCTTTCTTATTAAAGAAACAGGGCGATGTGTGACGTCAGTGCAGGTCTCAGCAGAGACACTGCAGAGCAGTGCTGCAGAATGTTCTGGAAAAGGATACACCCACTCCAGTTTGAGTCTCTCTGAGGGGAGCTCAGTTCGCACGTCATCGTAGTTCTCGATGTCAGACGGGATGAACATGGTGATTGGTCGTCCTCGCATGAACATTTTGATGTAGTCGCCCTCTGTGGAAAGGTCACAAGTGAGAGGTCAAGCGATCCCTTAAACAGGTGAGACAATTATCCTTGATTTAGCCGAGTCCAAGGACACTGAATGTTTGTGCATAAAAACTCTATCTTTTAAATACCTTCACTTTTTTTCAGATTCATAAATAGACAACTGTTTAAATGATCACTGTGGAAGTTTGTTCAGTTCACATGCCCTTAACTCATTCTAAAAATCCAAGCAAATCAAAAGAACAATTTACTGTCGTGCAGAAGGCCAAAAGCAGCACGTTAGATGCCCAAACTAGGCTGGGATTAAAGAGGAGACGGCAGAAGCATGAGGAGAGAAAGACGAAATGACAGAGTCAAGAGGAGGAGTGAGCCTGTTGGAGTTTGAGGGTGTTTTGTGGTATTCCTCTTTCCCTTCTCTCCCATCTAGCTCTGTTCCGTTTTCTTCTTCTTGGGCTGAAACAGTACATCCAGACTAAAAAATAGCACAGTTGTTCCCTTAATTGTAAAATAAACCTTTTTTTTTCTAAGTGACCAAATGTCTTTGACGCACCAAACTAATGTCTTCTGCTTAAAGGTATTTATAAGCATACCAGTGTGATGATGGCTTTGAGTGGTTTAGCAGTAATATCCCAGAAAGAAATTCCCCGTGTGAGGAGATTAACGACATCGTCTCAAGATAAATCTGCGACACGTCATCCCTTGACTAATCGGACTTCAGTGGCTAATGGATCAAAGTGCCTCTTTTAGACCAGATGAACTATTTTTAAAAACACAAATATGAGATACTGTTTTTTTTCCCTCGTTAGCCCTGTCTAGAAGGAAAACGCAGTTACGTTCGAATCGTTAAAGAAAGATGGAGAGACAGAGAAATTGTATGTTAGGATGAGATGCCTTGGTGAAAACGGATCGCAAAAAGAAAGAAAGAAGAATGAGAGAGAGAGAGAGAGAGAGAGAGAGAGAGAGGTTTGTTGATCTTTCACCTAGATCAACATGTTGTTAGAGAAGGCTACTATGCGTTTAATCATGATTTCAGTTGCATGTTGTAAACAGCCATGCCGACAAAAGCATACTCAATTAGGAAGGAATGTAAGTGACAGGTGCATGTAGCCCAGCCAAAAAAGCAGGAGACGGTGAGAATATGCTCGTTTTTGACGGCTGCTTCTTTCCTGCAGGATGGGAAAGCTTACCTTGACTGTTTTTCTCACGGGTTGACATTTTAGCTGGTTATGAGACAGAAACAACAGTTCTCAAAACAAAACACGGGACGTTACACACCAGGAAGAGAACAGCTATAATGATCTGACAAACAAAACTGACAGCAGTCGTTATAAGACAGGTGGAGGAGGGTGGTGAGTGTGGTGCTAATGGAAAAAACAAAAAAAGGGGGCGGGGGGATTGGGGGAGTGCTTTACCTTGGCTGATAACTGGATCTCTGTGCCTGGGGATGGATAAGAGAATAATAATAAATGGGATTATTTATGGAAGCAATCATTCCTTAAAACAGAAGTGGTCAGGGAGGAAGGGATGTGGTGGAGGAGGAGTGTTCATAGATGACTAACTTCTCTGCATTCTTCACAACTTTGGCCAGCAGTTTGGAAGTGGAGGCAGCTTTGACCAGCTTGTTCCTGTTCTCCTCCCCGCTCTCCCATGTGGTGCTCTGAGAGCGCTCCATACCTCCGCCACGCTTCGCACTGTGGCCCCTGGTGACGAAGCAAAGAGCACAAAACACAATCTAGTCTCCGTTTGTGCACCAAAAAAAAAAAAAAAAAAGGCAGGAGGAAGGAGAAATGCTGCTGCATCAATCACAGGCAAAGAGCAACGTGTTAGAATTTAGTGGAAAGGCTTGCGACGATTGGAGGATTGCTCTCTATTGATTTGAAGAAAAAATTTCCAAAAATTTCAATTATCAGGTTCAGTTCACGATTTACAGCAATAGCAAAGCCACCCTCAGTATGTGCATGCCTTTCCAGTCTTTGGTTGATCTCAAACCTGAAATGACCAAAAAAAATAAAGGAAAATTGTGCCTTCATGATGAAGGACACTGAGCATTGTGCAGCTCTGTTGGAAAAGAGTCCATGCATGCGGTAGGCCAGGCGTAAAGAGAAAGCACACCCCACTCAATGGTTAGTATACACAGGTTATCTGAGGCAAGAACTCCAACCCCAGTCGTTTGGTATGATGGCCAAGAACATAAAGAGTAAAAGGCATATAGTCAGTCAAGACGACAGCGAAAGTACAAATAAGTAGAAGAGGGAAGAGAGAGAGAGAGAGAATATAGAGAGGAAATGGACCAAGATTAAAAAACAGGAAGGAAAGAGTAAAGAGAAGAGCAATCCTCATGCGTAGCCGGGCTTAAGGAGAAAATGTTAATATCCATGGAATAGTCTTGAGCTCTGGATCACTCCATTCATCACTCCATTTATCCTCCATTCAGCACATCTCTACTACTGACTCCAAGTCTGCAATCAGCTAGCGTACTTCTATTCAATGCTTTAGTTATTAAGTACTCATACAGTGTAGGTCAAATGGTCTAAAACAAACACTGCTTGGTTTATATTACTTACATATTTTATTTCCTTTTTAGGTATTTTGGAAAAGAAAAACAATGATACATAATATACTGCATATTTCTACAAACAGTAATTTAGCAAAAGTTTAGTTTGTTAAACTTTACGGTTCAAAGTATCAGCCCTGAGATTTGATCACCACTTTCCAAACATGTGGAATTAGCTTTTGGAAGTTTGGAAGCTTTCTTAGAAATTTCTACAGCGTGGTATATTGTTTTAGCCAATTTGTCATTTTAGTATTTGTATTTTTAACAGCTTCCTACAAATGAGGTTGAACATATAAAGTTGCAGAGAGCTTTTATCATATTTCAATCATTTTAATACTTAATTTAATACTGCAACTGTAACTGATTGAATGTTTGAGCAGAGGTGTTTTATGGCCGTTTACATATGAAGTAAATACAACTGCTTGCTGTTCTTAAAGGTAAAAGTTCTTGCCTTTCTAGTCTATAAGTCTATAAAAATTCTCCTTTATAGTCTATAAGCATATATGGGCCAGTCATGCTGTATATTGCTGTTCAAATCCCAGTAATGCCTTATTATTACAAATTACATTTCACTCTTTCACTCACTCTAATTACTATGTACTCTGGTGCTTCAATTATAACTAGTGGAGTACAAGTGCACATGTAAACATGCCAGAGACTGGAGGTATTTAGAAGGAGTCATGAGTGATCCATTGCTTGCACACACACACACACACACACACACACACACACACACACACACACACACACACACACACACGAGTACACCCAGAAATAGTCCATTACTGGCCCACAGCAAGGAACATCATCATACACACAGTTCCCTCCCTGTTAACCTTGAGCAAGAAGGGGGCAGAAAAGAAACTGCTTCAGGGTCCAGCAGATCAGACATGCTTCCCAGTCTAAGTGTGACTGCTGTATCAGTAAATGTTTGTCCTCTATACTGAGTGACAACTTGAATCCCACTTCAGTGAGAGTCAAGAAGAGTGCCAGTGCAATGACAGATCACCTAGCAGCTGCTCCCTTTGCGTCTTTAACACAAGCCACCTCTCAGCGGTCCTGCTTCTCGTGCACTACCAGCACTTGAATAGAAACTAATGGCTGTTTGATAATATCTGAGGCTAAATAATAAAAGTCACGGCACTAAGCACTATGCGGTCCTGCAGTGGTTCCATAAAACCACTCAGCCGTGTAGTAGTTATGTGCTTGCATGAATGCAAGTGGAACACTCATAATCCATGTCTGCACAATAACACAATTGTTTGCAGATGCCTGGTCTGGCTAATTCTCCTGGCCATGGCCCAGGCCTTGACTAATAATTTATTACCTGCACTATCCAACATCCATGGATCACACCATGAAACTTTAATTTTAAGGAAGGGGCTAATTGTTTTGTCATGGCTTAAGCTAACTGGATGAGACAGGCTGCATGGCCAGTATGAAGATCTCAGCAAAATTACCTCTGAGCTTATTAAATACTTGCTGATTATAGTGCCTGTGGTGACAGAGCACACTTGAGCTAATGCAAAGCCTGAATGCTGGTTACACATAGAGACATGCTCCAAGCTCACAATGTCACATGAGAGCTAATGCTTGGTTACAGATTTGGATATCATGCACAGATCTGGAGTACTGTTTCTGCTCTGAGATCAGATGACTAATTAGTCCAGAGTGGAAGTCAATCCCACTGATTCCGGGCCTGCTGCATGCACGCTTGCATGTTTTCCTTCAGACGCTATAAGCAATTACATGCGAGCCATATTTCGTATAGATTGCACGGCTGCAATGTTCAGGACGGGAAAAGGAAAACATAGCATGACACAGCTTCTTCTATTAGCGCAGTCTGTGTAATCACTGACATGACATTAACCTTTTTTTTCATCCATTATCCTTAAATTCCAGTTGATCCATTATTTTACATGTTTCCTATCTTTATTAGTAAACTGATGAAACTGGCAGAAGCCTGAGCATTGCCTCTCATCCATGACAGATTATGACATTCAGTATCTTTGTTTAAGGCTTTTGTGTAAGTCTAGACTGCAAGCAAAAGAATCCATTGTAACAAAGCAACACACTGATTTGGGAAGCATGTCAATCCTGTCCCTTAGCCAGAGGTAAAATGCATAGTGAGAATGTTGCCAGAGCTTTACAGCACGCTGTAAAATTGCTGCAATGGATGCTGGGAGGAACCTTTTGGCTGGGGAGGACCCCTTGCTCTCAGGGGTGGCCCTCTGGGGCTGGAGGGGATGAGGGGAAGGGGGTTGGCTGGAAGGGGACGGTGCCTGTGGTGTGCTGGGTGTTGAAGGGGGTTTATCGTTAGCTTGTGGTGGCTCTTCCTTCTCCTTGATCTCCTCTAGCAGAGGCTTGTCTTTTTTCTTCTCCGCACCGCTGCAAACCGCGCCAACCAGGTACAGAGCAGGTCATGTGACAGTACAAAGGGACAGTATAGAGGTCAAAAAGATAAATTAGTGGAAGGCGAGAAAAAAACAAGTACACTTAATTACTTCCTTCATCTTTGACATACATCAACAATTGCTGTGTAAACTGCAGCATTATCCAAACTAGCGAAAAAAAATGAGGAAACTCCCAGAACAGAACTTCCAGGTCAAAGTCTTACAGAATAGCAGGTTTACTGCAGTGGCAATTTGCTGTATTCAAGGGTATGGTTGGCAAATATCTACAAACCATGTAACCAAGAACAAATTTTCACTGAAATATTAAACGCTGTGAAACAAACAAATTATTAGGAAGTCAGAGAACCGACATAAATAAGGGATTACAAATGGTATTTACAAGGAAAAAGGCATGACATGGCATGATTTCAAAATTGTGAGCAGAACATTGAGTGCTTTGCTTTTGTACATGATCTTAGTTGAGGATTTGTGCATGCTTGTATGTGTGCATTACCTTTTGGCTGCAGAGGACAATGTCTCTTTCCTGGCTACGGACACCGTGGAGCTGTCTCGGTGAGACTTGCGGCCGCTGGAGCCACCGTTAGCGATACAGGACATGGAGAAAGCCTCGCGCAGCGGCGTCTGACCTGCACGACAGATCCAGAGACAGTTCATTGATTGTGAATACACACATCTATTCTTACTGTACCAATATTCGAGCTACTAGAGATATTTCTACTCACTATTGTTCTGTAGTTTCTGAACTAAACCGATTTCTCACCATGTTTGACCAAAGGCAAAGTTCTGGCGAAACAGAAGAAGTCAGTGGAGGACAGTCAAAAGGAGGATGGTGATGTAAGGTGATTTGCAAGAAGAGAGAAGGAGGACAGAGGGGAGAGAGGGTAGGTGGAATGTCTAGGATAAAAGACAGCTTAATAAGGACAGGATGCAGACAAGCTAATTGGATCACGTAGGAAGGGTTAAGCCAGGCAAGCTGAGCTAAAGAGCTACCACTCGTTAAAGAAAAACAACATGAGAGTAAATACAAAAGCAGTATCACCTGAGGCAATATAGAGAAAAAGCCAGTCAGAGCACATGGTATTGCCCTTGCAGAATCAGATAACAGTCAAATCTACTCAAAACAATACTACGGAGAGGAAATACATCCTGAACCATCCCTAAACCAGGGCATGGGCTTAACACATGCATGGGAAATTCTTTCTGAAAAACAAGACTTGATTGTCTTAACATGTTCATGTAAAAACATACCGTTTTTTTTTTTTTTTTTAGGTTGTATTAATTTTGCAATGCAAATGCAAAATGCAACGGAAACCTGGTAAACAAGACTTCTCATGAACAGGTCAACGTTATCCAGCGTTAGCCATCTTAAATATTATGGATGAATTTAAAAAGCGTTTATTACTTTGGCACAAAACATGGCACATCTACATGTAAAGTCTGCATAGAGATGTTCAGTAAGATCAGAAAGCTGGTTAAGGGATGAGTATTCAGTGGCCTGAACACATACCAGAGGTAAATCTCTGGATCGTTGGTGGCTGTATCGGTGAAAAGGACAGCAGCGCTATAACTGTCAATGCCTGAATGAGCAAATCTAACCTTAGTATGTCATTCTTAGGGTGACACCGTTGCAGCAGTTTGCATCAGCCAAGCTATTTAAAACTCACTTTCAGTGACGCGCCTCATGTAAAGGTCTGATTTAATTGCACTCGGCACTGCTGTGCTCTTCGGATTCTCGTGTTTTTTTGTTTTTTTTTTTGTCTTAGCAGAGATGTTTGTAATTATTGTATGACTGTGCCCTGTAATCTTTGTTGGGTAGACTTGATTAATTACGTCTGTGTGTTTTTGTTTGCATGTGGTGGAAGAGAGATGATCTGGTGCCATGGCCCAGTTACCCACTCCGTTAGCTCGCAACAAAAACATACACAACATGTGGCTGTTCTCATCAGACTGCAGTGTGTGTATATGTGTGCGTGTGTGCGTGTGCGTCTGCACAATCTCAGGAGATTCCATGTGACCCAACATGATGGAAATCTCTGGCTTCCACCCACAGCATATAACAGACTTCCTTCTTTTTTTTTCTCCGCCAGACGCTCTCAAACACAGTTAAATCCGACAAGATCAGACATTACCAGGAACAGACAAAATAATAAAAAAAAAAAAAGCCTCACGGTCTGACACTTTTAATCATACTGAAAAAAAAAACACCCAGGTGTAACCATTAGCAGCCCTCCAGACAGCAAAGATAAACAAACTCTAACAGAGAGTACTAATCACAGTCAGAGATTACCCATCTCAGACTGAGAACACAGTGAGACACCCTTTCACAGCCTCACCGAGTTGACTGAGAGAAGTATTGTGCTCAAATCTATTCGACTAAAAAAACAAAAATGCTTAGCTATGCTAATAATGCTTAGCTTAGCTTTTAATGCTTAGCTATTACTGATTACTTCATAATTAAGACAATTTATGTTTTATTTCATAGCAAAGCTCTACATTTCCACTTCTAATAGATGAGACATGTCTCTTTTGAATTTGACAAATAAAATACACACACACACATTTTTTTTTTCCATCCATCGATTTCTTTTTAAACAATGCGTGTCGTCGTTTCGCTAATCAGACCGGATTAGATGAATCCATGAACGTCTGTGAAGACTGTTCCCTTTCTGAGGAAATATCTCTAGGCGTGTAGTTAGTTTCTGGGTCAACACCTTCAGCTAAACAATGTGAGTAAACAAGCTAAATAATTCATACGATTAGCCACAACAAGCCACAACACCTGCTACCGAAGCTGAGCTGGGTCATGTTTAGAAAACTAGAGTCGCTGAAGTATGGCCAGTCTCTACAGCTCTGCTACAGTACTTTTTCAAATACTCGGTTTGGTCGGTCCCCATCCAGACTCTAGTTCACCTGCACTATATTTTTCAGGGTTTGCTAATTTGTAGTCTTCTTCTTCTTCTTCTTCTTCTTCTTCTTTTGGCTTTTCCCTTCAGGGGTCGCCACAGCGAATCATTACTCTCCACCTATCCCTATCTTCNCACTTGCACCCACTAGCTTCATATCCTCATTTATTACCTCCATATACCTCCTCTTTGGCCTTCTTCTTCGCCTCCTGGTTTGCTAATTTGTAGTGGTGTACAAAAACATAGTCGAGGTAGTGAGCTATATATTCTATATTCTCATGTGTTTGCTTGGTCAATTTATTGTTCGTGGGTGTTATATGGGAAAATAACTGACTGTGTGTTTATATTACTGAATGTACCTATTGCTGCAGAGTGATGTGTAAAGCCCTCTTCTACACCTCTTCTACTGTAAGCATTCATAATCTCTCTATCCTGGTGTTGCCCAGAAGAGGATAGATTCCCCTTTGAGTCTGGTTCCACTCACGGTTTCTTCCTTGTGTCGTCTCTGGGTATTTTTTTTCTCTTGCCACTGTGACCCCTGGCTTGCTCATTAGGGATCTACATCTATATCCATATCTATATGCTTTGTGTATTCTGATGAAGGCACTCTTTTGGACAAAGTGATGAATTGAGAATATGGCAAGGAAATGAGAATTTTGTGGGAAAGGATGGCAATAGAATTCTTGTACTATACTTTGTCTCGAGTATACTTTACAGAGTCACTCGTACTTCGACCTCTTCCATCTTTTCTCTGCTCCCATGTGACAGTGCACAGAAAGGAGCTTGAAAGAGATGTGTCTGCTTATGAAGTCATGTTCTTAGTGTCATTTCAGTTTTTCCACAAAAACAGACACAGTGACACACACTTGGGATTTCTGAGGTTAGGTCGGACTACATGTCTGACAATAGAGAAGTTGCGCCGCTAAGATTATGTTGTTCTTGTTCACTTAAAAGTCAGGAAGTATGAATAAAATAGTACAGTCCTTGTTCTCAATTCCTCCTTTTTCGACAAACACGACTGTTACTTAAGGCTGGAATTTGGAAGGAGTACTGTGATCACTGTATGCCTAGCAGAGCGGCTGTGGTAATTATCTTGTATCATATGTTATAAAAGTTCTGCTTAGAGATGATTCTTGATTAAGACTTTTTAGGTCAAAAGCCATTTCCATTTGTTCCATTTGCAAGAGAAGACTATTGCTAGGAAATACACACGCCTACTCACTTTTAATCTCTTGTGCACACAAACTATAGTTAGAAGAGCAGTGATAGATGATGGGGACTGTTACTAAAGCATGAAAAATGTGTTTGTTAGAATCTATAAACCACACACACACACACACACACACACACACACACACACACACACACACACTCTTTTGATAGCTGCTACTGGTGGCAGAGCACAGTGGGAACGGGAAAGGAGGAGGTGGAGAGCGGATATGGGCTAAGATGGTGCCAGAAGCGTTTTTTTTTTTTTTTTTGGGCACAAATGCTTTTCCTTTTCTTCTTTTCGGCTTTGTTTTTCAGTATACAACAAAGTTTTTCAGCTCTTTGGCTGTATTCAGAGTCGGCAACTTAAGTTAAAAAAAGTTACGTTGATTGTTCGAAAGGAAAGTTACTCGTATTCAGAGTCGGGTTACGCAGCTGCTTCAGTTAATCTTCTTGGAAGCCCATTCTGATTGATTAATTGATTGAGTAAGCAAGTAAATAAATAAATAAAGAAATAAAGCTAGATAATACCTATAGTAACAGTAGAAAAATAGAGAGGTAAAAATCCATGGTGACGTCTGCTGTATGCTGCTGTCCAGCAGGACACAACCTCTGGCCTTAAATGCACCATTTTCACACTTCACTAACAAAGTACTGTGTTTCAACTGAGTAAATCTGATGTCAGTTAAAGAAAAAAACTACTCTATTCACACACTCCCACGCACACATATTTACACACATGCGGCTGCGAATCAAAAGGAATGCAGAATTTATAAGCAGCGTTTTGCAGATTTCTGATCTAAACACTGTGCCCAGTTTGAAGAAATCTAAGTCATTCAAAGGTGAAGATAATCATATTATTCACGAGTTCCACGGAAGGTTGAAAAATTTATTCTCCCAAGTGACAGCAAAAAGTAGCAGTAATTCTCCTTAATATGGTATTGCAATAATATTGTAGTCATGGTAAAAGATTTGCCAATTATCCTGCAATATGAAACGTTAATATTGACATTATTCTAACATGGCTCTGGGTTATTGATCAGAAGGTCGGGGGTTCGAGCCCCAGCACCACCAAGCTGCCGCAGTTGTGCCCTTGAGCAAGGCCCTTAACCCTCTCTGCTCCAGGGGCACCGTATCATGGCTGACCCCAACTTCCTAACAAGCTGCGATATGCGAAGAAAAGAATTTCACTGTGTTGTACTGTATATACGTGACGCACAAAAACTTCTTAGCTTCTCTTCTTAGCTTCTTAACACACATACACACACAGTGCTCTCTTACCTTTGGTGTTCTGCTGCTTCTTGGCGGCCATGTCCTCGGACTGTGCGAGGCGTCGGAGCACGTCGGCCAGTGCAGCCTTCATCACGGTGAGCTCATCCTCCTGCTGCTGAACACGCAGTTCCAGAGACGACAGCCGGTCCTGCATGTCCGACACACTCGCCGCCGAGATGCTGTCATCTGAGAGAGAGAGAGAGAGAGAGAGAGAGAGAGAGAGAGAGAGAGAGAGAGAGAACATTCCATTAGCAGGCCATCTGTCATCAAGATAAACTATGTGACTTTTCTTTTGCAAACTGTGTAGTTTTCATTGAGGTAATTCAGATATGTTCAAAATTGTAACAGTCTTTTCAATATCAGACTCGAATATTTGTATGATTGCAAAACCAAATAAACCATCACCTATAATGTTTTGTTATTTTTAGTTTTTAGCCAGCATAAACAGAGACAGAGACTGTTGATAGCTATAGAGCTAACCCATAATAACAGTCTACCCGCTTTTCTAAGTTAGTTGTGACTAATAATTTCATTACAAACTGATTTTCTGGAATTTGCAGAGCACAATGGGGAGAAAAGAGTGTTGTCCGTGGACATGGACGCACATGAGGGCCAAGTTGGTTAAGATGCACGATCTGATGTGCGATATTTCCTTATCCTACCAAAATGTTGGCGGAATTGGGCCACTGTGCTTATAACCTGAGAAAAAAAATCCTGGCCTTAAATGATCGACAACGTCAATAGTGTTCATAGGTGCTGTTTCTCACATACACTGAGCACCTACGTTATAGGATCTCATTCAGACAGTACAGTGTGTGCATGTAAATGGTAGTGTTTGGCCTGGTGCTGGCCGGCGTGTGTGTGTGTTGTGTCTCAGCACTGCAGTAGGCTATGTAGAGTAGCTGTGGTTTGAGCTCGGACTTCTGTAGCAGCCCACACTCACTTGGCGGACTATGACTGCTAATGAAGAGGCCCTGAATTCTCAACTGCGGTTAGCTAGTTAGTGGGCCCCCTCACTGAGCACCGCCTGTCTTAGAGGTATGTGTGTGTGTGTGTGTGTGTGTGTGTACACACAAAGTATACTCATGCATAACACGTAAACACATGTCCTTACATGGTAAGAGATTATGATAAAAACAAGGCGAATAAAAGGAACAATACAATATACACATACACACATATACACACACACACACACACACACATCTATATCTATCTATCTATCTATCTATCTATCTATATATATATATTATATAGATAGATAGATAGATATAGATATGTGTATATGTGTATATCTATACACACACACACACACACACACACAAACACACACACTCACACACACAAACACAAGAGAGAGAGAGAGAGTGAGAGGGTGGGTGAGGGAGGGCGAGG
>CM074947.1:20560572-20573028 GCA_037577455.1 Pangasius macronema
ACTGTCTCTAAACCATACAGCATGGCCGCTCTCACCACTGTCTTGTACACCTTCCCCTTGATTCTTGCCGATATTTTCCTATCACACAGAACTCCCGACACCTTTCTCCACCCATTCCAACCTGCCTAAATCAATAGCAGAATTTTAACCCAAACCGAGTTTGTATTTGTTATGAGTAATGTCTTCTTTTTGTGGATACTCATCTCGAGTTTGTCTTTAAATCAAAACTCACCTGCAACTCACTGGCTACATCCCAAATGGCTTATTATTCACTACATAGGGGTAACAAAAAACCCTATTTAGTGCACTATACACCGTAGGATAGCTAAGACCCTCTGTGCACTGAATGGAAAGAGAATGCCATTTGAAATTGAGCCACACGAACAAGAACACTCCAGTACGTGTGTGAAATTAATTCCCAACACACAATTTTATATATTAAAAAAAAAAGTGCAAAGTTTTTCCAACAGCCCAAACTATTTCTGTCTTGAGCATTGCAGCTACCAGTAATTCAAGCAGCAAAGATACCAGTCTCCTGCTTGCTTGCATAATCAACTGCGACGTAAGTGAGCTTATTAGCTAATGTTAGTATTAACCAGAATTTTTATTTATTGTACTGCGATAACGTTCCAAAGAGCACTATGAGTTTTGTTTAGCTGCATACTCTGATGATTTCTAGATTTGAGGAAATGTGGGCTTTTCTGTGTTAAAGATAAGGCTGCTTCCTGCTGATTTAAAAATGATAAAATGCTGAACAGAACTAGTTTGTTCCTAAATTATGTGAATAACTGTGATCTATTATCATAAGCTCAATATTGAGTAAAGAAGCAAGACTGTCATTTTAATCAATGAATACAATTAATCAATGAATCAGGCATAGAAATAGTGAGTGTTTGGGTGTCTTAGAGAGACAATGGCACTATTTGCACTGCGTGTGTGAGCGGGAGTGTGTTTACATTGAGCCCATGTGACTTTAGGAATCTGCATTATAAAGCAGGACGTAGTGTACACTTGACCATTGTGTTATTGTATACTGCAGTTGGAGCTTTGTTAAAGAAAGAAAGACTGGAAAAGATAAAGTCAGATCTGTGAGCAGTGTAGAAATAGTGTGGTCAGGTGAGTGGGTGGGAGTCTCGACTCTGTGCAGTGCAGTGTACAGGCACCATCTTCAAACACACACACACAAAACCATATTTCACTTTAATAGGGCATCCAGAGCACGCATACGTACAGGCTCATACACACAACCCACACTCTTCTGTCTTACCACACAGGTCATAAAATGCTGGTAATTTTTTTTACTTAGGGAGGTGGTACTCCGGGTACGGTGTGGGACGTAGCGTCGTACGGAGACCATTTCTAACGTGCATCCACACAGCCGGTTTGCCGCAGCGTGGAAGGCACAGTCATCTCTAGAGAAGAAACTGAGACTCGTCAGTGGCAGAGGATGACGCACTTAAACAGAGAGGACGGAAAGACCTCACAGAAAAGAGTGAGACAGAGAAAGCAGCAGCACGGAGAGGATGCTGCTTTCAAAGTAAAATCTGCCCCATTCTGCGAAAAACACACTCGACCACAACTGCACGCAACTGATGATATCAAAGCCACGGTGTGGTTCTTCTCAGCACAACTTCACTCAAAATGATTCGTATGCCTACTGCGGCATGGACACGTGGCTTTGAAAAGACTGAAGAGCACCCATTACAGCCCACTGCAGCTACATTACAGGTAAAGAATCCAAGCTGTCGAACTGATAGGACTTTTGTGGTAACACACACACACACACACACACACACACACACACACACACACACACACACACACAGGATGCATTACTTGAAATTAATATGCTTTTTGAACGTAATTTCACAGAAACGGAAATGGGTCAAGTACAGGTCATTTAGTTGGACTGGAAACGCGCATTGATTTGAATGCAGCTTTAAAGGTTTAAAAGGATTTCCTAGCAAGTCGAGAACTCACTCAGGAATGTAGGGTTAGAGTTAGAGTTAGGGTTAGATTCAGACACCTTTGCATGATTTCAATTATTTATTCATCTTCAGTATCTGCTTTATCCTGGAAACTATCCCAGGAAGCTGAAACTCCTCTTGTATGGCTCGTCATTCTACTTCTTTTTAATTTCCATCAGTGCTTAAGTAATTCGAAAATAAACATCAGGGAGAGTTACATATGAGCTTCGTTCATGACGTATCAACACCTTACATGTTTCACAATCGATATGCAGATTATTAGGGGATGGCGCGGTACCTGGAAGTCTTTAGCCACTATTAGTGAGAAACAAAACATCGCTTGTTATGGTCTACTTCAATAGGCTGAGCCAAACCGCTGCGAATTTATGACAGTGAAGACCTGGACACTAAAATCCCACTTGTGTTTACCAATGACGTACGCAAGCATTTGAAGTGGCAGTAGAAAAAGAAAACTCATAGATCTTGCTGATTTTAATGATGCTGAAAGTGTAGAAATGTTTTAGCAGCTTTCTGGAGAATTAAAAACCTAAAATTTGTTAGACTGCATTTATTATTTTAATGGTTTAAAATGACAAGTTTAAGGGATACGTAACACTTGATTAATGGCGCCTTTCTAAAGTGCTCGGGGCTCAGGTGGGGAGAGACGGAGGAGAAAACAAAACTCCTGTCATTTTCACACCAGTCAGAAAAACCCGAACCCGTGCCTACACTTGCTTTGTTTTAATTACAGCTCACCAATCCATCCTACTGGATGACAGCACTAAATATTTTAAATGAATTATCTTCTTGAAATAGGTGAGGAGTTGTAAACACAGCTGATATTGTTTAAGAATAGATGGAGCAGGCTTTAATGCCTATCAAGATCAATGACTAACATCTTTTTGTGATTTCCTCTCTCTTTCTTCATCAGCCTGTCAGTGTGCTCCTGCTGCCTGATTCTTGACTAATGCCTGACTAATGGTTTTTGGGCGGACGTGCTCGGGCCTGCGTGAGGTGCTGAGAACTCTCTGTTAATCTCTCTGGCTGACAGAGACACCTAACTCCACACCGCCATCTTGGCTCCTTGGCTCGAGGGCGCTGTGCCAGTCGTAGAGTCACGCTGGTATCTCTGCACTGGAGTCGGTGCAGAATGCAGTGCTGCAAGACACACTCTTACAGCTTTAACACTGCAGCTACACTCCTTTTGTAGAGACAGACTTGGATGTGCATTTGTATTTGTGTCTGAAAGAGAGAATTGGAGCGTATAAAATTATTTCCACTATAAGATACCGTTTAAAATCCCATGTTTCCTTGCTAAGACACAAAATAGTTGCATTCAGCAGCTTTCACGGAAGTGACAGACATGCACACGTTCAGGTTTGACCCATAAGGAACCAGCAGAGAATCAGGTGACACGGACAGAGAGGTCGAGTGAGAAAAAGAGAGAGAGAGACAGAGAGACAGACAGAAAGAGATAAAAGAAGACAGTATTTAGGAGAACGTCTCAATGGCAGCACTGGAGCGACTCATACAAAGCCACGTATCCTTAAGCAGTAATCTATTCCCAGACATCAATTCTTTTTGGACTTTTGTGCTCTCCAGTGGGTTGGGCTGCGAATGGTTGCTGCGGTTGTAATGCAAAACTACAGGAACGAACGCACTGAAAATTGTTTGCGTGACAAAAGGTTTAAATGACAAAACAGGACAACAAACCCTGAACCTTGCGTGCTGTTCTCATTGTACCACACATGCACCCTTAAGGTCTGAAAGCTTTTTTGCTGCATCCTTTTTGCAAGCTCAAAGACAGAGGCATCCTGCCCCCCTGTAGTACCCCCGCAGCCGGGTGGGTGAGCAAACGAGTGATCAAGTGAACGAGACGCCCACCGCTGCCCCTCTTGGCAGCATCGCCTACATTCCTGCTGTCTCTGTTTCCAATTAGCTGGGCAGAGTGCGAGCGCAGCGGGACTGAGAACCCAGGAGGCCCGAGTCGAAAATGTAGTAACAGCGTTATTACTGTAACATCTATTACAGTCCTAGCATTCTAATATCTAAATATTATTTCACAGGAAATCGAAACTCTAACCGTAACTAGTTGCGTAAAACTGGCGTCACCTAAGGAACAAAATCAGTGCTACCCCAGCATAACATAGCGTAATATATTTTTTTATTTCAGTAATTGTTTAACTAGTAGTACAATATATATTGATCTAAAACAGTTCCAGATCTAATACAAGTTCTATCACTCTTGAGCAAAATTACAAAGGCAACTTATTTTGGCAAGAGAATTTGCTTTACTGCTCTCGCACGTTCCACTGGCTTTAATGCTGCTTTCTGCGTTTAGTGCTGAGTATTGCATTCACGACTGCAGAAGCGACACACAGTTCTACTTCTTATGCGTGTGATGAGGTGACAGGCAGTCGCACGCCAGAAAAGCCACACTGCGTTATTAAGTCATCTACCTGCTCACGCTAATGTGGATCTGTCATTTAGAAACTAGGCATCATTCAGTAAAACACAGTAAACACTTAGCTTGGTAGAAAACAATGCGCTATTTGTGCACTGCCACCACACTGGCACTACATTTACTCATTACCAATTTTGTACTTTGTTGTACTGAGTTTTATGCTGATTTGTTTCACTATAGTTCACTTGAATTGACACTGAAATCTTTAAAAAAAAAATTTACAACTTTTCATTTAAGAAAAAAAACAGTCTTCCAGTAGTGTTTTTTTTTATATATATATCACATTTCCATCTAAATGGATGCTGGCACCACCCAAAATTTAGAAAATACTGTGCTATGAATTTTCACCCCCATGTCTTACTGAATATAATCACCTTGATCAGAGAGATCGCTATGTGTTCTAGGCATGCCAAACCGATCTTTCCTCTGGGTGTTGCTTTGCTCAGAAGGATGCACGCAATGCTGCTTTCAAAATAGGCCAAAGTATGAAACCCTAGAAGACAGCTTATGTTCTTATGCTTTTGAATGAGACAGACTTAATTTCATGAGTGCCAGGGCTGCTCGAGAAGCCTGCACTAAGCAGCCCTTTCAACTTGGACCACAGGTGTATACAACGTGTTGAATATAGTGATGCACACTACATGGCCAAATGTTTGTGGACACATGATCATTACACCCATAAGTGAGCCTTCCCCAATTCCCCCATTACAATTTCCCTTCACTGGAATGAAGGGACCCAAACCTGTTCCAGCATGACAGTGCCCCTGGGCACAATGTGAGGTGCATGAAGACATGGTTTGCCAAGGTTGGAGTGGAAGAACTGACTGAACACCTTTGGGACGAACTGGAATGCTGACTGCACCCCAGGCCTCTTGACCTTACATCTCACTAAAGCTCTTATGGTTGAATGAGCAAATCCCCAAAACCACGCCCTAAAATCTAGTGAAAAGCCTTCCCAGAAGCATGGAGGTTATTATAACGCCAAAGGGGGGACAACATCTGGAATGGGATGTTCAACAAGCACATACGGGTGTGAAGGTCAGGGTAACACATATTTTGGCCATATAGTACTCTATATCATATATAATTATTAGCACATGCCTAAACTAATGTGACGTATACCTTCATTTCATCTTCGGGAACACCCAGTGCGGCCGTTGGCCCATTTGGAGGAGTGTCCTAATTGCGGCAAATATGTCCTGGTGGCACACATACCATAAAGAGCAACTCACACTCAGTAATGATCAGCAAAAATGCTTTCACAAGGACCCTGAAGAAGAAGTACAACTCTCACACCATACCTTTAAGCCCCGTTTCTGACATATTTTAGCAGCTCAGTGCTACACACATGACAGCTCTAAGACACGGGCCAATGTGCGTGTCATTACTCAAGTCAGGAAGTGACCTATATGCCCGACCTCCAAAAAGAGGCTTTTCTCCAACTGGGTCACACCTAGCTCATTTCAAGTAGCAATATTTTTCTTAGTATTTCATCAACTGTGGAAAGGTTTATTTATGGTTCCTCATTAGGTATTTCACAAACACCTAATAAAATCAGAGTGCGTCTGCTACTAAATGGAGGTGGAATGGCTGTTACGTAACGCCATGTGTTGTAACTATATGTATATCCACTGAGGCAAACAGAAGTCTAAATGCGTTAAGTAGATCAAAGTGCAAAGCCGTCAATCACATTTATATACACAGACTACATAATGGTTCGGTTTTCCAATAAGCCTCATTCACCCCAGCCATCATAAACTGGCACCATGTTCTCCAATCGAAAGAGGAAAGGATAGGTACACGGTGCACACATTAAACCGCTCGATACATCAACATCAGCATCATGGAAAGTCCCCAAAGCAAGCCATATGCTTATTTTTTTGGTTGTATGACAGGAGGTAGCAAGCACAAAGGAAAATTTCGTATGAATTAAATAAATGGTAATTACTATTCAAACTGTCGAATGTATGGCAGTGTAGGAAATCCCATCACACAGTGCGTGATCATTCGTATCTTTCCATCAGCATGACACACATCTAAAGCACAGAGGTGACTGTGTCTGGGGTTCTGATGTCTGTTTAACTTATTAATTCATCGAGCTTTTCACCTTCCACCGAATTTCACAAGCACGTTCATTATTTGTAAAAGTGAGCAAGTCAAGTCAAGTGGAGTTTATTGTCATTCAACCATAAACAGCCCCCCTCTCTCATCATAGCACAAGCTGCAACTGCTATTACTGCCAATTAATTAAGGTTCATCTTGTTTTAAAATATCTGTACGGACGAGTGTTCCCTGTTTGTTGAGTGACATGACCGCACTTATGCTTTGCTGGCAAGTTGACAGTCAGCCTAATTATCTTGAAAGGATGACACATGATGGCCTAAGAGGAAATATTAAACACTTCGGCTGGTGGTAAGTTGGGCTCACCGTCTCTCAGAGTACAAGGAAGGCATGCATCAAGGCTCTGCTCTCTTCTGGTGTCTAGGTAGTGCAACAAACATCCCCTTAGATGTCCGAACAGCTACTGGCTTTCTTCAAATGACAACTAAAGACTTACCTCTTAGTCCCTGAACTAGTGGAACTACTATGAGGACGTATTCATTGATCGAGACTTCAAAGTACTTCTATAAGTCACTCTGGACAAGGGCATCTAGTGAATGCCATAAATATAAATGTAAAAGTCCCTTGTTCTGATAACATCTTTCACCCTATAATTAGACAGCAGACCTAATTATAGTTAGCCTAGCTGGACATGCTTAATCACGGCCATCTACACACGCTCACATTAAGAGGTTTCACAGTAGTAGCATAGTAGAGAGTAAATTAGACAGACATTACATTGCCTCTTCAATCGAGGGAGTGCAGGAGTTATCAACTGGCGAACTCCAGTCTGGATACAGACCCAGCAAAGTACTGAACTGAGTACTTAAAAAAGTTCATCAGCTCATCAGACCAGAAACTAAACTAGCTAGAGACTTTAGGTTTTCACATACTTACATTGGTTTTTTCCCCCATTTTAGTTACCTTCTCTGGTTTGATTAGCAAACTGACAACATGGCTTCATTACAAAAAGCGGACAATGAAAACCATGTTTAAAGACGAATGTACAGAGAACTTTGTTTGTTCTCCCTGCCTCACACTGACAAGTGATGCCTCATCCTTTTGTCTGCAGTGTCAACAGTTGTAACGGGAAGCACCAGTGTGCAGCAAAGCATGTCCACTTCAAACTGTCTGATTTATATCCAGAAACTAATCATTAATGGTTAAGCATTAAAAGGGAGCTATCGTCACCATTGAGTCATGTTAGCTGCATATCCAGACCTTTGTATGAATGGAATATTGCTGCAACAAATTTTACTTGAATACCCTTAAGCTAGTGGTTAGCTCTGTTCCTTAATGTTTATCTTTACACATAACATTTTCAAATCCCAGACGCTCATCAGCAATAAACCCAAACAGTCCACATTCATGCAAGAAGTCAAAATCTGTGGCATATCAAAGGATGATAAACCACTGAAACATGGTAATGGTGCTGTATTTTATGTACATTATGCTGCAACAGAAATCCCTAACAACTCAAATGTTTGCGTGCAGGTAAAAATGCGTCTTTATTTCCAAGGCGCTGCACTGCACTAATGATTAAAGTGGAGGGAAAAAACCTGACAGACTTGAACAAGTGTTTGAACAAGTCTTTGCATCGCCAGTTGTAGAGCTCCAGCTCAACTCTGTACACATGCACGCACGCACACACACACACACGCACACACACACACACACACACACACACACACACACACACACACACACACTGCAGCACAGAAGTGACTGGCACAGCACCAGTGAGTTCAGGGGAACTTTCGGCTGGCTCTATTATTACACCTTTGTTCCAGTGAAATCACAGGTTTGCAGGCATCATGAATGCAAAAATGCATGATGGGTCAGGCTACTAAACTGCATGTGGTTGATGAATTGGAGCAGAACAGGATAAGAAGAATAATCTGGATCATTATGATGATGATTCTTGTTGGAGCTGAACCTTTACGGCCTTCCTTATCACTTACGCGGTGTTGACAAAAGGACATTTCGAGCAGGAAATTGCAGCAATATGTGCCTTGGGTATCACATTTAGAAAGTAAATGCGCATGCTTTGATAATGTTAGCTGTGTGTGTGTGTTTGTGTGTGTGTGTGTGTGTGTGTGTGTGTGTGTGTGTGTGTGTGTGTACCTGCTTCATGATAAAGACTGCGAGCAATTTTTCCTCCCATAGCACATGAGGAAATTAATCATCTACTCTAAATATAGACAGTAAAACCCTGCTCTGCAGAGGTAGGCAACTGATTAGGGTTTTGCCATCTCGCACCGACGTGCAACCCAGTTTCACTGAGTGCAAGTGACCGGCAAAAGACACTGACCTGTCGTTTCACCTCATCTCTTTCTCTCTAATGCAGAAATGCTCACACTGAAAAACAGACAAACAATAATGAAAGTCATGTATCGTCTTGATGTCATGCCAATAGGGCAGAGGGAAAATCCTGATCAAATGATTTGCATGTTGCCTTTTGTCTTGTAGGCCACAATGAAACAATGTGAATTTGACAGACGCTGAGAGTGAGAGAGAGAGAGAGAGTGAGAGAGAGAGAGAGAGAGAGAGAGAGAGAGAGAGAGTCTTCTGGTAGGAGATCGACCGTCTTGTTTGTTTGGTGATCAACCTTCGGGTAGATTTGTTTTTGATCTTTTGAAGAGTCATTCATTTGTGCTGTTTTGTGCTGAAAATATTTTGTGCCTATTTGATCTTTTTTTTTTTTTTTATATATATAAATACAACATTTTCAGTTCACTGTGACAGAACCCTATGGACGTAAACTACACAAACAGCACACATGAATGATAATTTTATTCATTCAATACCTTTTTTTTTGGCGCAGTGCCATAGAGGTAAAAATATTTATTCGTAGTAAAAATAGTAACCTTCATTTTAGGAATATTTCTACTTTTGAGTTAATTTTTATTAAAAAATATTGATGTTAAAGAGGAGCAAACCCACTTTGACCGTGAGACAAATTTTTCTTTATGAATTAAGCTTATGTCGTTTGTCATTCAGCTGTTTGTGCCATTAAATAAATGATGTGCTTATATTATATCATTTATATTATTACTGCCTTGATGCCAGCTCTTTCTAATTACAATAAAAATCCTGATGACTTCGATCCATTATTACGCAGATATCGGATTACTGGGTTTATTTCTGAAAACAGCTTTGCAGAGGGACAAACTGAAGATTTCAGGGTGCTATATCAAATTTTTTCCTACGAGTATGCAAATAAGAAGACATTGTTTGGTGCAAAAATATACATAATACTTGGGCAGGTAAATGTTACATCTTCTCTCAGGTTAGTTAAACTTTTACAGAAGTCAAATATCTTTATTTTACTCAACTGCACACTCAGTACGTGTGTGTGTGTGTGTGTGTGTGTGTGTGTGTGTGTGTGTGTGTGTGTGTGTGTGTGTAGAATGTTTATGGAGTGTCTTATAGATAAAAGCTGCTGAGAATCAGTTGTGACATGGACATGCTGACACTCGTGAAAATGAAGGGCTACAATCAGACTCATCTTCCCCCCTTTTCCCCCTCTTTCTCTCCTTTTCTTCTTCTTTTTTTCTGGCAGAGAGAAGCTTCTGTATCTGTCTGCACATCATAAAAAATGGGGGGGGGAGATGACTAACAATAATGCAACTGAAACTGAAACGCTGGCCTGAAAGGGAGCGACGTCAAGCGAGAGCGAGAGAGAGAGCGAGAGAGAGAGAGAGAGAGAGAGAGAGAGAGAAGTGGTTCTCGGAAAAGACACATCTGGACTCGGAGATTGAAGAGGAGGGGAGGGGGGGTTTGAGGTTGCATGGACCAGTGAGCATCAGAAAATGAGCCAGTGAAAGACTGGCTTCTACAAAGACCATCCTGCTGCACTTTTTAATGCTTCGCTGCTCCTTTCCACATGTCTTTATCACAAACGGCACAAGTTCCCTTTTTTTCTGATACTGAAATCTTCAGCATCAACCAGTACTGATGTGTTGTTGTTTTTTTTAATCTACTACGCTCTAAAATGAGCGACTTTTATCAGAAGCATCCTAAAATCATCTAATATTCCTTTAACTGCTCAAACAAACTGGTGCACTATTTTTATCTGCTCCTGTCTGTCTGCTTTTTACTTTCTCTTTGTGCCTTATGATTTAGAGTATGTTTCATGAGCAAATCGACATAATTACATAATTACACCTTTATAGAAAATGTCAATAAATAAAAATCCATGCTTCCCAATTGCAGATCAAAGTCCTCATGCTTTTCATAGACTAATGAGACATTCTACTGATCTGACAGGCGTCCAATTTAAACAAGTTAAAAAAAATAAATATCCACAGAGCTATGAACTTCCCCGCACCTCCAGCACGTCTGCGCTTTAGCCAGTGAAACAGCGCCACCCGCCTGTCATTCACGTAAGCTCCTTAAATCAAGCGCATACTCTCCTCTAGCACTTCACACCTGAACCCTATGGAAGCAGCTCCTCCGGCCAAGTTGGAAGTTGGATCAGATCTTTGAGGAAAAGTACCAGAGAGACGTGGGCAGCCCGCAGAGGCCTGAATCACTCACTCAGAGTTCTCAAAGTGCAGAGTCACCACTTCATACTGCTGTATTACTGCATTGCAGGGACACACTGAAGCCATCATGCACCAAAACTCAACACATGAACCCCGCAGTTCCACTGTCCCGACTCTCTGCACTATTTTTGGGGAGCAGAAAATATCACTTACACACACAGACTCTCTCTCTCTCTCTCTCTCTCTCTCTCTCTCTCTCCAAGAGAAGGCCCCTCTTCAAGGCGTGATCTGTTCTAGATGAATGATAACCTGATTAAAACTGTAATAGCTTTTCATACCGTGTACACTACCTAATTTTCAGTATGGTAGAATTATAATAATGAATGCATCAACACTACAAAATAACGCGTATTGAATTATGCAATGACCAAGGAAAGTGTTTATTTTATATTTTACATTCTCTAATGAAGTTCTAGACATTCCTGGCATCTTTCCAACCAGCTTCATGATGGAGTTTCACCCTCATGTTCCAAGTTCTACATGGAACCACTGATTTTTAGGAATATATATCGGCACACTCTGTGCTGACCCTGTGATATCTTTTGTTCTTCTTCCTCCTTTGTTCTGAGCACGGACACTCCGTGACATAATCTCACTTTGTGAAACATGTCAACCAACTTCTGTTCTCTGCTGACGCCTTAGTTTCGGCAGGTATTGCATATAGAATACTGAGAATACTGCACCTTTTTTGTATAAATCCTCCCTGTCTTCCTCGGGAAGGAAAAGCTATCAACCATGAATATATGGAAATCGATTTAGACTGGTAGTGTATAGTACACATCGATATCAATAGTGTATTGAGATCAAATCCATGTAGTTTAGAATAATTCCCCACAGACCAAATAGTGAAGGATTAATGACACTGATTATAGCAATGAGGATGGCTAAAAAAAATTTTTTAAATGTGTCGCTGTATTTTCACCAGTGAGAGCCCTCAGCATTCAAAAAGTCTGATGCTTTACTGGCAAATACAAACACCAGAGCATCAACTTAATCACCCTTTTTACTTGGGCTGCAACACATCTGTGATAAATAATCTGTCTCCGTCACACAATCCTTTAATTTCAGTGTCTAGAGCAGTCTAAAGCAAAGTTAGTCAAAATGAAGCTAAAGATTATTGCGTCACATTTACTGTGGATGTCTAATAATACTTATTTCTGACTACTGAACCTTCACGTAGACAAATCTCCACCTACTACTTTTCTCAGCTGGCTCAATGAACTCATTCCTTTCATTGCTCCTTATTGTTTTTACCGTACAAACGCACATTGTACACACACACACACACACACACACACGCGCACTACAGTGTAAACCCATATGAGAATGGGTTCTCTGTTGAGTCTGGTTCCTCTCAAGGTTTCTTCCTATCACCATC
>CM074947.1:20608203-20618104 GCA_037577455.1 Pangasius macronema
TGCTCCCTCTTCTATCAGCTCAGAAATGTAAACATCTTGGCAGCACTGGTGTCTGGGGACCTTCAAAGTCAGTGAGCACGATGTGGCCCCCTCTCTCCCTGTAAGGTTTCAAAAAGGACATCATTTATAAATTTATACAATATTTTAACCATAATCCTGTTCATAACTGACCACCCAATCAGCTATTACTCTACCCCTCAGACCATATAAATTTGCCTGTACTTACTTTTTAATTATTTAATCTTTTTTGTTTCTTTTTTCTGAATGCCTAGAAGAGCTTTTTCTTGAACAAATGAAAACATATTCTTAGAGCAGAATGGAATAGAATACAATAACCTAATCTCTTGTACTTACTTTGTAATTATTTAATCTTTTTTGTAATTACATTTAAGTTATAGAATAATTTTAGACCACAATTAAAATCAGAGTCATTTTCGTTAATCTCAACCTAAAAACTCTCCATAAATGTACACTCTTAAGTATTAACCAAATATTAATATATTAATGAAATTTGCAAGGCCATTTTTTTTACAGTGAAGATAGGGAGTGTCCTGTTCATGACAACTTTATAAAATCTCTCAGAAACTCAGGCACCTGATGATTACTGAAAACTTCTTACAGTACCCAGTAGACCTTATTCTCTGTCTGACCAATAAAAAGATGCCATCTTAACCTAGTCATTTATATAAATACACTGGTTCTGAGCCATAAATAATAAAACTCATGGATATATTGCTGTAATTATATAATAATGAAAGGAAAAATTAAATGTTCATAGCAAATGTGGTGATTGTGAAATGCACTTGTCACATGACCCCCAGTCCTCTGTATACTACGAACGGTCCTGAGATAAAGCCTTCATTTATCTGGGGCCTGGGACAACTTCCCCAGTTGCCTGAGGATGAGTGACTATGATGGTCAGGTGGATGCTCTCACCAGAACTCATTGTAGCATTCAGAAAGCTGGAGGTTCAAGTTTTTAATGAGGAGCACAGACACTACCAATGTGTAGTTAATCCCTGTAGTCCAAACTGCAGGAAATGAGAAGTTCTGCAATGTGTGTTGAGACATGATCAACGCAATCAAGTGGAAGGTCTATCCTAATTCCCCCCTCTTCCCCTTGCACTGTGGACAAAACCCCCTGATCAAAGCATGGCCTCACCCCTGCTTAACAAATCAAAGTGCCCCCAACATAAACAGGAAAGTTGGCTTACATGAAAATGGTGAATCATTTTCCATGTTTCTCTTGAGGCATGGTGGTTCTAACATAAACAGTAGTGTTGGGTCTTGCTACAGGACAATACCCAAACCCTGTTCCATAGACAGAGATGAATGGGCAATTTCTTTGTGATTATTGTGTGCTCTGCATATAGTGTTCAAACAATGTTACTGCATTGATGTTCTAATGTCAAAACGCTACAGCAATGGTGCCATCTTTCTGACCTGTGAGAGGACAAATTGAAAAGAAACATGTATAAATATGTATATGACTGTGTAAATAAAAGACAGTATATATGCTGGTCTGAGATACAAAGATCAAACAAATAGCATAACAGCAAGTGCATAAAATCTTGTTCAACTTTATGTGTAAGTTTATCAAATTGTAGACTGCAAATCTGTAGTCCAGAAATAAGTACATGGAGAAATAGACAGAGAAAGAGAGAGATCAGTGGTGTTTAACTTTTGGGTGTTGCCTGTTGATCAGATTTCTAGTAACAAGCACAGAGCTACTGTAATTTCTTCTTTATAAGACAAACCATCAAAAGCCAAAAGGCAGTGAAGGGATCAGGTCCAAACCCACAAATGATTCAACAGCTCATAGAGGGGAAAAAAAACAAAACAACCAAAACTAGGCAAACCACCATCAACAGCACAGCATTAATCATTCAAATGTCAGTGGTTTCAGGTCTCTGACAGAATGTTAGCTTGATCAGTTTTACCTTAATGATGAGAAAAAGTCTTAATGTCTTAGCCTGCAAGCTGCTCTGCTGCAGTGACTGGTGAAATCTGAATCTGCTTCTGTCTTGTATACGTAATCAAACATACTGATTGTCATGTCAAAACTGCAATCAGAGTTTAACTCTATTTGAGATCTCAGAGCAACGTAAAGTGACACAGAATAAAAGTCCCTGGACAATCTCGCTGATCTTTCAATCTGTCTCAACCACCTGCTTCACAGCTGCCCTGTCCCTAGGATGACAGAAAGTACTTCCCCTGAATTGAACCCTGTTAAGAACATGCAGATTGGTCAAGTCAAGCTCACTGCCCCAGATCGTGAAAGACAAAAGAGGCCTGGGTTACACTTCTACTGCAGTAGCAAGCAACATTGAGTTTCCCAGTGCCCTGTGCATCCAGTCCCACATGCAGAACCACCACCAAAAGAGTGGGCAACACCCGCCTATGTGTCCCTATGAGTCCCTCTAAATACTAATCCTCTCAAGCATTCATAATTTTCATTCAGATATGGCACAGGTAAGGTGTTTCTACTCCTTCAGCTTTGATCGACACTGGTGCAGCTGGAAATTTATTTGACCGGACCATTGTAGAGCAACTCAAGCTTGCCACTCAACCTCTCCATATCCCACTCCATATTCAAGCTCTGGATGGTTGCCCCAAAGGAGGAGGCTCAATAACTCACAGCACCAAACCCATACAGCTTCAAACCAGTGCCCTCCATCATGGAACCATATCCCTTCTGATAACTGTCACCTCTAGGGACTGCATTTTTCTCAGTCTCCCTTGGATGCAGAAGCTTGATCCCTGTATATCCTGGATCAGGAGAGAAATTCTAAACTGGTCAAAGCAACATCTCAGTTCCAGTCTTCATGTGCCTCTGGTGATAACCGCATATATCTCCATTGAAAGCCCTGACTCATCATACCATGTGAATATCGCTCTAGAATAACAAAACTTTCATGAAGTGTTCAGCAAAATAAAAGCCAGTGGCCTGCCTCCTCACCTACCCTACAACTCACCATTGACCTCATGCCTGGAACTACAGCCATTCACCGTTGCATTTACCGCCCTCTCCATGACTGTGAAGTCAAGCCATGCAGGACTACATCACCAAAGCCCTAGCATCAGGTTGAATCCATCCCTCCTTGTCACCAGCATCAGCGGGCTTCTTCTCTGCGGAAAAGAAAGGAGGAGGCCCCGCATAGATTACCAGGGCCTAAACCAGATCAGCATCAAATATTACTACCCACTACATATAGTCCCATCAGCCCTTGAATAGCTCAGAGAAGCAAGAATCTTCAAAAAAGTAGACTTGTGCAGTGCATATAATCTAGTCCACATTCCAGAAGGGGATGAGTGGAAGATGGCCTTTACCACCACTTCTTGCCACATCAGATACTGCTTATTTCTGTATGGGTTTTCTTACACCCCCTCTGTGTTCCAATACCTGATCAATGATGTGCTCAGGGACATGCTGGGGAAATTTGTAATTGCCTACATTACGGACATTTTGATTTACTCCCCAGAAATTCATGTTACCCATGTGAAAGAAGTGCTTCAGAAACTCATGGACAATCACCTATATGTCAAAGTCTCATTCCTGTGCTGCGTCATCAACCTGGAAGAGAGTTTTATGGATCAGACCAAGGTAGCAGGCATCAAAGAATGGCCTGTCTCCACCATAGTTAAAAAACTACAACAATTCTTGTGTTCCACAAACTTTTACTGCCAGTTCATCCTCAGTTTCAGCTCCATCACTAGTCCTCTCACTGCCCTTTAGAAAAAAGAGCAGAAGAAGCTACAGTGGAATACAGAGACACATCAAGCCCTGCAGAACATCAAAGAAGCATTAACTTCAGCACCCATTCTTAAACACCCTGACCCCACTAAAATGTTTGTGGTTGAGGTGGATGAATCACACACCAGAATGGGTGCCAAGTTGCCATCCAGTGGGTGCCAAGTTGCATCCAGTAGCGATCTTCCCAAAAGGAATTAGCATCAGCAGAATGGAATTATGATGTGTTAACAGAGAGCTACTCAGTGATTACTGGCTGGAAGAATGGAAGCACTGGCTCAAGAGGCCACTGCACCTATTAATTATATACGTCTCAACTCATGTCAAGCACAATGGGTCTTATTCTTCACCTGATTCAAGTTCAGCCTCTCGTTCCATCCTGGTTCAAAGAATGGCAAAGCAGACTCACTTTCATGACTCCACACAGGTCCACCTTAAAAACAAATGAAGAACCAATGCTTCCTGAATCCTGCTTTGTGGGTACACTCAGCTGGGAACTTGATCATGAAATTGCGTACACTAAACACTTCCAGACCCCAGATGTAAAAACTTCTATTCCCCCCAACCTGCTGATAAAACTCATCTCCTTGGCCCACAAATAACCAGCCATGGGACATCCAGGCATCCACAAAACCTGTGATCTGCTCAGCTACAGGTATTGGTGGTCAAATATACTCACCAAAATTCACCACGTCATATCATCCTGCACTGTTTGTGTCCAAGCACATTACCTGCAGGCAAACTAGTACCTCTGCCTGTTCTGCAATTCCCCTGGTCTCACCAAGCCCTGGACTTCATGACCAACCTACCAATCTCCCAATCAACCCAATCATGGTTAGGGTCAATTTTCCAGGCGTCTCCACCTGTTACCACTACCCAAGCTATCCACAGCCTTTGAAACTGCAGAGCTACTGTTTAACCAAGCATTCAGGTACTTCGGGTTACCTGAGGACATTGTGAGTAATGAGGAGAACAGTTCACATTTCATGTCTGGAAAAGCTTTATGGAGAAATTGGGAGTAGCTCAAACAAACTTGGCTCGCTTCCTTCCATGGGCAGAGTACACCCAAAAGCTCCCTAAGGCATTTGGAAACTCAACTCAGTCCATTCCAGTGTGTCCTCAGTTATCAACCTCCCTTGTTCTCTGCTCATGAACAATTTTCATTTTCCCAGACCACTGGCCAGAGGTAGACCAAGAAAGAACATCTGCAGGGGTGGGGGTTGGGGTTCTGTCATGTCAACACCAAAATCAGTGTTTAATTCCGTTTCCCACAATGCACCTCGGACTACAAACAAGGAAACAAGGACCACAACACCCATACACCATGCTCATTGTTACGTTCACAGTCTCCCTAATTTCTAATTAAACATACCTAGACTCACTTGCCACCACAACCTATATAAGCACACAATCACTCACTGAGAAGTATTTGTTCAGCTCTGTGCATACAACTGATAACCAAGCCTTAGTCTGTTATTGCTCATGGTTTTTGGATTTTGGATTGTTTCTCTGGTTTTTGATTCTGCCTTGCTCTCTAATATTCTGTTTGATCATTGCCTGACTAAGTCCATGTTCTTCGATCTTGTTTATTGTCTATTGTTTTGGGTCTGTTTGCAATCTGTCAGTTCTTTTATGAAATACTGATGATGAATAAATCATGTAACCTTTATTTGAGGTGCAAATATCTGATAACTTCTACAACAATGGTGCAGTGGTATTTGATCAGAAACGATAATACAATACCAATAGATATCCATATTATAGGCATTTTGTTTTTATTATCGAAATCTAAAAACCTAGTAGACCGATAACAGTAATGCAATTCAAAAATCGTGAAAAGGTGGTGATTCAGTGATTTCTATGTTTCCTTGTTTGAAGCATTTTTTGCTTTTAAACACATTTCCCTGGCCAGAAATATATAAACAAATGAAACACCACATGAAACAAAGACACAGGATGCATGCAGTGCATGTACACTCCCCTCCGAAATATTTTAACAGCAAGACCAATTCATTTTTTGCTATACACTGAAGACATCTGGGTTTGATATCAAAAGATGAATATGAGAAGATAGATCAGCATTTCAACTTTCATTTCCTGATAATTACTAGATGTGTTAAATAACTTAGAACATGGCACCTTTTGTTTGAACTCACCCATTTTTCAAGTCAAAATATATTGGAACAGGTGACTGAAGTGTTTCTTGTTGCCCAAGTGTGTACCCTGTTACACTGATTGTTTAAACATTTAATAGATCTTAATATCTACTCTTGGTTTACACCCAGAGTTTTGCCTATGAAGACTGCATTTGCTGTTAAAAAGGTTAAATCAACCTTTGAATCAACAAACCAGAGAGCTGTCTATGGGAGAAAAGCAAGACATTTTGAAACTGAAAAAACAGGGAAAATTGATCAGATTCATTGCACAAGCATTGGACATTGAACAACCACTGGCATACAAACAACCACACATCAAACAGGTTGGCCAAGGAAAACAACAGTAATTGATGACAAAAACATTGTGAGAGCTCTGAAAAAACCCCAAAAACAACAGTCAGTGACATCACCAATAACCTTCACAGGGCAGTTGGAGAAGGTATCACAATCCACCATTTGAAGAAGACTTCGAGAGCAGAAATATAAGTGAAGTGACGTGTAGTGACAAGTAGCCTAGTATGGTGACCCATACTTGGAATTTGTGCTCTGCATTTAACCCATCCAAGTGCACACACACACACACACACACACACACANTTTGGTGCCTTGCTCAAGGGTCTCACCTCAGTCGTGGTATTGAGGGTGGAGGAGAGCGCTGGTCATTCACTCCCCCCCACCTACAATCCCTGCCGGACCTTAGACTCGAACCCACGACCTTCAGGTTACAAATCCAACTCTCTAGCCATTAGGCCACGACTGCCCCCAGTCCATACCACAAGATACAAACCACTCATCATCAGTAAAAAAAAAACAGTGATGGAAAGGCCAAAATGTGGAGAAAGAAAGGATCTGCTGCTGATCCAAAACATACGAGCTAATCGGTCAAACACAGCGGAGGTAATGTCATGGCTTGGACTTGAATGTCTGCTTCTGGAACAGGCTCACTAATCTTTATTTATGATGTAACTCATGATGGTAGCAGGAGAATGTATTCAGAAGTCTACAGAAACATTCTGTCTTCCAGTTTACAGAGAAATGCATCCAATCTTATTGGGAGTTTGGAACTTGGAACTTCATCATGAAGCAAGACATTGATCCAAAAAACACTTCCAAGACAGGACTTCATCAGGGGGAAAAAGTGGAAGGTTTTAGACTGGCCAAGTCATTCACCAAACCTTAACCCAATTAAGCAGGCATTTCATCTCCTGAAGATGAGACTGAAGGGAGATCCCCCCCCCCCCACCCAAAAAAAAAAACAACAACTGAAAGAAGCTGCACTACAAACATGGAAAGAAGGTTCAGAAAGAAAGAAAAACAGTTTGGTGATGTCAGTGGGTCACCAGCTTGGTGCAGTTATTGCAAGCAAGGGATATGCAACTTTAATTTACTTTAAGACTGTTCCTATACTTTTGCCCCTAAAAACTGTGTGGTCTGCCACCTAAGATGCCATCATCTAGATGTAAATTCTGATCTATCGTCTCATTTTCATCTTTTGATCTCAAACCCAAATGTCTTCAGTGTATAGCAAAATCAAAAGAACTGGCATTGCCATTTCAAACTTTACTGTACAGGGGACTGTAAATATTGAGAAATTCTGCTTTAGTTTCTTTGAATGTTACTTGCATGTTTGTTGTAGGTCTAGAGTCATTTAATTTCTGTCAACAAGAAAAGACATTTGAGAAGCTCTGTGACAATAGATGAATAGAAAGGTAAGGGACGATCATATGAACTGACTCTTCTCTCTCAAACACAACATGAGAACAAACCACAAGATTAAATGTAAGAGGCTATCTTTAATTTTTAAAAAAATGGTTGGAAAGCTTCTGTTGTGTAAAAAGAATAAAACACGGAGTGCATTATAGAAAGAGAACTATGTGATAATGGCATAACCAACTGGGAGATAAATACTGTCATTAAACTGCCAGTCACTATGTACCTCTTATATCATCCTTGTCCCAATGCAACCATCTATCTTATAGCTGCAACCATTTATCTTATAACATACATGCATGTTTCACCATTTTGGAGGTGGTCAGGAAAAGAAAAGCCTCTTCTTGGCCAAGTTGTTTGTGGTTATCCAGGAACAAGAAGAAATAGCTTGAATGCATTATCAATATTAATCCAGCCAACCAGCAAGTATAGAACAAACTTGCACACAATCTACACCAGTGTAACAATATTTGGCTGTGAGTCTGTCTCTCTGGAAAGTGTGAGTGAGTGTGTGTGATAGCTGTTGGCTCTCAGTTTTTGGAAATGATCACACATGAGTTTGCTCACACAGTGAAAGAGCAACATATATGAGATAACAGCTTTGCATAAGTGCCATAAGTTTCAAGAGGATTAATTCCTTAAGCACCCCTAACTTCTTTACCAATAATAGTCATGCTTTCTGCAACTTACACCTCCTGCTCCCTTGACGAACATTATGTTTCACCAAAATGACTCACCTCTTCTCTGCACAGCTCATTTATGATCATTGGAAGAACTTTACCATGAGAGAAGAGGAGACAAGAAGAGAGGAGAGGTGAAGAGATTAAGCTGACTCCATTCCGCTGCATTAGATAGATGCTCCTCTGGAAACTTCCTCTCTCTGAAGGAGTCTTGGCAGACTCAGACCTCTGTGGAGGGATGGCTCCTATCCAAGATTTTTGAGTTAGGCCTGATTCGACACAAGACTTCTAGTCCGGTGTGGTGCAGAAGGCCTTCATAACTTATTTGAGAGTGTGTGCGTTTGTGTGTGTGTGTGTGTGCCATGAGACTGAGTGCACATCCTTCAATCGCTCACTGTAAACCATTCATTCTCTCCCTTCGGCCGCTCCCTTTTGCCTCTCTCTCCTTCCTGATGAAAGATACTACGTCTAGCTATCCCCAGAACACATGGGCCATGATGAAAGGATTCCTGCAGACCACTATTCATTTTTCGATAAAGACCTACAGATGGTGGAGAAGATCACGAAACCATTAAGAATGTGAGCAGTTTACTCCAACTGTAACACCTCTTCCAAACCACACACACACACACCTCTAACATTATGTGCTATTGGAAGATGCAGCTTATGAATCAAGTTTAATTTTTTTCCCTGGTTTGTGATATATATCAGGCATGTGGCTGAGCTCCACAGTATGTGAGCAAGCCAGTCACAGACATCTTAGATGTGGTTGTATGAAGAACGACGTCTTCACACTAACTCAAAGCTTAAGTCTCTTTCCAGCTGCTCCCTTCCCCATTCAAAGCGTTCTGACCCTTCGGGAGCCAGCGACGCTTCGCCACAGCACTGGAAAATACATCACATACATACAAGATTAGATTTCCATTAATGAAAAGAGATGCTCCACTAGAACAAGCAGTATCTAAAGTCTTTCGGTCCACCTCTAGCGCAACTGAAGTGTGACAGATCGCGTCAGAGGCTGTCAGAATGTGACACTTTAAATACTTGCTTTAAAGCATTTACACTACAAATGACAGAATTTATGAGAGTGAAACGCAAGCCAGGCAGGTTTATACTGAGGAGATCTTGAGCATACCTCACCCACTATATCCTCCACTGCAGGAGTCTCTCCACAATATACTGAGATTGTCAACCCTGACACTTCCTCCATAAAGCCAATCATAGCACCATTCTGGAGGGAAGAAAAAGCAAGGCAAAAGTTTACTTTTAGTTTATTGTGTTCATTTTGTCAGGGACCATGTACGAGATCCCAGTGATAGCAATTAACTGCTATCTTTATATTTACTTTTTTAGTTACCTTTGTATTTACTTTTTTAGTGGAATTGAATTTATCTGGGTTGCTTTGTAACATTGCCTTGACATCTGCCTGCAAAGATCACATCAGGTAAGGAGCCAGTTTAACAAATGCTGTGGTAAATGTGCTCAGTCTGCCTATATCTAAAACTTTGCTAGCTAAATGTGCTTTGAAAGTGAAAGTGAAAGTGAAGTGACTTTGTGGCCAAGTGTGGTGACCCATACTCGGAATTTGTGCTCTGCATTTAACCC
>CM074947.1:20635310-20650310 GCA_037577455.1 Pangasius macronema
TCTTCCTCAGGAAGTCAGAATACCTTAGAATAAAGGGTTCCTTAAGGGCGATTTGCATAGTTATAAGTTCTTAGCTTTCTAAGGGAGGTCTACTAAGAGCCATCTGGCAGGGAAGCACTCTGTTGTAGGGTTCTGAACATAGAAGGGCCTTTAAGAACCAAAAAAAAAAGGGACAAACCTAATAACTCTATAGGTTTCTAGATTGAATGAGAGATGTAATTTAATGTCATTTGATTTGGGAGTAGCACGTCAGGTATTTGATTGGCCTCTGTGTTAGAGCTGAACACCTTAAAGTCTACTGTGGCCCTAGATAATAGTGCTTCATGTAATCATGCTACCACAATGCAATAATTCGACATTTCATCTACCTTCGAGTATGAAAACATGCTATGAAAATGCATCGATACATTAGACATAGTGACTAGGTAACAATCAAACAAAATGTAGAATGGAGATTGGGAAAACCTCTCCAAAAACCTGCTGGAAAAAGTAGCTGGAGTGGAAGACACAAAACGGAACAAAGAGAACAGAAATAGTAAATGGAGTGAAACAAAATTCCATCAACCCTGGATCTGATTTAAAAGGATCCGCAAAGCCTGTAAAGTTGATGCTTTGTATGCTCTATGGTTTTGTGTTTAAGCTGAACAAGACTTGTAAAACATAAACGCATACACTCTGTCCAAAAAGGACAGCGCTGTGGCTCATCAAATCATCAATCCCAGCCATTATTTATATGTCCTCAAATTCTTATTGTGATCCAGACATTTCCCTCTTATTGACATTTATGGTCCAACAACTCTCCTATTTTTTCCCCACAGAGGCACATAAACCCTCGCCTGTCTGTGTGGGCAGAGTGAGGATAAGTTACTGAGAGTATATATATATAGTATATCTATATAGACAAAACACACAAGATTCGCCAACATCACGAATTTCATTACTGAATTCGTCTCATTCCTGGACGTTCAGCTTAATTATTCTTCTAATTATTTTTTTTAATCTATAATGAGTAAACCTCTTCCTGTGAAAATTTTACTGCTGACTTTACTGTCTTTTTTTTATTATTTGTATCTTTTTGAAGCTGTTTGCTAACTCTGGAGCAGAAAAAAATGTTTTTTTAATTAAGATATGTTTGCCATCATATGCTTTTTGGAAACAGTAAAAAAGCTGAAAAGGTGCGACTAGTTATGTCTCACCTTAAAAACCAGCTGCAATCCTGGAAGACTTTGCGGGTGAATGTGTGGGTGTGTGGCATTACTGGAACTGCAGTGCAAGCTCTTGCACAATGGATGAAGAAGAATTTGATGTGTAAGGTCTACTTTGATATTTTCGAGTGCCAGTAAGCTGACTACACACAGACACCACTGCAATATTTTGGCCCTCCCAAAACCTAACCCACATTTTTGATGTGTCATAGACTCGCTCCAGGCATATATCGGTAAATGTAATGGCCATCTGTAACCCCAGGATTTGGGAGTAGGGCTTGTATGAGGACAGCTGCTGCCTGTTTAGTGGTTGATTTATGCTTGCAAGTTGCAGATTGCTGGCTCATATAGAACCATTTCTGTCTTGCTAGAGAGGAACCTGGCTCTGCTTCTCTATCCATCGCAGTAAATCTCCTCCTCTTTCCCCCACCTTATCACCTGCTATCTCTGACCTGTCCAAAGCCCACAAACTCTCCTCTCTTCAATTTTTACACAACTTCTCCTGCCTCTACCCAATGCAATCATTCACCGCCTCATTCAATATTTAGTGACTGGACCAAGAAGAGAGTTTAATTAGAGGTGAAATGTTGGTCACATGTTTATCTGCATTACAATAAGAAGTAAAGCTAATTCAGCCAATTGTGTGGATTCTCTCTCACTCCCTGTCTGTTAATGAGACTGTGCCTAGTGCATCTTGGGTACTAAGCACCCTCACACACACAAACCCATACCATTGTCCCACTCAGTGTCACACCCTGTCACATAACCCAAGAGCTTAGCATGGCATAAAGCCTGATGGAATGAAACAGATGATCCTCAGACAAACGGCATGACAGAAGCAAATGCCTAAGTAACACACACTCATACACACCATCTTGCCTTCTCTATCAACTCCTCACCCTTGCATACCGTCTCAGTAGTGGTTGGAGACAGGAAGACTTGGTGTTCAGATGGAGGGAGCACTCTGCTGGATGAGTGGGTCTGTCATCATGGAGATTAGATACTGCATTACCCAGGGGTCACTTGGCAGGCGTAGGGGGACACCAGATGTGTACGCTGCAGGAGGGCTGCTTCCACAACTGACCTTATTTCCTTCTCAGGAGGTCACTTCCTGTCCTCCACTTCCTGGGATTTGTACTGCTGGTCTGTATAAGCTTGAGACATAGCAAAAAACACTGTAACACAATACTGGAGTGAATATATTTAATAAAAGAAACTCTATAAGGCAGTAAAAATAGTACATGAAAGACTGAATAAAAAAATCTCCTAATTTTTATGCAGAATCTTTACAAATGACCCGTAAGTGCGTCCAATCCTGTTTCAGTTAAAAATAAATGAATAAATAGATAAATAAATAAATAAATAAAAACAGAGCCCAATGCAGAAGGATTCAGATTGGAGGTAGTGAACAATGGAGTTGACCAGCTGTGGTTCCTCTCTCGCTTGTGCTGGGGAGGCCCTCCTGTCATCTGACAGCTGTGATGAAGGGAACCCTGTCTCCAACTCATCCATCATTCAAAATGCCCCGCACTGTTTTCTCTGCTTAATTAGAATCATCCTTCCTGCTAATACTGGCCACCGGCATTCCCCCTCTGTCTGTGATTTACACCCCTCACATCCTTGTTCCTCCTCAGCCTTCCAGCCTTTCTTCTTCATCATGATGAAGTGTTTAGGGGTTACAGTAAATAATATATGTTTTGGAACGAGGCACGTCATTCTTCTTATTATTTAACTGCAATATGTTTCTGCTAAAATCCATTTGTTCATTTTTTTGAGCAATGAACGATTAGAGTCTCTCAGGCAGGAAGTAATAATTGCTCTTTTACCACAGGCATGAGTGAGAAACCATGCCATCAGTCTTTAGTCAGAAGGTTTTAACCAGCACATGTTGAAACATTGTCAGTGTTCAGTTCTTTACTTTTCCTATCTAGTGGCATGTTTGCACTTTTTTCCCTTTTTTTTTGGAAAAAAGGGTCTATGTAGTCAGTTGTAAATGAACATGCATTCATCTGGGTGGTGATGGGTAAATATTTAGACATGTATTCAGCAGCAGTTCCTGAAGCAGGCCAGAAGATATATGAAGTACAGGGCGAGGAGATGGGGCACTTGAGATGGCATGTCCACCATACACTATTTGTATACAATGTATACACAAAGATGTTGAAGATGATGATTCTATATTCATGAAAAGAGCCATCTGGATCTTTCCGTTGCAATCTTTCTATGAGAACTTTATGCAGCTTTGAACTCTGAAAACCATAAGCAGTTCCTCTGGCACAGTTAAGTTGACTTCTTAATGGGTTCTGTGATATAGAACCAGACTGTTTCAGATCTTTAAAATCTTCTGACTGCATTTTGACCCTGCTCAGTGTGAATTTTTCTGCACAGTATGACGCTCTGAAAAAGCTGAGATTATCCAGGAACGGAGGGTTTAGATCCAGAGGCCAATCCTCAGTAATCCTTTGAAACCTTGTGGCTCAAATCCAGAGCATTCCCTCTCCAAGCCGCGGTCTCCTAGCAACAGCATGCCAACGACACCTCATTGCATTTGGAGGAGTGGCGAGAAGTCTCCCAGTCTGGCGAGTAATTGAGTGTGAGAGTGAGTGAGGGAGTGCATGATGGGGAGGAAAGAATGAGTGAGTGAGAGGTCAGGGTTTTAGGGAGGGTTTTTTTTTTTTTTTATTTGGAGCAACTGCTTTCAATATCAACACTAACCAGAGACAGCGATGTGAAAGGAAGCGTGGCAGCCAGTGGAGTGCAGCAGCCAAATCATGCCTCGACGGTAGATGTCTTTCCATTTATGTACATTGGCATCAGCTGGGTGCCCAAGGCTCATGCTGAAGAGGAGAAGTGAGCCTTGTAAAGGAACACAATCTGTACACACACACACACACACACACACACACACACACACACACCTTTTCACACCTGCTCAAATGTTGATGTTGACGACTGCTACAGCACCTCTAAATAATGAACCCTGCAGTACCTGATCATCCAGCTGAAGAAAGTGTATGTGTGTGTGTGTGTGTGTGTGTGTGTGTGTGTGTGTGTGTGTGTGTGTGTGTGTGAGTGAGTGTAAGGGGGGCACCACGTAGCTAACAGACCCTTATGTGCAGCGAGGCGAGAGCTTTCAGAACCTCATCCATCATGCCACAGGGTCTGTGCTTGGGCCAAAGCAGCGCCAGCCAGAAACTCACCAGTATTGAAAACAATCCCTCAACTCACACACACACAACTGCTGCTGCTCTGTTCGAGGGCTGCTGTGAGAGGGTGTGGGCCTCAGTATGGAGGGGCATCAGGGGGAGAGTGGAGGAAATCACTCAACGTGGGCACATGGCATAAGTCATGTAATTAATGCTGTTCAAGTTTACATTTAAAGCCATAGCCAACAATGACAGAACAACAGAGTGGATGTAACAAGGAAAAGATTGTTGAACTGAGCCTTTTAAAAAAAATCCAATAGGGCATAAACTTACATAAATCCAAAATATTTTTGCCCGGTTAGACCATCGTCAGGGCATGAGCATACTGAAGGCGCAACAGCACGTCACCCTTGTAGTGTTCGTAGACAGAGATCTAAATTCAGGAATGCCAATTTCAAGTTCACCATGTCGACATAGTTACCTGGGAAACAACTTCTAAGGATGCCTTGTTTATGTTTTCAAATATCTGTTTCAGAGTTGATGCTGTCCATGCTTGCTACACCTTGGATTTGGGGGAAAAGACGAATCATGTTTGATTTATTTTCTGGATTTCTGAATAGAACTGAATTTTCTGCTTGCTGCAAGTGAAATATAGAGGGATTTTCTTTTGATGGAGCATAAACTAAACATACCTGATTTATTTATTTCTTCTATCACTCACCCATCAAATTTTCTTTTTATGAACTAAACACATCTCTTTAAAAAAAAACTCTCAATCAGTAAACTATGAAGCACAGAATGCCAGTAAAATTGGAGTCAGTCAGACAGTTACACCCTCGGACATGTTTAATTATATTGATTCTCACAGTGTTTCAGAAATTGGAACAATAGGCAGTCAGTAAGGCTTTTCCACTGAGTCCTGAACACAAGACAGATTTGGTAATCTGAGGCAAATCCATAAGTAATCAGGGCAGACAGGCTAAATTCAAAACTCTAGGTACACTGAGATTGAAGGGACCTACAGCCTAGAACTGCAATATAATTTTTTAAGACTTCACTAAGGCATGAGGCAGAGGGTTCCATTTGAGTGCAAAAGTTTGCAAACCCTTAGGATACAATGAAGAAGACAAACGAATTCTTTCTAAAATATCTGTTCTAGCTCAGCCAGATTGCTTGGCCAGGCTTTGCTCATTCTTCTTGACATATGTTAGCTCCAGATGTCATACACTGCCTTCTTCCAGTTAGGTCTGGAGACCAAGAACATCATGACAGAACTTTTAAAAAAAATTTTTTTTTAAGATTTTATATTGATTTCGCCTGATGTTTTAGATTATTGTATTGTTGTAGGGTACATCTACATCTTATGTTACGTCTAACATGTTTGAATTCTATTTTTAGGTACATTTTAAAATGAAATAATATTTTCTTTTTTTTTTTTACCCACAAACATGGGTTAAAGTGAATCAGAACAATCCAGAACAGCTACCCATCACCACTGGGAACTTGTTGAGGATAAAAATGTGAGTTTTCTGCTTGTACCTGCAGCGTGTTGGAGAGCAGGAACCCACTTCTTAGTCACTGCATCAAAAAAGAATAAGGTCCAATCGTGTCTCACAAAGAAAAAAAAAAGTAAGAGCAATGTTTCAGCTTTAACAGATGTTGTCCAGTTTATTGTCTATAGTGATGCGACATGCGTGAACACTCAGAGGCGGGAATGGAAATGCTCGAAATCACTTTTGGATTTTAACAGTGATGGTTAGCCAACTGTCCATGTACATCTTATATATCTTATAATAATATATGTAATCTTACCTTTAATTAAGTACTCATCTTGTCCGTATATGTAAATGTAGCTAGCCTTTGGCTTGGTGATTAGGTGAGTTGGCTTGTCCATTGTGTAATTTGAGCTTGTGAACCTAGATTTGATGCTAGCTGTGTGGGAACCACTAGCTAAGTGAATTAATTGAAATCCACCAAACGAACACATACAATATTCTATTAAAAATGTTTGTCACAGTATGCCACAGCTGCTTTGTTTAATGTAACAATTCTTTTTTTCTATATGTGGCGTGTGATCTAATTGAAACTGCACATTCTGCCCTCATCACTGTCAGAGTTGAACCATCTTTCAGATTGCATTTTAACCCCTGACGACACATCATGAGGGTGCAAACGTTTGGCTATAGGCTAATGAGACACAATGAAAATAGCTGCAAAATGCAGGTCATTGAGGACATGCTCAGGGAAGAAGTAGACCTGCTTTCGGTTTGGTATTTTGACAGCTATTATATTGTCTACAGGTTTAACGAAACTGAGCAGTTGGAAATTGGAAAAAAAAAACAAAACAGGTGCCTCTGCCCACTGTAGCCTCAGATTCCTGTTCTTAGCTGACAAGAGTGGACTATGATGTGGTCTTCTGCTTATAAAAAGTTGCCAGTGCCTTCCTGTCAGCTCAAACCTGTCTGTGCATTCTCCTCTTTTATCTGCAACATGTTTCTGCTGGCAGAACTGCCATTCACTGGATGTTTTTTTGTTTTTTTGGGCCATTCTGTGTAAACTGTAGAGACTGTGAGAAAATTCCGGAAGATCACCAGTTTCTGAAATACTCAAAACGGCTCATCTGGCACCAACAAACTGAGATCATCACTGAGATCATCCCCATGCTGATGTTTAATGTGACGTTAAAGCTCCTGACCTGTATCTGCATGATTTTATGTATTGTGCTGCTGCCACGTGCATGAATAGGAAAGTATACAGGTGTTCCTAATAAAGTGGCTGGTGATTGTATGTCCAGAGGATTTCTGGCACTCTGAAGCAGATAGAGCAGTGCCCAGTGAAAGAGGTGCTGTAATGAGGAATTTCACGCCTTCTGCAGTACTCTGGGTCACTGAAAGGCCTGCACTAGTAGCTCTGGGAGACACTATTGTCCATGCACAAGGGACATGACAGGTTACATCATCATTACACAAGAGGCCAGTATAGCCCGCAGCTGTCAGCTGTTTTTTCCACCATTCGTCCTCCTTTCACTTATATTCACAGAACCTCTTCATACTGGAATCACAGCCTGTCTGTGAGTGTTTATAAGTCATGTTTATTTACTTTCTGACTTTCAGTCACTAGGGCTTAAATTTATGGATGTTGGGAGTAAATTAATGAGGAGAATAAACTGATGGAGAACAAACCACAGTAAAGACACCTGATTTAATTATTTCTTATAACTCTCATCCATCAAATGTTATACTTACTGTATATGAATGAATGACAGCTCATTTTTTTGGCCTACCTTTCCTTGGACTGTAGAGTGGAGAGGGCCGGTAAGTTTGGAGTCAGTCAGACATATCTACAGCTCCACGCCCCATGACTGTGTGGAATGTGCCATCGCTGACTCGCAGCCATTCAACTGAGGAACTTTATTAGTTACAACTTTTTGCTTGGAAACTGTTTGTTGATTTAACGCGATTGTAACTGTAATTTAGAAAAATCAGGTCTGCAAGATCATGGCAAAACTTTGACCACTTCTCTCTTCTTTTTTGCCTTATTTTTTAATAATATAATGGGTATATAATTGGTACTCAGTTTATAATTTATTGAGCCATTCTGTGGTATTGTGATGTTTCTTACTGTTCCTGTGTAATGTGTATATATGAGTGATGTGACTTTTTAATGTGAGGAGTAGTCTGCTTTAAATAAAAGCCTGTGATTCTACTGCATTTGGAAGTATATGTGATTATGGGACACTGACAGTATTTTCCTTGCTTTACCCAGAAACCAAGATGCTTTATCGCTATGTATACTGTGTATGTATACATAGATTTTGATTTGATTATTCTTTTGTTTTATTAAAATGCTTAATGTGAATAATGAGTTTGGGGGTCAGACTGAAGTTATAGACTGTTCAGTTGCCCTCATTGCTTCAAGGCAGAGTCATGGTCTGAGCTCCACGGTGCATAGTCTGTTTTGTTATTTCAGTCCTTCTGCTGTAATTGCTCTCAGGCTTTACAGACTCCTTGGTCTGACTGCAGAAAGGCTGCTGTTCGCTGAACCAAAATGAAGAGCGGCCTTTTTCTGGTGCCAGAGCGGCTCCCTCATGCATGAGAAGGCATGATGGGATGATCAAACGCCGACCTGCCTGAGCGTCCTGACCCCCTCTTTGTCCTCTGGCCTTACGCAAACACAGGCCCCTCAGCTCCATTCAGATGGTAGAGGACAGATAAGCTTGTCTGCTGCAGGCCATGGGAAACAGCCCGCTGCTGCAGGTGGACAACTCCGAGAGTCTGTTCAAACAGTGACTGCTGGGATTAATGGAAATGAACATCCCATAGACTGTTATAGTTTAATCGTTAAGTTTCTGAAAGTGGAAACTAACTTGCAACTGCTAGAAGTTTCTACTAAACTTGAAACTGTATAAACACTGAACACTTATTAGCAAACACTAATAATTGTATTTAAATTGTGTATGTGTGTGCGCCTGTGCATGTGTGTAACTAACGAACTCTATAACCTAAAACCAAGGCACTGCAGCTTGGCGCCAAGCAGCGGCATGGCTTTGTGGATGAAGTGCCTGGATGAATCAGGACTTATCATTGTGCCAAATCAGGACTTTGGATGAGAAACTCAACATCATTGGATGAGAACGATGGCTTATGTCTAGACCTGTAGCAGCTGTGGTGATGCAATGCTGCCTGCTCCCCAGGTGAGGGCCTTCACACTGCAAGGAAACAGCCTAGAGGCAGAGCAATAACTACACTTCTGTCCACATACATTATTAATTGCATTTTAGAATACATAGTATTGTTGTAGTGTGCATTAAAATGCATATAATAACATACCTGAGGTGGTGGTTAGTTACCAAGCTACTACATTATGCAACATACACAATGTTACCTAACCTTCTAAACCTAACCTTCTAAACACCAAGGAACTATGGAAACTCTCACTCTTAATCATTTTTTTTAATTCTTTAATTTAATAAAGTCATTTGTAAGAGCTTACAGTAAAATTTAGATTCTGTAGAAGATGTCTGCATATACAAAGTATTGACACATGTATGCTTATACGATGAATGCATTACACACTGCTTTTCACACTCAGGTAAAAATGTTCGTGGAACAGCTTCTTGAGTAGGAAGTGACCTTGTTGTGAGTCAGTGTTCTCACTCTTAAGAGCTGGAGATAAGAGGAGATCCGAGAGGGGTCAATTAGCACTAAGTAGACGGCTATACAGCTACAGGACCTCTGACCTCCAGGTGCCCTATCCCTCCGAACTCACATTCCTCTGATAAATATGGCAAGATAAGCAAGTCACAAGGTTGTGTCCACAAAGATGAAGTGAGCATGAGAGAGAGAGGGAGAGAGAGAAAAGCAGGGTTATCAGTAAAGATTCTCAGAATGAAGTTCTTTGCTTGTCTGAGTTTGTAAAGAACACATGTAACACATGTTCGTGCCTGCATTGATAAGAGTTCAGACAAGCCGTTTGAGCCCATCCCCTCCACACACATCTCTAGTCTCTCTCTCTCTCACACACACACACACACACACACACACACACACACACACACACACACACACACACACACACAGGCTTCAGGCCAGAGTGCTACAATGTGGAAGAAGAAGAGAAATATCCAACAGCAGTAGCCTCTGAAAAGCTATATCTCTTCCTTAAATAAACCATGTATGTGATGTATTGAGGAAGTTTCACTAGCGCTTCATATTGGCTTGCATCCACACAGAGAGAAACTGGGAGTGTATGGAGGCAGATTGTAAGGAAGTAAGATTTCAATCTCTGTGAAAAGGTGTAGACACGACAGCTGGGTCTTTGCAAGCCTCTAATGAACCTAGTCACATAACCATGCTGGTGTGTGTATATGTGTGAAGATTTGGCATAATCCCAATTCACAAGTACAATAGACAGCTGAGTGTGAGACATTGAGGCAACACTATTATTTACATTTACATCAGACGTCCTTATCCAGAGCGATTTACAGACATGCTTTGTAGTCTTGATCGAAACCATTTCCTTATGCTGGTGGTGTTATTTCTTAATTAGTGCTCATTTAAGTGCTTGGTGAGGAGATCTTCAGTCTTCATTTGAACGTTGTTGTTGTTCCTCTTTCGGCTGGTCCAGTTAGGGGTCGCCACCGTGGATCATTGGTGGACATATTTGATTTGGCACAGTTTTTACTCCAGATGCCCTACCTAATTTTATCCGGGCTTGGGACCGGCACTGAAAGCACACCGTTGCACGCAACCCCAGGGTTCAGTGCCATTCTCAAGCCCAGATAAAACTGGTGCCGGGAATCAAACCTGGGCCGCAGCAGTGAGAGCACTGTGGCCTAACCACTAATCCTTCAGGGACCCTCAGTCTTCATTTGCATAACTGCATCAATTTTGTGAGAGTGAATATGTGTATGAGTACATGTTTTTAGGTAATCACCAATAATGATACTGATGCAGATATGATTAGTATACTAGAAACTTACACTGACAAGCACACCCCCTTTCAGCCACGCCCACTCAGCAAAGCCAAGTGAATGCTTGTGTTTAATAATTACCTTCAACCTGTTGCACCTTAGATGTCCCTCAGTTTGTAATTAACATTGTTACACAGGATTATATAATGTTATTTCAAGATGAGGAAATCTGCTCCATACCCCTCCATGGTAGGTGCATAGATGTTTTTGCCAAACTGTCATGAAGAGGGTGCTAATACAACGGACTAGATGTAAAGTGGGGGGCGCCCTGGATGTGGTGCCAGTCCATCGCAGGGCACAATCACACACACAAACCATGGATGCTTAGTTTAACAGATACTTAATCAGCCCTTACCATTTCGAGGCGGTGTTGTCGGGCACTTTTGATGGTGAGAAGTGTTAGTGTTGAGAAGTGTTAGTGTTGAGAAGAGTCCTGATCAAATTCAGGCCACCATCCTGAATGTGCAGATTGACATACTTACAACAACCATGTATACAGGAATATTATAATGTCTGTATGCATATAAACATGCAACCTGAATATAAACCTCTGTGGTGGCGGGGGTGTAGGTGCGTCAGGTGTGGACAAAGAGGAGGCGGGCCGGACCAGCAGGTGATGCATGATGATCCTCATCTGTGTATGATTAGCCCAAGTTTATTTATGTATGTCTCTTTGTGCCTTCTGGAGACCCCCCGCGACAGGCAAGAGAGAGAGCAGAGCAGCACAGAGCAGTGTGTACACACGTGTGTGAAATAAAACCACTGAAAATCAAAAGGATAGAAAATGTGGGAAAATAAAAAACCCTTTAGAGTTTTTCCAAACCTGCCTCCCTTTTCCTCGTTTCTCTCCAAACCAAAAGGGAATTGTTACAACCTTAGTCACAGTCATGCTGAAAGGTGAAATTCCTTTTCAACTTTGGCTTACTAGCAGAAACCTGAAAGCTTTGTGCTAAAATCGACTGGTATTTGTAGCTATTGCTTCACCGTGGGTATGGTGTTCTTTTGGTGATGTGCTTTTTTTTTTTGCACCAAACATACCTTTTGGAATTATGGAATTATTATACCTTTTGGAATTGGTTTCATTAGACCCAGACATGTGAAGAATACAAGAGATTGCTGTCACATGCAGAGAGTAATCAGTACGTGTCAGATATTCCTGCAGCTCCTTTAATGTTGCTGTAGGTCTCTTGGCAGCCTCCCTGGTAAGTTTTTGTCTTGTCCTTTTCTAAATATTGGAGGGACATCCTGTTCTTTGTAACGTCACTGTGGTGCTCCATTTTCTCCACTTGTTGATGATGGCCTTCACAGTGTTCCATGGTATATCAAATGTTTCAGAAATTCTTTTATACCCCTTTCCTTATTAATGCCTTTCAACAAGTGAAATGCTGTGCATGCTTTTAAGCTTCAGCAGTCTGGTGAAACCAGGGAGATATCAAGAAAATCCTGGGGAAACAGCTGGTCATAATTTGGGGTTAATCAGAATAATTTCATTGATGACAGCTGTATGATAATAACTTTTGAATGTGAGATTGAATGTTATTGGTTCATTCTGAACACAGCCACATCCCCAGTTCTAAAAGTTTGTGCACCCTTATGCAACCAAGTTATTGTAACTTTACAAGTTTCATTGTCTTGATTCCATCAGAATGCCTCATTTTCAAGAATAATATACTTGGTAAAAGCTGTTATTTCCTCTCATTATTTAATAATAATAATAATAATAATAATAATAATAATAATAATAATAATAATAATAATAATACGTCTAACCAAAAATTCTACATAAATTCTTCCCAAACTGATAAGCTTTTCCCAATTTCCTGGCAACAGGCTAGCCTCAGATAACCTCTCTCTGGGTGGCATGGCCATGGGCTCTGGGTACAGTCCTGTGCCACCCACGCCTTGATCCTGTACTGATTAGCTTCTTATGGAGAATCATTCTCCCGTATCAGAACTAGCCCAGCTCTTTCGTGCCACACAAGATTTGGGGTTTTCCAATCTCATTCCAGGGCAGACTGTGATATGAGTGAGCATTTGCTCTTCACAGAACAAAAGTGACAGCACACAGGGACGAATAAGAGAGAGGAAATAAAAGCTCTTTTGAGCATTGCTCAGCACACATCCATGCTGGTGTTCGACAAACAAGCGCTCCTTTGTTATGAACAGCCTCAACACAATGCTGGTTCCTTTTTGTGAAGAGGAAACTGTGTGCATTCCTTTATTTCCATTATGTTCTGTCTGACTATTTTGCTGGTTTGCTCTCTGATCTGTCGTGGACAAAAGACAAGAGTCGTAAAATATCTGATTGAACTAACCCTACCTTTTATGTAATTTAATGTAATTTAAGGAAAAAAAAATAGAATTGTAGTTCATGGGAAGGAGTTAAATTAAGATTTACGAGGCATGGGGCCTTTGTGTCTTCCATAGGTGCAGCGATGTGGGAATATTTATAGTTCTATTCAGTGTAATTATATTAAGTTCTCAATAATGATTTGATAAAAATGTTATTACACTGTTATAACAAGGACTGATATGTTTCTATCATTAGTGCTTAATGTAACTAGCTAAAAAAAAAAACAAGAGATTGCTGATCAAGGTTAGTAAATTTCATCCATTCACTTGAAATAGGCTAACAAGCGTATTGCCTAATGGTGACAAATTTCTGGATAGCTAGCTAACTGTGTGGCCAAATATATTGGAATTACTTCAGATAATGTTATAGAGGAAAACATTGTGTTGACATTTGTGTGAGTATCTGTCCCTCACTATGCCACTTTTTGACTGCATGCAATATTTACAATGTTTACCGTTTATTATTATTTTTACTAGTTGAGTACATGTAAAATTTGTTTGTGTTCGGTGTTTATAGTTTGGGTTTTTTTTTGTACTAGTTGCACTGCGTGTTTGTAGAAGTGTGCACTGTCGCACAAGCATTTCATTGTATATAGATGATTACATCACTCTTTATGCGCATGACAAAAAAAACTTCAAGAACAGGATACAAGTGCATAAACTCAGTATATACTTTACTGCAGCAAATCCAATAATTATTATCAACTTCATTAACAGGGGTCAACACACAGACCACAGGCAGTCAAATCTAAATAATCTACAGCATATTAGTTACAGGTCTGTGTCCGTTCTCAATTTTTCGTCTTGTTTATGCCTATGTTCTTTTGTTCGGAGTCTAAAACCTATATAAGAGCATGATACTTCACAACAAACAATGATATAGAGGGTAAAAAAAGACAAATGAATAAAGGACTAACATTAATCTGGTGAACACAATCAGCCTACAGATCAATGACAGGGCACGGGCAGTGACAGGACTAGGACAGAAAACAAGCAAAATCACTATGAGAACCTTAATGCAAAGGGAGAAACTATGGCAACTTGCATAATTATGAAAATTAGAAGGATGAAAGGAATCATAGCTATAGCCAAGCAGCACCGAAGAAGTTTCACCAAGCTGAATTATCCTGCAATGGTAGAAGGAGTGGGGTAAGTAGCATTTCCATAGCTAGTAGCTGTACAGGATTTGCCTGTCATGAATAATGAAAATTGATTGAATTCACATAGATTGTGTTTGTAATTTGGATTTCCTGTTTATCATCCCACCCATAGGACATATTCGTCCTAGGAGTCATTCTACAGAACAAGGACAATTTCCATCCTGCGATTTGCAAAGGTTGATGTGTTCAGATTGGCCTAACCCTAGGCATAAATGAGAATCCACAGTTGTATTAATATCAGGGATGCTAAGAATAACCCATTGATATTTGTTTTTAAACAGTTGAAGTATGAAGAATGTTAAGCTTCATTAAGCATATTCTAACGTGTTGTTCCCATTCGTAATGGACACTGTCGAATTCAGCTCTAATTCTCTCCCTCTTTCTTTCTGTTTGTCTCCTTTTTCTCTATCTTCTCCAGGAGGGGAGAAAGCGTCCAGAGGATCTGGTAGCAAGCCAGCTGACCTCTGGACAACCTCAGAGATAGAGATAGTGATGGAAAGTAAGGGAGAGAGAAAGAGCGAAACAGAGAATGAGAGATGGATCTGAGCCACCATTCTTCTCAGCTTCACACTCTGTGTGCTATACATTCTGTAGCCTATTCAGCCTGGCGCCTTCTGGGTGCAGACAGAATATGATCAAAGTGCAAAGACTTTTAGCCTAAAATG
>CM074947.1:20652810-20691944 GCA_037577455.1 Pangasius macronema
CACCTGGGGCTGCACCTCAGGAAAAGTCCTAATCCCCTCAGTACAATAAAACACAGATGGTACCTTCTCACCATCTTTTTTTCTCATGTTCTTTCAGACATGCATGCTGGTAAATGTACAGACTAGTGTGTCTAGAACTGATTGTGTGTGTGTGTGTGAAGGAGAGAGAAAGAAAAAAGGAGAGATAGAGTATGAGTAGAAATGGTGTACATATGGAGCACAGCTGCTGTTAAAGCCATGACGGAAGGTCAAAGGACTTTGCTGGCAGGACAAAGGACCAACGTTGAGTTCAGCCCTACCTGTTTTCCTGTGTGTGCAGCTCTGTTGGATCGTGTGGGCTGAGATTGTGTGTGTCTCAAAATAGACAGAACTGTTGTTTCTAACTATAGTTTTTATGTACTGTTAGAAAGCTGGACGAAAAAAACAATCTCTATGGCCTCAGACAAAAGAAAGCAAGCACACTGCTTTATGAGCAGCCTTCCTTCTCCTCTGGCTTCCTTAAGGGAAATAAGGGCGTGGGGTCAGAGGTTATTGTACATAATGTTTCTCTAGAACACAGTCATATAGCCTCAGGCAGGACCTCACGGAACCTTTCTTTCTTTTGCCTGTCCTACACATACACACAGTAGCCGACTGAGCAGTATGAACATACACCCGCATACTGTACAGTGACTTCCACACACTTAATCATCCATGACTACTCTCTCTTTTAAAGCCGTGTCTTTTCCTAAAGTGCTCCAGTCTGGATTGGCACCGCAGAGCACCACGTCTTTATGAGGTTTTTTTGAGGCGGTGACCCGGTGCCAGGCCAGATGCACGGCACGCCTGTGCCAGCCCTCCCAGCTCCCTAACCTTCCCTTTCCAAATTCTTCCAAGATTGTAAAATCGTGTTTGTTCTCACACACGCACACTTTCTCTCACTCTGTTCTTCAATCTGAAGAGCTGATTAAGAAACACACACCACAATACTGTGGAAGAAATAACCAAGACACCATCTTGAGCCTGAAGACTTTTATATTTTCATACAAAAATATTGCTTTTATCACAACTGTCATTATATACACTACATAGTTAGGAAAAACCAAAACCAATGTATATGTCTATTTCAGTTTCATTTAATTGCTTTCCCTGAAAGCAAAGACTCATTTAATCCTTCACATGACAAGTAAAAGTTTGGCTTCACATTTCCTTGGGAAATTCATAGGTTGAGAAAAATCACCTTGTAATGAACAAGTCACACAGACTGCAGGTGTGGATTTGGATCTCCTCCACATAAGACATCAACAGCTGCAATTCATTTTCAGACTGATCAAGACACTTGGCCAATGCACGCACACAACAAAAATGTCATATCCAGAAAAATACATTTAAACTCTGCTTCTTCATTTTACAGTAAACTGGACGTTCATAATCATTGTTCTTGCACCACCAAAATACTTGTTTAAAAATATGGCTGTATGTTTTATCATCAGTTCACTTAACATGAACAAACTAGAAAGATTTGGAATGAAACATTTCAAATTCAGAATGAAAATAAAGACCCTGTGTTCACTTTTAAAAAGTGCTAATAACCTAAGAGAAGAAAAGGAGAGAGGAGGAGATTCAACATAGATATGAGCTGTATTCGATATACCTGAGGCCTGTAGGTGATACCAGCTGTGACATAAAATAGAAATTAGCACAGGAAGCAGGACGGAGGAAGAAGAAGAATAGGTGGTTTGGGGAAATGAACAAGAGGAAGAATAGCTCCCTGATGGCTGTGTGTCTGAGCGTGATTGAGGATGACTTGTGAAGGTCCAGGACCTTGGTAGAACTCCAACTTGGAAATTCTTTTCAACATTCAAAATAGAGGAGGAAGCTCAGACAAACTCCATTGCACTTAATTAGGTCTCAGTGTGTTCAGCGTCCTGATGAATTTGGCATAAATAATTTTTAAAAATGAATGGATGGATGGCGAGCCATGAGGGTGACTCGTCCCAACCTTCCTCATCACGATTGCAGTGTGAGAACACAAAGGAGACCACAGCTCTTCCTCATTCTGTCTCTCTCTCAGCTGTCCAGCCGCACATACATTAGCTTTCCTTTATCTGGAGCCATGGTGGACAAACCTGTCTTGAAGAGCACAAGCTGGTGGCCTGGGAAAAAAAAAAAAAGACAAATGAGAGGAGGACTGTCAGTGAGGACGTCCACTGCATGGGAACATTCCATACAAATGAGACACTGGATTAAAGGGAATGAGTACAATGTAGGAGTAAGACATGTATGAGCTAATCAAGAAAGGGAATGGAGAGAAACAAAGAGGAGGAAGATGGACGAAGATGAAGACGGACTGCAGAAAAATAGAGGAAGAGTGAAAACAAAGACACAATCAAGCACGCTCAGGAAGACAAATGAGGCAGAGAGACAGTGAGGAGAGAAAGAATGAGAGAGGAGAGGAGAGGGGGAGGAGAAATTCATGAGTGGTCAGCTTGAGGCTGTTCAATAGAGATTAGTGATGGACGTGCTCATGTGCTCCTTTCAGGCCGCGCTTTAATGAAGTGGCAGTGTGCTGCTGAGGGGGAAGAGAGGAGGGGTGGAGCACAAGGAGCGAACAAGTGATGAAAGAGGTGTGCAGGGAGGAGGCGGGAACGGCAGCCAGAGTACTGTTTGATCAGGAGAATGTCTGTCAGCACAGAACCTTTACTGAGATACCCACATACTCTCTCTTACACACACACACTCACACACAGACACACACACACACACACACACACACACACACACACACACTGATGCTGCCTTGGCATGTATCTCAGACGCTCCTATTTTCCACTTGCAAAATCATTGCATTGAACACTCATATGCTTGTTTTAGACTATCTAGACACCCAATTTGAGCTCCTATGGTACCTTCATAACATTTTGCCTTGTTGAAATAATGAAGAGAAAGCAACCAATCATTAGAAAATTAAGCCAATGCCTTTATATTAATATTTAGAGAAGTAAAGCAATAATATAGAACACCAAAGCTGTCCTTTCCTGTACTGCTGTGACAGAGTAAAGGTTATTACCCAGTCAAAAACTCCCTATTTATGGACATTCATGTGCAACTCATATATGTCTGATCATTTGAAAAGCACATGAAGGCAGCAAGAGTTAGAGAAATTTCGTACCTGTCCAGGTGCTCTGATTGGTCATGATGAAGGCTCTGCACTGGGCATGGCTCTCACACACACCAATGGCCTCGTCAACACTGTAGACAGACAGCATGCATCTGTCGTGCTGATAGGACGGCCAGCAGCGGTAATTCTCTCCCGGGATAGACACATCTTCCACCTGTTTATATTCTGCAAAAAAGAAACAGAGCATATATGGAGATAAATGGAAAACTGAAAATAAAAGATTTATCACATTCTTAGAAAAATAAATTGTAGATGTAGAGTCCTAAAGATTTTTTTTTCTGTCTGGGAGAATCTTGAAAGGTGCTATGCAGATCCCCTTTATGGAGCTAAGAACTCTTAATGGGTATGGGGATCTCTGTGGTGGAAAATGACAACATGGTTGTTCAGTTTATTGGGGCAACCAAAAAATGGCTAAATCCTGTGTAATGAACTGAAAGGTTCTTTAGGGAATCAAAGATGGTTGTTCTATGACATCATACTAAGGAACCTTTCCTGGTACCTTAAGAGCGTACAGTGTGGGACACGCTATCTCACTGCGCAAGCACATGGAGGTTGTGCTGGTTTATGGGTCTGTGCTAGACATGTGTCCAATCACTCACACACTCACTCGCACATTCTCCTCTCTCTCTCTCTCTCTCTCTCTCTCTCTCTCTCTCTATCACTCACACACACACTCACACACACACAGCGTCATGTACGCCAGTCATCGTGACCCCAGTCACAATGCAGACCGTCGTCACCAGGCAACTGCAGCAAGAGGCAGAGAACAGGAGGGACGATAAAGAGATTGAGAGAAGGAGAAAGAGGCAGATAAAGACATGTGAAGACAGTGTGTCTAAAGAAAACTAAACCGACAATGACCCTCCCATGCTTCACCCATCCCAGCCCTCTTTCTGCTCCACTGTCTCACTTACTTACCCCAACACAACACCTCTATACACCCAGTACACAAAAGAGTAGTTGTTTAGTAGTTCAAATAGTACTTTGAGAGAACTCAGTAGTAATCATTATAGTGCAATTAAAATGGCCATATTTGTTTTAGGATCCCCCTGTACCAGCAACTGCTGATAACACTTAAATCATTTACTTGAGCCCATTTTTTAGTGTGATCTCACATGCAAAGGAAGGAATTAGTTTTAAGCCAGTGACAAATACACTGTGGTTGCGCAGTCACATTTGTCAAAGCAACAAAGTGGAGAAAGATTAGGCAGCGGTCTCAAGGATAATCATTTGCTGTTCCAATCTTGACCAAAGGAAAATATTCTGAAACATAAACCGAGTGAGAGAATCAAACGAGGATGAATAGCTGAGAAACAGGCCTCTGTAACTTGGCCAAAACTCACATCAAACTGGCCATGCAGGCCAACTCTTAATGGCTGGATGCTGTGTTAAATCATTGTTTTTTTCTCAAACAACAGACAAGCTATCTGTTTCTTGTCATGGTGGGGCCATGGTCTCAGCTGTGGCATCTGTCTTATTTATGCAGTGACATACACAAAATTGACCTAATATTAAAAGTTGTTCATTGACCCCTTAATCCAGAGTAACACAATGTAAGTTTTGTAGTGTGCTTCAAATCATAGCTGCTCATTTCCATATAATAAAACATATAAAACTTATATTCAGTATTTTACATACACATACATTTCTCCTGTGGGTTCCAAGCAAAGTGTTCCAACTGAACACCAGGTCTGTGATCCAACTCACAACAAACTAAACATTTCTGCAATTTTCTCATTAAGAGTACAAGCTACTGGTTAGATCACCACACCACAGAGGAATGTAAGCTCCTTTTCTATGCTATTGACTCTCACACCAAATTGGACCTCAATGCTGATGGACCACACCACACATTCTGATGTCTTATGTGAACTGACTGTCACAGTCTGTGGAGTGAATGCTTTATCTAATAACAGAAGTGTTCAAATGTGTGCGAAGACATGAAAATGTGTGACAATAGTGCAAAAATAGTGCAAAAATAAAGGCGAGACTGTTGTTTCAGTGTAATCTGCTCAGTAGATTCTGTGTTCAGACTCTCTCGCGGCTGTTTGTACAGTGTGGATTCAGGCTGGGTCTGACTCAGGCATGTAGAAAGGATCAGTGTCTCCAGATTAGTTTATATGTTCAGCTTCCTGACGTTGTGACAGCAGGCCTGATGAGTACAGTATGGCCCCTTCAAAGCATCAAGCTCAACCTCATGACTGCTCAACCATGAATTACTGAGCCTCTTTCTCTTTCTTTCTCCCTCTCTCCCTTTCCGCCTTTGAGATATTGCTGAATGGGTGGCGAGAGGCAGACTGATTTACTAGCTTCATCCACTTGTTCTTAAAGAGAGGGACTGGCTCGTTTTTTTTAAGGAAGGCCACGGGAGCTTCAGTCTTACGCTGTGGGTTTGTCTGAATTTAGTGTCTGGAGTGTGTGGCTGTGTCGTTTTAGGGAGGAGGGGAGTCACAGACACCCCCCCACCACACACACACACACACACACACACACACACACACATACACACACACACACCCCCTTCATGTGGCCTGAGGACCGGGGAAGAACCAGTCTGCAGTAAATAACAGCAACTAAGGGATACTTTATGGGCCTAATGAATGCTTTATGGAGCTCTCGCTTTCACTAAATGGCTCGGTTACATGCTGGAGGTATGATGTTTAGAACAGAGGGAGGGGGAGATGGAGATAGAGGCTCTCAGTAGCAGACAGGGAACCTCTGAGTGGATCTGTGAACACGCCGAACAATTTACGAGACTCTTTAACAAAGAACTGCGAATGGAAAAGAAACGCATATTAATCCTGCTGTGTGCAGCCATGCTAACAGAGAACATTACTAGAGTGTTCGTTAATTATATTCTACAGGTTCTGAGACGGCTAAACTGCAACATTCCCCAAATAATATTTCTGCTATGTTCATATAATATACGCTGTAATAAGGTTCTGCTTCACAATGTAATTAGAATGTTAGCATTATTTTTAAATTAAATTATGCAGCAATGTTGTATGAACATTTATAAACGTTAACGTTCTAAGAACACTCAGAAAACGTTCATACCTATTTGTCAATTTGCTGAGTGAAATTGACACATCTGCTTGATTTGCAATTTGGCTTGGCTTGGTTTCACACATAAATAACTGAACCATAGAGTTGAAAATGTATTGGTAAAGCTCTTTCAGTCATTAGTCAGAAATACAGTAATGGAAATGCACTTTGCCAAGTGCACAAATAAAACACAAAAATCACCAAGCATACAAACTGTTGTAATTCCTACACCGTTCACCTGATTTGGATGTAAATCCCCTCAAATTAAAGCTGACAGTCTGCAGTNATTGTGGTGGTGTATAGAGCCAAAAATGTTAGAATTGTGTCGATGTCCCAATATTTATGGACCTGACTGTATATACATAACATTTGTGTATTACATGCAGTGTTTATTTATTTTCTGTATTTGTCCAGATATTCAGAACACATGGCATTTCTGTAGCACTACAGCTCTGTCCTTTGGCTCAGTTTGTGCCTGTTTACCAGCTCACATGTGCAAAAAAAAAAAATACTGCCTGCATCCAATAATACACACCATTTTTAGTTCACTACATGGTAAACTTCCTGTTAAATCTTTTTCTCACTGCAATCAAACCGCACTAGTTTGGAACCAGCTCAGTCGATATCAGACTGCTTGTTTTGGGGCGCACCTGACAGTGTTTGCTGTGTTCTCACCTGCCTAAAGGAGGAAATTCAAATGGACTAAACGCTGTATATGTGAAAGCATCATAAAATTGTGGAAAATTATGTAACTTCTACTGCTACAGGTGCTGAATATTTAATATGTATATGAATATGTAACTTGCTATACTGGTAATACCACTGAATTAAAAAAAAAAAAAAAAAGACTTACATTTATGCAACAAAACCAAGCCTATTTCTCAAATAAATACTTTCTTATTCCTGAGTCATGGCTGGAAAGAGTTAACCAGCCTGCCTCTATAGATACTTCCTTAATGCAGTCATCACTCAACGAGCGTCTGTCTTTCTGCATTATAGGGCAAGTAAAGCAAAGAGAGGAGATGGGGAGAGGCAGAGAGTGAGTAACTGCAAGAGAAGCACAGTTCCCAGACTGCGAATGTGAAAGAGGTAGAACAAGAGCAGGCAGAGTGGCTTGAAAAGGAAAAGGAAAAGTCAGTATGTGCAGGAACAGAAAAGAAGGTTAAATGACAGAAAAACAATCGAGCGCGCAAGAGACTGAGGACGTGTGATAGCTGCGATGACTTTTGTTTCTCTCGAAACAGCCAAAAACAAAATTGACCTTGTTTTCCAACATAGTTACATAAACTCTAATCTTTTTCATCTCATTTGTCAGTGGTCTGCTGCTTTACACACACACACACACACTCACACACACACACACGTGCTCGCTGCCAGAATTTAGGATACACATTCACATTGCAGGCTGAAATGCATCCTGCTGAACCAGAGTAGGAACTGCAGGAACACAGGACAGGAAGGGAAGAGGAGTGGATTATGTAACTACCCCTGACTGCCTATCAGTCACAGGAGGAGAAGGCCTGCTGTGGGTAATCATGTTAAAATGTTATCAGATATTTCATAGAGGGAAGCTATGGAGTCAGACTGAGATCTTTAATAGTGACAAGAAAGAAAATATCATAATGTCAGCTTTTATTGAGTTGCAAAAAATAATTATATATTTCAAACAAAACTGATGAATCATAAAACTATTATTATTTAGCTATAATTCTTTTGTTCAGTACTTTGCAGTTCACTTGTTTGCAGTATTCTAGTTTAGCACTGCCCATTTTTGTTATTTTCGGTATTAAGTTGTTTAGAGTTCCAGCTCCAGTTTATTTAAAAACCTGGTACCCTGGTTAATGGTAGTTAGTAAACTCCATTAAACTGACCAGCACCTAAAGCTTGTAGCCAAAAGTTAACAGCGGCTGATGTTTTTGTGTAGTGCTACATGTCTCTGCTCCTTCCTTACAGCTTCTCCCTCAAAAAGAAGACAAAACTGAAGTGTAAATAAACTTAAGAAATGCACATGGAAAATATATTGCAGAAAAGTCAAACGCAGAGTAAAAGTCTTACCAAAAAGAAAAAAGTGTTCCTCATTTTTGTAATATCCAAACTTTAAATATCTAAATAATATAACTAAAATCTACATTATCACTGAAGCCTGTTTTCTTTTCTTGTCCTCGTTACAGCAGGTATTGTGTAAAAGGAAGTGCAGGAGGAGAGCTTTCCTTTGGTTACTGAGGTTAAGTTTATGGTTAGGTTTAGGTGCTGCATAAGCATTAGTTAGCTGTTCTAATTAAGCAGTAATTACGGTATGTCAGTGGAAGGACCTCACATGGATAGTAAGATAAACATACGTGTGTGTGTGTGTGTGTGTGTGTGTGTGTGTGTGTGTGTGTGTGTGTGTGTGTGTGTGTCTGTGTGTAGCTGGGTGGCTGAGTGACTGGGTGGCTGGGTGTGTGTATATACACTTACTTATTTTGTGTATCTGTGTGTCATTTAAAAGGTAATGTCCATTCCTATACATCTCCAACACCTTCTCTAGGTGAGCTAGAGTCTTATCTGTGTCCCAGAGAAGCTCCCCTAAAACACACACACACACACACACACACACATACAGTTAACATTTGTTCCGCATACCCCAAAGCTTCTCTGTTTATGGAAAATGAATCACATGATAACATGCACACAAAAAAAAAAAAAACAGTAAATCAGTTGAGAGTAAGCTCTTTATGATACAGCGGTTTATGAAACACAGATATCATCAAAGCCCACACACAGTATCCACATCTTAACGGCCTGTTACACCCTAGAAAGGCAGATTTCAAACCCTGTGTGACATTCCATCTAGCCTGATGAACAAGCTGATAGGAAGTACACAGAAAACATGGGAGGGGATATAGGAGGACAGAGAGAGAGAGAGAGAGAGAGAACTATACGAAGAAAAACATCCCAAAGAGGAAAGGGAAATAAGCAGGATTCAGATTCTAGCTTGTACAATCAGAGTGTGTGAGAGAGAACATACTGACCTGTAGAGTTGACGATGCTCGCGAGGAGAGGCCTCAGGGCTGTGGGAGCACTGTGAGGAAGCAGGTAGGTGAAGAAGAACCTGGAGACAACAATAAGAAGAAGAATTACTGAAGCTACAATACAGCAAAGAATAAACAATCTTGCAGCTCTCATGAGTTCATATTGTTTCAGTTGTAACAAAGAAAGCAGTCTCAAACTTCTGTAGCCTCTTAGGACCTCTTTAACTGTAAAATAAATTCCCTGGACAGATTTCAGTAGATATTTATTATATGATTATAATTTAAATGTGTACAATAATATATTCCAGTAGTATAATACAATCATACAATATGTATGGGCGTCTTTGGGAGAGCTTTCTATTCCAGAATTGTTCATCAATAGAACATATTAAGTCCAAGTTAAAATTATTTACAGGCCAACTTGTTTGAGTTATTGAGGTTTGGATTAAACCCATTCAATTCAAGTGACCAGTCAAATATGTTAATAACTATAAGAACCCAGTAATAAATATAATAATTTTGATAATGATAGGTTGTGATTTCCAGCACTGTAAAGTAAACAAAAGATAATGGACCTCCTGGCTATGGTTCACAGACCCCATTTTGAGAACGACTGTAATATAGAGCTAACTGAACATCATAAGTATAAGTAACATCCGTATCATTATTGCTTCAGTTCTGGGTCCATGGCCGGTGCTTACCTGTAAGCATTGTATAGATTCCTCTTCTCATTAATACCCTGGCAGTAGCCGCTGATGCATGGGAGGGTAAAGTTGCGAGCGGGGAACTCTAGGAGGCAGTCAGTAGGTGAAGAGGATGAGCATGGCGTGTCCTCCACACTGGCGTCGTCTAGGTCGGTCACCTTTAGCTCTCCATCCACCAGTACAAACTGCCTGGGCCTGAAGTCCAGCAGGGTGAGAGAGCCGAGTGGCGAGTGGGCCAGGTAGTGTAGCAGACGTGCCAGACTCAGGCAGATCTACAACACATTGTGACAGGGGAAAATGTCAGTTTTGTTCTTCCAGATTAAATGATATATGACTTAAGTATATATCAAAATTCTTCATCTTTACTGTGCACAAACCTTTTGTTTACTCTAAATGTGCTATACTTTGTGTGTCTGTGTGTGTGTGTGTGTGTGTGTGTGTGTGTGTGGTTGTTTCACTCTCTTATCCATACAATCTCTCAAAATACCACTTCAGTATGTGTATGCAATTATATATATGTGTGTGTGTGCGTGCCCCAATGATTAGCATTCCTATTCTGCCCCAGGGTGTTAGGGGTCAGATGAGGGCAAGTGAGACCGGGGCCATTGGTGTTGAAGAAGAAACGTGTCATACAAGCTGTAGGCAAATCCCCACTACCAATAGAGCACGCTGAAGCTGGAGGAACAGAGCAAAGGAGAAGGGAGTGGTTGAACACATTGCTAGACAAAACCTGGTTTTAATGTACTCAGGATTAGGATGCACTTAAATGGGCTGAACTGTGTGTGGGTTTTTTATTCTTGATGTAATCAAGCAAAAGTTTGGTAGAACTGCAAAGAGAAATGAATCCCTTTGATTTCTTTAAATGTTTAAACCTTGAGACTAAACCTGCAAACAGCTTTTACAGAAAGAAGAGTCAGTGTTGTTCCATTCAATGGTGATGGCTTCAAACAGTTGATGAGTATTTGAAAAATGCTTCCTGGTTAGTTTATGTTTAATGTGAGACCAAATATTCTCTATAGGGTTCAAATCTGTTCTCTGACCAGGCCGAACAGTCTGATAGACTTGTTCTCAAGCCACTTTTTGGTGGTCGTTGCAGTGTGGACAGGAGCATTCTCTTTTTGAAAACTAACATCTGATCATTCCTCTTTAGAAAACAACTTTTCGATTGTGGATAGCAAGTCTTTCTGTGATATTCTCCTGTATTCCAAAGCATTCATTGACGTTTCACAGTGAAGCAGCTCACCAGGACCAGCAGCTGAAAAGGCTCCCCACACGATGACACCTCTTCCTCCATGCTTAACTGTGGTAGAGATGCATTCACTATTGTATTACTCACCAGATCTTCGAAGACACTTTTTTGAAGCACCATGCAAGTCAAATCGTGATTCATCAAATCGTGATTCATCACTCCACACAACTCTGCTGAATCACTCTGAATCAAACTTTCCATATTCTTCCAAAAGCTTCATTCTGCCATTGATGTTTTTCTGAGACAGCAAAGGCTTTTTAACGCTTTTTTAACATCTACTAAAAACATAAGCTGCATTAGATAACCATTTGATAGGCATGGCGGATCATAAAAGACCAAAAGTTCACTCAGGTACTTTGGCACGAGACAATTCAGGGCTTTATAGGTCATTAGTAATATTTTATAATCAATAAGAAATTTGATTGGGAGCCAATGCAGTGTGGATAAGATGATGCAATGTGTGGGGTGATGTGGTCATATCTTCTGGTTCTAGTAAGGACTCTGACTGCTGCTTTCTGGACTAACTGGTGCTTGTTTATTCATCTACTGGAACATCCAGACAGCAAGGCTTTACAATAATGCTTTATTATTCTCCCTCTGCTCTCACATGCTAATCCTGAGATACCAGTGATCCTGACCCCTTCCGCTTTCCGGACCAGTATGATCCATCCTGTTGCCCTACTTCTGGTTGGAGTTCTCTTCGGTTGAGATCGCTCGCTGCAGCTGGGGGTGGCCCACATGGACAGCCTGAAGATCAGTGGGATTGCTGGGGATGGTGCCACTTGGGGGCCATGGACGGATCTCATATGGGGAGTCATACTGTGATGGCTTGGGACTGCGATTGCTGTGGTGGCTTTGGGGCTGCGGTTGCCATGGGCAGCTTTGTACTCAGGACTTTGCATTACTGGTTGCATAATTGCACTATTTGTCCATGTAGCGCACATTATTTTCAGAGCAGGTTTAATTGAAAAGTCCACGTGTCTCACTCTGACTCTGTAGGGGCCATGGCCAAGTGCAGTGGCTTTGAAAGCCTTCATCATTGCGCACAGGAAATGGCTCTGGATGTAAATGAGCCGTTTGGTAGTCAGCAGTTTTGCTGTCGTCCCCAGAGCCTATTAGTTCCTCATATGCAATTCAAATGTTCCTAAAGCCTTGCTGTGGTGGTTCTTTTTTGTTCAATGTGCACATGGCTGGACAGTACTTCCCGGAAAAGATGGGAAATTGTGGAGGATATTTAAATAAGCCTGCTTCACGTCGTACAACGGAATCAGTGAATCAGAAATGACTTAGGTGTGAATAGGTTGTTAAAGCTGAAATAAATTTAAGGCCATATTGAATAATTTGTATAGTCAATTACTGTATGTCTGTGAAATGAACATGGGGTACTCAGTAGCAATAAGTAATACAAAAACGATCTTGTTCACGAGTCTTTTCTTTTTTTTTTTTTTTACATGCGTCATTTCTTTTCACATGATGTATTCTTTTTACATACAATACTCATGTATGCCTGAACAGAGTGCCAGCAAAACAGTAACAAGAAAGCATGTAAAACTATGGTGTAAATGATTTTTGGATGTGATGTCAACAATAATAGACTATGTAACCTATTTAGTATTTAATTAAAGGAAGGAAAAAAACTTTTGATGCAAAAATATAATACCATAGTTCTATTTTGTGAATCAGTCAGTGATTTAAAAGAACTGACAGTATAACACTATATTGTATTAAGTGTATTGTAGCAGAATTTATCCCAATACTGTTATTATGTCATCATATTGACCAGCTCATATGTTAATTCATTCATATTCCTAATACCTTTTAGGTGCTTATTTTGCCAGGAATAACTAACTACATCTTATTGCTAGCATGTTACACAAACATAAGCTTGTTTTTGCATTACGAGCTAAAAGTATGAATTTTCTAAAGTGATTGTCATGCTTCACTTTTAAAATCTACTTTATTCCACATCATTAATAGATTTTAAGAGCCCATGACAAATTCCAAATTCAGAGCTGCCTTTTTTCACACTCACTACAATCAAAATTGAAACTGATCCCAAAGCCTTTATGATTTGGACTACTGGAAATTCAGTCGCTATTACTGAGAAATGGAGCAGGAAAGTTAACCTGGTAAATATACTTTACAGAATACCAAAGTATGTGTTGCCGAGGTCTAGTTTCATGGCCTTTCATTTGAGAAACATTAGGACTGGCAATGCAAAGCCATTCTCGACCCTGAAAAACAATCGGAGTGTTGAGGGGCTGACGAGTCCGCATTGAATTCTCTGTGAATTGCTGTGCTGAGTCATATACTGCTGTGATGACACATAGATGAGTGTGGCGCACTCCACCGAAATGCCTGCTGTGTGCTTCCGCTGCAGGCTGTGTGTGTGTGTGTGTGTGTGTGTGTGTGTGTGTGTGTGTGTGTGTGTGTGTGTGTGTGTGTGTGTGTGTGTCTATAAAAATGCATGTCAATCTGAATCTACAGCTTTATATATGGACTAAAATAGTACCAAACCGATGAGCTCTTGATATGACATAGTTAAAAAAATAATCTGGAAGCTCTAAGACTGGTCAAAACCCCAAAAAACACAGTTTAAAAATTCTGTAATGTCAATGCTGCAAAGTCTATACATTGAGACTATTCATACCACAGCACCGTTGAATTTTGTTCTGATTGATCAGAAGGTTTCTATAGCAACACAGCTTGGACAATAGCGCCAGCTGCTAGGTAAGTTGCTCCTTCTAATACATCATTGTCTCATCATTGCATGGAGGATGTGCCACATGTGTACTTGTGAATATAGTGAAGTTTTCTGTGGGAAGATTTTTATTTAGCATTTTGGAAGGAGTCTCCAGTGTCAGCACACTAACAGTCAGAGGAACTGCTGTAACTTTAACTTTATGGAAAAGTCTTCAGGACAAGAGAGCTTTTGCAGTTTCTCGGTAACATAACAGGCTGTTGAGGGAACGATTTTTTTTAGCTGTTATAAGGGACAACAGGAATTGATTTGTTTTGGATGTTCCACAGCAGTAAATGTAACTATAAAAGGATAGGAAAGTATGCTATGTAGTTCTTTAATGAAATGGAATTTTTGGCAAATTGTTGTGGTATAAGAGGATTAAAACTGTTCGTAGCATGCTGTTACTGAAAAATGATCAACTTCTGGGTGGTAACAGTAACTCTGCTTCATGTCAGCCCCCATCACACCACCACACTGATGATTACAACAGCTTGTACCAAAATTATAATATGGATTATGTATTATAATTTACACAATATAATATAGCACTATAAAATTATAATATAGGGCTAAACTAAATGGCAGATAGTGCTTTATAAACAGAAGTAATTGCTGTAGAGATGTAGAGATGCACTGTGCTGTGATTTTATACTCTGTAGCCAGTTCTTAATTCCTCAGCAGGAGCGTCACTGGTCACAGGAAGTAATAGGAAATTATTTTCCTGCCTTGCAGTAGTGAGGACAAGCTGTAGGGTCAGCTGGGTGATATCTATGCCACACGTCAGGAGGAAAAGGATGTAGCCAAGGATGCCACGTGCTGGATTTCAGCAGGTCTACCAGAGAACTGAGCTGAACTGAACTGAGCTCAGCAGAAAGCACAGGACAGAAACCGAATCTCCGTCTCACACTGCAGCCAGACCCGACTTTACACAGCTAACTTACTGTTACTGCACTCAGTTAGGTCTGCATATAAATCTAAGACAATTAACATCAATCTGTCTTCATGCACCTCATCTGCGTACAGAGTGTAAGGAATGAAACTTTTCATTCTCAGTGAGTCTGATTCCGTGTTCGGTTGCCGCGGTTCAGTATGTACAGTATGAGCAGTTCCTTGAACCCCCTCCCACTCTTCCTCCTACAGCAGACACACACTTGATGGAATGTGTGATATGGTGCAGACGCAGAAACACACTCACTCTAAACCGCTCTTCCCAGGGTGTCTGCAGCAACTGGATCATCTCTAGAGGGCTGCCCAGCTCCGTGATAGCTGTCACCGTGTCCTTGATATCATTGCTGTCCTGGTAGCAGTAGCCATACAGCTGTGGACAAGAGAGATCGAGAGAACACAGGGTGTGTGTGAGAGAGAGATAGAAAGAGAGAGAGAGAGAGAGAGAGAGAGAGAGAGAGAGAGAGAGAGAGAGAGAGCAGTGATATTAGACTGTCAATCTGGTGAGATAACAGCACTGTGTAGAATTTCACTGTTTTGACTCACACAGGGAAGATTTGTGTGTGTGTGTGTGTGTGTGTGTGTGTGTGTGTGTGTGTGTGTGTGTGTGAGACTGGTGAGGGCAGACCAGAAGAGTGAAATATCAGATTAGAGATAAGAGTAAATCAGTACCATGCTTTATAGTCAGCAGCTGTCATGAGTGAAGTACAATGAGCCAGTAATATTAGGTATGGAAATTTAATTAGGAAGCTAGATCATATGAGTATGTGTAAAGCGAGTGCATGGGGTGGGGTCTGGGGGAGTGCAGAGTCACTAAGTGTCCTTTTCCCTTCATACCGCTGAGGCATGCATGCCTCTGCATTTGGCGCTTTGCTTACAGAAACATTTTCTTTAGCTAATTTGAGCCAAAGAAGCTAGTTAAACTTAAACAGCATGAAATTTCATCTGGAAGCAAAAACAACCTGTGGCAATGTGACCGACCCATACCACCACCAGTCTCTGGCTACAAAGGGGGAAACGCCGAGCATGTTTATTAGCAGATCAGAGCCAGTCTTCTTCCTCTCTCATTTTTTTTTTAGCGGCTAAGTTCGCCTGGTTTGCAGTCAAATCTCATTAAAGCATATAGTCCTCTCTTGCACTTGAATCATTAAAAGGAACCCTCTGCAGTATGTTTGTGCGTGTAGTAGTAGTGGTAGTGTGTGTGTGAGTGTGTGTGTGTGTGTGTGTGTGTGTGTGACTAATTTTAGGAGGGAACACATACACAGTGCTATACTCTCACACCAGGCTGGATAATATTCTGCGTACATACTGACACCTGCAAACAGAATTTAACATCTATTCCTGGAGTAACACAAACGATTCCTGCCATCACTTACATCTGATACAATAGCGAAGATGCTAAAAATGACAGTGGCAATGCCATGTATCTTAGTCTCGCTTAGCGAACGCCATCCTTCCACACATGTTCACAAAAACACACACTGGAAGGACATCCACTGCTACGGATTGGGCGTGCCTGGCACATGCATTTTTAGCCTGGGAGAAAGTTATAGGTGGTGTGTGTGTGTGTGTGTGTGTGTGTGTGTGTGTGTGTGTGTGTGTGTGTGTGTGTGTGTGTGTGTGCTAGCCATGTGACTTGAAAGGAAAGCACTCTGGGCAGGGTTTGGTGGAAAGCTCTTGTCATACCACCCTGCTCCTGGTGTTGAAAGAGCATGCACTCGAGGAAGCATACAATTCCTCATTCATTTCTGTTCAGCTCATTTGAAAATTCTGAGTCAGCTGCTATTGCAAATATTATCACTGTTGCCATGATGTGGTGTTTTATCAATGCTTAACGGTTTACCGGACTCGATAAAATATCATAGTTCTGTTGTGACGAATGGTGTGAATATGGAATGAGTATGATCTGATGTCAGACCACTGCTGCTAACAGGCCAGTGGCAGATGTGGAACCAGAAGCCAGGACTCAATTTATGATTAGACACTTTCTGTCTATTATCAACATGCTTCATCTAAGCAGTGTGTGTGTGTGTGTGTGTGTGTGTTAGTGTGTGGTAGACTCCACAGTGTTGTGTAAGGAAGATAACATGCAGGAGCTGACGTTGTCTGCTCGACCACATGGTGCCATTTTGTCTGAACTCAGGTCAAAGGTCAACCTGCCTGTCTGGTCTGTTTACTATGAGTGTCATTGCATTTCTCCAGTCCTGCTCTGTGTCTGTGTTTTTTCACAACACTCAATTTAAATGCAAGAAAGCTTCTTTATCACAATTTTAAAGACACTCTTACAATATATTTGCTGCTGAAAAGATTGCAAGAGAATATTCCTCTAATCCATTTTCTTTGTTTCTATCTGGAACATGCAGCACTCCAGGGAGACTGTCATGAGCACACAAGACAGAAAATGACTCATGCACACTAAAGCTATGCCTTGGTTTTAAACTAATTTACATTTTTGCTCCAGAAACTCCTAAAAGAAACACAAGGCCTCATCACGGATCTAATCCAATTTGCACTGTTAGCTGTTAGGATAAAATCACCAGCATTAAATGGAAAGAAAATGCAAAAGCAAATGGCCTTTATTTCTGGTCTGTATGTTTAAAATAATGCATTAATGTTTGAGGTCTTTCCAGGACTTGATGTAAACAAGTGTCAAATGTACACAAGTGTCAAAGTGATGCCTGCTCCCTGGTCCAAAAGCAAGATTTCTTTTTATCCATAATGCATTAGGAAGTTGGGAGCAAAAGCAGCAGCAGATCACAATTGCAAATGCATAGGAAATCCATGGAAGGAAAAGTTATGAATATGTAGGGTTAGTGCTTGGCTCATTTCTTACAAGCGTATTTGGGAGAAATCAAACACAATAACGCTCACACTTCCTGTAAATTTTGTGTGACACTAGATTGGAAAAACACCTACAGTCATTGTACGTGTTATGACATTTCCATATTTAACGGAATGGGCAAAAGTTGTGACATGTTAAATCAACTTTGTAGTTTTTTCCAGTCTTCTGTATCTCACTTTCCACAGTGCGCAGCCAGAAAATGTCTTGTTGCAGTATGATCAATACAGTAGACGCATTCATCCTTAGTACAGGTGCTAATGCTAAAAACCATGGACAGTACAGAGTGCACAAGAAGCTCACTTCAAGTAAAGTAAATGAGAGAAGCCAAGCATCTATCTATCCAACTGCCAACCATACCAACCCAGACTGTACGCCAACACTCCAGGGCCTGCACAAACGCATTTCTGTATGAAGTGTTATTAATTTGTAAATACACACTTCGCCTGACACGGACACGTCTGCCTCTGCCACAGTCTTTTAACGAGGGCACCCTGGCAGCGCATCAAAACGGCCACGGGGATGGTGATGTTTGTGTAATGGGACAGGCCCATGTTAGCCAGGTGTGTATGGCTCTGGGTCACTGAACGAGCAACTGTCCACTAGAACAAGAGGGGCTCAGAGACGTGAACGTGATCCTAATCGCACGACCCGTGTGGGTGGTGAATTATAGCAGGGATGAGATTCAAGCCTGCGTTAAGTGTGTGTGTCATGTGTGTGAGAGAGTGAGTGTGTGAAAGGGTGGGTGTGAGGGTATAAATTAGTGCCCTATTTGCATCAGAATTTGGATGGAACGCTGCTGGAAAAACCTCTGAGTCAGTTCTCCCTCACTGGAAAACCAAACTTTCATCACTGATGTACTGTGCTTTTAACATTTTAAAAAATCATTAAAACTTATTTGCTGAAGGATGCAAGTACTTGCAAAAGTATTAAATATGAGCATAAACACATCATGCTTTACCACTACTACAGATTCAGCAAGATTTTCTAATAGTACGAACCGCCGTAAGGACAAATCCTTCACAAACGCCACTTAATAAAATCCAGCAAAGCTAACGCCATCATGATGACAGCATCTAAATGAAATCTCTTCACCTATAAATATTTGCACAACACCCCCCTCCCTCCTTTTTGGAATCTGGAGCTGTGAACTGAACCACTTAAAATAATAAAGAGTGGTCTTTAAGAGTTTGCGTGCAGCAGAAAGAGCGTAGGAAAGTGTGAGATAGAAATCAACGTTCTCCTCAAGCTGCCTCGGCAGCCAGAAAGTCTGCTCAAACAAACAGCGTGGAGCGGAGACACAGAGCAGGACAGGACCGTAACGCCTCAAAGGAATTCAGGCCCGTCCTGAGGAGAGCTCTTGTTGAGTAAGCACTTTCATTCGGGAATTCCAGGAGGTTAAGTCATTGACAATGCCGTAGTCAGTGCATCTTTGCTTATCGTGGAATGATTACTGTAACATTAAGGGGACCTTTCGCAGTCAGTAGATCTGCTCAGACTGGCAACTTAAATATGATTTATGGTGTACCAAGTTCAGTGGGAAAAATAATTCTAACATCCAAAATCAAATAAATAAATAAATAAATGTTACAAAAATTACAAACTAAATTCTGGACATATATATCAGTTTCAAATATATGTTTTTTGTGAGTTTTTATTATTATTTTATTTATTTCTTATTTTATTTAATTTTTGTCGTTTTTTATTATTATTATTATTATTTATTTTTTATTTAATTTTATTTTTGTGGGTTTTATTATTATTATTATTATTATTATTATTATTATTATTATTATTATTACTCTTCTCTGTTCTGGCACCAAGGCGGTGGAATGAACTTCCCCTAGATGTCCGAACAGCTGAGTCACTGGCAGACGTCAAACGACGTCTAAAGACTTACCTCTTCCTAATGTACTTTAAGAAAAGAGGTATTGTCTGAGCGCTTGTCTTTCACCTCCCAGCAGAGCTCTTCGACTGATTGTATTCCTAGTTTGTGACCTAGCGAGCCAGCATCAGAATGTATTTTTGATAGACTTCAAAGCACTTTTAATATAAGGATAAGGGCGTCTGCCAAATGCCGTCCATGTAAATGTATTATCATTAGCATTATTATCATTATCATTATTATTGTTGTTGAGAGTACAGTACTTGGTGATGTACATTCTCTACAGTGATGAACAAAAACATGAAGGCAGGTCAGAGCTTCAGAGTCAGACTGCGCTGAAGCAACTAAGCGCTGAAAACGTAAAGTGTGTGAAATCTAATCCACAGTGAAGCACTAACGTGCAGTATGGCCACTCAGAGTACACAATCAGATCTAGGAAATAAATCCTATTTGACCTGTTATGTGGAGGAAAAGGCTTAGGAGCAAAATATGTTAAGAAATAAGGTCCAAGGTCCTTACTTTTTTAAGAAAGTCATTTTAGTTAGTGTTTTTAAAAGCAAAAAAAAAAGCGAGTTGATCTGATTAAACTGTTTATCTGATTAAAGGGTTTAAACTGAGATTTATCAGTGGGGTTGCTTTACTTCTTTCATGAGTGCCAAAGGTGTGTAACCTTCAGTTTATGTACAGAGTTTTAACATTAATATCGTTGAAATATTGACTACAGTTTTTTTTTTTTTTTAGATAGGCTATTTGTTTCTACCTTACGAGCTTAATTTAATTCTGTATAGATTCTAATTCTGGCAGTAATACATTTATTAGAGCAGAATAAAGAAATGTTACTTTACTGTATACAGCAGCTGATAATTGCAGTCAATTTCCTTGACTGCAGGAATGCATGTGTAATTTTAAACTGAAAGCATTTCTCTGTGAAGCACCTTGAAAGTAGTACACGATTATTAGTATTAGTAGTATTATTATTAGCACCATTACATTTGAATGTAACTGTGAATTACATTATTATTTATTATTAAATGATAGTGCCAAAGCACCGCTCCACTTGCAGTTTACATAAACGAATGGTGCCTGAGATCTGCTCTAGTACATCACACTACATCTGGTATTTTTGAGGCTGTTCTCTTTTTTTAAACTTCCTTCCTGTGGAAGTGGGAGGTTAAAGTGTTAACCCATGTTTAATTACAGAAAGGGCTCAGGCTCGGGCCTCGGCCCCTCTCACGTCCTTCTCCCTGCCGAAAACAACCCTGGGGGTCTCTGTGTACAAGACATCTAGCTTTCACATTAACACTAGCTGCTGCTTAATGATTATCTGTCTCTCAGTGTGTGTGTGTGTGTGTGTGTGTGTGTGTGTGTGTGTGTGTGTGTGTGTGTGTGTGTGTGCGTGTCTACTTCACATGTACACAAATAACAGATATGATCTGATATACAAATGTAAAAATATATTTCCAGTACAAAACTCCTGATCAGCCCACTGAGAAGTGAAGTAGAAACACCTCGACCCATTATCCTGCCTACACACACATACACACACGTACAGACAGGTAACACACACATTCATCAATTCTGTTTATTCATCTTTTGCACTCCNCTGAGCACACTCAGGCTGCCTCTGGCATTATCTCCATCTCTGATCTCCACCGATCCGTCTTGTTCACACTCACACAAACATGGCAGAGGGCACGAGAGTCACTCGGCTCTGCCTGAGGCGTAATCACCGCCCGACTACTAACACCCCACCCCCGTCTGCAACCCACACCACACTCACGTAGTTCTGCCCGTATCACATACACCTATTTATACCTATGTATCAGGTGTACACTCCCATCGGAAACGGAAAACTTGCAGACGCTTCACTTCTGGATGTGCGTTAGAGATGTTAAGCACAGACATCACCACACACTGTTCTACCGACTTCAGAGAAAGAGAAGGTCCAGTTTAGGTCAGAACCATGCTACGTGCACTCCTACTGAACCCCGGCCTGGTTTTAATCAAGCCATCATATCAGATCTCACCTCTGACCCTTCGGACTGCACAATTCTGTCTAACATGCTCCTGCCAAAGAAAACGAAAAGCAACACTCTGAGCCTTAGTTTGGTCAGGCTTTCGCTCAGGCAGCATAAATCCAGTACTGTATTTTAATGCTTAATGTAGATGATAATACGTGAATCTTAATGCTCGTATTATGGAGGTATCACACATAAATGCTGCTTATAAGTTTAAAAGTATTATTCGAAAAATATGGCTGGTGCATTTAGTTGATGTGTCAGCAGCCACGGGCTCGGCTCTGCTCTGCTCTGCTCTGCTCTGCTCGGAAGCACACGGCTGCAGCCCAAAGACGTGGCACTGAAACGTGAATGCATGCTCACTGAAGTTAAATCCTGACACTTTACTCCTTAGACGCATCCCTGCATGCTAGTCAATCAGCCGTAACATTTCTGCCATTTTGTTTGTGTCAGTGTGTGATTACGACAGACATAAGGACTATTTCCAAGCGAAACAAACTAACGTATGAGCATGTGTGCAGCAACAGAAATGTTTTTACAATCTCAGTTATAATCGAATGAATAAAATACAATTTTAAAAACACATTGCGTATTACAAACAGCCAGGAGCAAGAGAGTTCCTAAACCGTGCCATATTCAACTGGTCTATCCATCTCTTGGGGGAAAAAAAACAAGAAAGAGAGAAAGAAAGAAAGTGTGACTAATGGTCTAGAGGTTTCAGCTAAGCATGGTTTATCCATGTAATCATTATTGATTCAAACAAAACCCTTACATTACAAAAGAAGTGTAAAATCATAAACAGTACACATCCACTGAAAACAAATGAGAGGAAGAGCATATGGCCTGAGGCACGGACAGAGCTTGAGACTATAACTAATAAGCACCAAACCTTGTTTACAAAACAGATTTTTGTGTGATAGCCTAAAGAAAAAAAAAACTTTTACCAACACACAGCAAAATCCAGCTGAATTCAAAGTTCCAGGGTTTATTTTAGCCTTAAAGCTAAACAGTGAGAGTTCATTTACTTAACAGAGGTGTCAGTTCAGCACTGTGGGTGTTGACTCAGCTAGCGGAGGTGTTAATTCTACACTCTAGGTGTTAATTCTACACTAGGCGTTAATTCAAGACTGTAAAAGGAAATTCAACATTTAACGTGTTCAGTCAGTACTGGGCATTTTGGCTAAATGATAAACTGAAAATGTGTTCGGTGTACATTAGATACAGATCTCACAGAATAAGACAGTCGTCATTTTTAATTAATTAGTTGTTGTTTTTATTTAAAACTGGAAATAAACAGAAGGAATTAGAATTTCGAAATATGTCAAACAAAGTACATGTTCAATATCTTCAATATTTAATATTTAATTATTCAAATTGTAATGATTTAATTATTAAAGCACTATTTCTAGGTCCCTATTTAAATGTAAGCAAATTTGTGATATTGACCATGTTGACTGCTTTGTACAAAAGGTCCGATTTTCCTCATGTCTAATTCTTCTACTGAAGCATGTGCTCAGATGACACTCTGATGGATTTGATCTCAAATGGATCATAAGGTTTTGCACGAACTTGTGGAATCCATGCCACAAATTCATGTAAATATTTCAAAGATTCTACTTTTCACTCAATAATCTAATTTGTAATGAAAATTAAATTGCATCAAATTAGAACAGAACCCAAAATACAAGCATATATATATAATGTAAAACTGTTAATGGCCTACATCAGTGAATCTAAACTGATTTGATGAAAAAATCAAATGCATACAAAAATAAATAAATAAAAAGTCTGAAAATGTCTAATTTCATTCTTGCAGTGCAGCACCACTCTGAAGCCGGGTAACTCCTGGGTTTACATGCAGCTCATCATGCGGTTTACGACGCAAAGCTCTTCGGTGAGCTGCTTATTTCGGAGTGCTGCGGGCTGTAATGCGTGTTTCTGCGCTCATCTCATCGGCGCTGTGCTTTTGGGGATTTTAATTTCGCTAGACTTTCTTTTGTCTGGGGATTTCCGGCTCTGTGGGGCTCGTGCTGGAGCGATAAGGAGCAGCTGATTTAGACCCTGTGAGGAAAAATAAACCCCTAAACCTTCTGCAGTGCTGCATTCATTTATCTGAGTAGAAATAACTCTAATTTTAATTCAGCCCAGGTTTTAGCGCATGCGTCACACACACACACACACACACACACACACACACACACACGTTGCAACTTAATCAGATATTGTTTAAGTTTCGCTAATGAACTTTTTACAGAGACACGAAACGCCTCATCGACTCAAAGCCAAAACACAGACACGGATAAGGCGAGGAACAAACCACTCCAGACCACCAGCTCAACGACCTGTGGCCAAAGCAGTTATTCCAGTGATTAGAGATGGCTGATATTGGCTTTCAATAACTCTATAATCCAAACAAAAATCATGAAATATTTGATTGCATGTGCTACTAGATCATTCCCACGTGTGTGTCTGTAGAATAATGTGATCGGATCTAGCTATAACTGGTCAAGAAAACCAATATCACGTCATCAATCCCTAAACTACTAAACCCTCCAGTGTTCACGTGATTTATCCACCTTTATCCAGTAACCAGGACTCACTGATTTCCTCCGGATCTTTTTAATTTACTTATTTAAGTCCAGAAAACAGGCTTGACTGAAGAACTCATTTTCTTGTGGTTTAAAAGGCCTAACAGTTTCTCCGATTAAAGAACCATTTCAGCTCCCAGCTAAAGCAGCTTCACCTACAGCTCTGTTATTAACAGTATTAAAGAAAACAAATGGCAGTGTGTATTATCCACAGGAGCTGAATACACACACTTAGCTGAAGTGTTAGAATATAGCTGTGTGCTCATCTTCACACACCGCGCGTGAACATTCACACCTCCACTGCTTACTCCGCAAAAGAGCTGAACACAAAGGGACTGATGACGCAATTCCCCCAAATAATAACTTGTTTATTTTATAAGAAACAAACTGCTAGTCTTTAAAATAAATAAATTAATTAATAGGGCTGGTGGTGGTTTTAATCAGATGAGGAAAAAGATTTCATTAGACTTCACTGAGCTTAGGTTACTGGAGTTATTCAGTTATTTATTTGTTTTATTTGAGTTATTATTGATATATGAGGTCACTACTAGCCTGTGTTGGATGCATTGTTCAAAAAAAAAAAAACAGATTTGAAGATTACCTTGAGGATGTTGGGATGTTGCAGTCTCTCCATCAGTGTCATCTCTTTGATGATCTTGAATGAAGCGAGTCGGTAACAGTCCTCGGCTGAGCTGTACCTCTTCACGCAGCTCTCCATGTCGTGGCCGCTGAGGTCCACGGATTTGAGAGCCACGGAGAAGCTGGTGTTCAGCTCAGCTCGGTACACGGCTTTGGTGTAGCCCGAGCCCACAAACTGCACACTGCTGGCTCTCTCCAGAGCCCCGCAGCCGAGCACCGCGCCTGTAGCCGCCCGCCGCCTGGCCCCGTTACCGCGTGCGTGATCGCCCTCGCTTCTCCCCGCCGCTCGGTACTGATCCCAGCTGCTCGCCCGCTCCAGATCCATCAGCCGCCTGCGTTCAAGCGGTCGTGCAGCGGCGTCTTCGACCCGAGTCTGGTATCGCAGCACCTCTCCGAGCCTCCCCCGTATCTGTAAGCGAAGATCGCTGAGCGCCGCAGTGGTGCTGCTGGTGGTGGTGGTGGTGCTGGACTCCGGAGCCGATGCGGTTCCAGGCGCAAAGTGCTCGCTGACGTGAAGCCGAGGTGAATGCGTCTCTGTGAAGGAGCTCTGGCGCGCCGCGTCGCGGCTGTGCTGCGGCTCGAAGCCGGGCACGAAGAGCACGTTCATGAGCGTGCCGAGACAAAAGGAGAAGCAAAACGCCGCCGCCAGCACGGTTTTCCGCCGCTTCATCTTGTTCGTGATTATTATGACGAGCAGCAGATAGCTCGGCTTGCCTCCGCCGAGCAGCCTCGCAGCCCGAGGCAGCCTCGCAGCTCGGTGCTCAATTGTGTAGATGTGAAAAGGGGGTAAAAAAAAAACCCACTAAGACGCGGCTCTCTGGATTCGCTCTCTGGATGATACAGTGCGCAGGCTATATACGCTCTCACGTCTTCATCTCGCAGTTATGATTTAAGATCCACCCCATTTTAGGACTGATCGCAGTGACACTTGGCTCGTCGGCGCGCGCTCGAGAGCCGTCGGCATCGGGGGTCTCCCCACATGGGTCCGTCCCGCTACAGCAAGCCTGCGCGCCGAGGTGCGACTCAAACACGCATGACGTCAGCGTGACTGACAGCTGACTCCGGCGCGCGCTGAATGCTGTAGTTTTGTCCGCAGTTCGCATGCCAATAGACCATTTATAGATAGTAACCGCGCAGGACTACGATTCCCAGCGTGCATTTCTACCTTCCAGCGAAGCAGCGGCCAGAGCGAGGGGCGGATCTACAGAGCTCTAAAACGGGCTCTGGGATTAACGAAGTGGCACAAAAAAAAAAAACACCCTGAATCTTTCTAGTAAATGAAGGTGGTCAGTCTTAGGCTACCACACACAAGCTGCTTTGTTTTATGCATAAACTGAGAGATGATTTCACATCATGCATTTTCACATTCTTATGCATTTCCACCTTTACACGTAGTCCAGGTTCAGAATAATGATTTCTGATAGCATTTTAATAGCACATCAGAACTGCTCTATTAAAGCAATCACTGGGATTGACCTGTGATATACCCAGCTCCCCAAAAGCATTTTCTCCCGACTGATCCTTGGACTGCATTAGACTTTCAGCTGCTATTCTAAATTAATAGTCCATTCCGTTTTGGACTGAAGTTTTGTGAGCCCTTTTGCCGTTTGGAAAGAAACGGGAAAAAATGTGTATAATTATGTCTCTGGGGTCGGAGAAGTGAAAGTCTAAATTAAAAACAGACACGGGGGGGGGGGGGGTGTTGGGGGGCAGCGAGAAAGAGAGAGAGAGAGAGAGAGAGAGAGAGAGAGAGAGAAATAATGAAATAATGGCACTTCAGCTTTATTTAACTCATGCACAATATCCAAATAACTGATAGATAGATAGATAGATAGATAGATAGATAGATAGATAGATAGATAGATAGATAGATATGGTCTTAAATGCATGCCTGAGTGAGTGCACACTGCCTCTGACGGTCGCAGGCCGCATGGTGCCAGTGCGCGCGCTAATGAGGAGGCAGGGAGGCGCAGTAATAGCGGAGTTTGCGCTGAAGCCGGTGACGCGGCCATCCATCATCCATCAGCCCGCGCTGTTAGCGACTAATTACCCAAAGCAGCGAGGAGGAAAGCGGAGCACAGCGGCCGCCGGTCAGCGGGGTGGCACATGGCCTTGCTATTATTTATAACACTCATTAACATCACTCACATAACTGATGGTAGTTCAGACGAGACGCGGAAAATTCGCCAGTTGAGAAAATTCGTAATGTCTGTTGCTCTCCATTTGCCATGCGCTTATGGGTTTACACAAGCCTCTAACAACACTCCTCTGAACATATTATAGCCTTTATATTATATTATATTATATTATATTCGGTAACATGTGTCCTTTCCACCAGCCCCTGATATCATTTTATATTTAGACTACATGTATTGGGTATTCTAGACTTACATACCCTAGTGATCAATTAAAGGGCAATTTAATATTATTATTATTTTATTTTTAATTTTTTATAAAAGCCTAGCCCATAGAAAGAAGGGTGATGGGTTTAGCTCCATCTTCTGGACATAATAATAATAATAATAATAATAATAATAATAATAATAGTCATTTAATACCAATAACACCAACGTCTGTCCTTAAACGCTCTTTTATGAATCACAGTGCTCCCCCTGGGTGAGAATGTTAGCTTTGCTAATGGGATGATGTGCATGATAATGCTGCAGTGTTATCAGCTCGCATTAGAATAGAGCTGTAATAATCAGGAGCTTCCTTCTGTGCTGCATAGCTGCGAGGAACCTGTCTGTAGAACTAATAATGCCAGATTAATCATATCATAAAAATAATCTGTAGATTTTAGTCTGTGAAAATCTAGATCATTTGGCAACAGATGGTGGCAGGAGGTGTCTGAGATAGCTACTAGAGCGGTTTTGTTTAAGTCTTTATTATTAATCTAAATTAGGCATTTCATTCTCAGACTCGTTTTGAAACTCCTCGGTGTTAGTTTTTTTCATCATTACACCCTGCAGCACAAACCACTAGTTATTAGCACTAATGGCGCGCAGAATAAAAGTCGCATTGTCGCATTATTTTACACTGTTTTTCTATTCTAGTCAGATTAAGTCATATGTGGTCGCTTAGGCAACAAGCCACGCCCACTCATAATTAGAAGGTAAATAAAAAGGGAGCTATTGGGTGATAATTATCGGTCCACATCCCAGTTAATATTTCCGATGCCCCCCATTAGCATTGTTCAGCTCAGGGCGGACAGTGGACTCGCCACAGGAAACCTAAGATGCATTAATCCTGTTTAAAGAAGGAGCACTGCTTCAGAGACAACAATGAAATCAACCTGTGCGCTCTGAAAACTGTGCGCAGAGCCTCAGGTCGCCATTTACAAGCAAACCCAGGCGTTTAACATGTGAATTCATTTGTGGGAGAGACTGGAGGATTATGTGACTGAGGATCTACCGAGTGACTCAGTCCATGCCTTTGTGTTTGGCTAAACCACACTGGCCGGGGTGTGTGTGTGAGGGTTGTGTGTGTGTGTGAGGGTTGTGTGTGTGTGGTGTTTGGGTGTGTGTGAGGGTGTGTGTGTGTTGGGGGGTTAATCCTTTTACATTCTTTACTCAGTGGGCGTTAATTAGACACCGTGGGTAACCACTCTGTACACATTCATTAGGACCGCAGGGGGTTCACTTCATTACTGTAAGAATGCGCCTCAGCCAGAGGCTGAGCCAGAGGTGACTGAAGCCATGTCAATCAGCAAGCTGCAAGTACACAAGTTATACTGGGCTTTACACATCTAACTGCATATGTGTACCTTTTTTATCTATCTATACTTTTACTTGAAACTGAGTTGTAGCTAGTTGTTCGATATTAGGCGTGTCTCCAGAGTGCCAGTTTGGGATCTGTATCATAGACTGCCTTCTCCATTACACCAAACTCTACTAAGTTTAATAAGGAGCTGAATCAAGTTTCAGGTTTATAATGGTGTTGTGCACCTGCTAACCTAAAACAGTTAAACATTTAGCATTTAAATAAAAATTTGCACTATGTACAACATTTAAACAAGTGCAGAAAAATGCATAAAGTGCCTATTCCTTTAAAAGCACAATTCCACTTTCAGCTATTAGCTGATGTTACTGGTTGTAACTTGTCCTGTTTCTCTAGAAAATGTGTGTATTCTTAACTTTTACTACATTCTCTCTCTCTCTCTCTCTCTCTCTCTCTCTCTCTCTCTCTCTCTCTCTCTCTAAGAAATAACAAAGTAAAGGAGTGTGATTAGAAAACCTTAAACAAAGAACTTGGAAACAAGTTTAGTTAAAAAGCTTAGTTACACTGAAATTAATATTTGTGTATCAACATATTTAAATTAAGGGCTGGATTTCCACTTAAGTAAACAGTTTATTGTGGTAATGTGGACGTTATGTCATTATGTAAAAATGTGTGTATGTGTGTGTGTGTGTGTGTGTGTGTGTGTGTGTGTGTGTGTACCATGTCTGATATTCACAGCTTGGCACATGCATGATCTTAAGTAACAGTAGGGAGATCGGAGATGCTTCTTATTTCAGTAACTAGTCCTCGCTTACATTCGTTCCGTCCTTCCTTACTCCTTAGCTCCTCCCTTTGAGGATGTAAGGAAAGGGTGCAAGGACAAAGGAATGGACTTAAAAGCACATTTGCAAATGAGATGTCATTTTAAAGTACTTTGAAGTGGCTGTAAAGTGTCACTTTTTTAAAAAAAATTATATGTATAAAATAACGTTTAAAAACTAACGTTTTAGTCTCTACAAGATTCTAGTCTAGTTTCATATGGGCATGATTTATGAACATGAAAGTATATTTTATAGTCTTTGATTCAAGATGTTCAATTTACACTTTTTTTTAATCACAGTTGTCAGTTGTATTATTTGTTTTTATTATCTTAACATAAAAATAATGGAGCATCTGTGTGTCCTTGTTCTAGCAAATTAGTGCCCACTTTAATTACTATTAGAGAGTTAAATTCCAATTCTCAGCCTGAAGAACATAGAAATGAGGAGTCAAGGAGGCATCAGTTAGAGTGTGCTTCCACATATTCAGATTGATGCCCCATAGCCTACTGGATCCAATGTCCTTCACCCTTTGCCCACTACTCATAAGGATATTATTATTTTATTAATTCCCACCCGCACAAAGAACACGAAGTGCAATAAATGATAACATAACTAACCACAAGTTAAAGCAATGGGTACAAATAAAAACATTAATCAAAATGAGCTTGAATTTCAAAGGAAAAGGGGTATGCTCATATGAGAAATAACCTCAGTGAAAGTCTTTGGGATGTGCTGGAGGACTTTAAACAGTGCTCATCTCTTTCATTGTCAGTACAAGATCTTGACCAAAGACTGATGCACCGCTTGGAAATAAATGTTGTGATGTTAAGATCTTGTACTGACAATGAAAGAGATGAGCACTTTGTCTCCTCCAGCACATCCCAAAGACTCACTGCGGTTAAGGTCAGGACTCAGAGGAGCCAATTCATGTGTGAAAATGATTCTTTATGCTCTCTGAACCATTCCTTCACAATTTTAACCCTGATGAATCTTGGCAGTGTCATCTGGAATATGGCCATGATACGTCTTTCTACATGGTTATTAAAGAACTAAAAAGCTACACACTTCATATTTTAAGATTTAAAGAACTGTTGCCAAACATATAACATGCTAGAAACATTATAATCACTCTAATAATGATCCATTCATAGACTCTGATGTTTTTTCCTATTAAAATCTAAACACTTTATTTTGCCCAGGCAGTGTGTATATGTGCAAAAGAGCTATGCTCAGTGATAAGCAGCACAGATGGGCAACCAGTCATCAGTAAGTCCCCTTGTTTTAAAGTGGCACTTCGCTGACTTCTGAAAGATGTCTCATTTGGCAAATACATTTGACATCAGTTCTTCTTCAGGCATATCCCTGTAACATTTATGCATGAGGGTAGAACTAAGATGCGAGAGAGGGAAGCAAGAACAGGAAATGGGTCTTATTCAGTTCAGTTCAGTTCAGTTTATTTGTATAGCGCTTTTAACAATGGACATTGTCGCAAAGCAGCTTTGCAGAAATAAATGGATTAACAAAATGTATATTATAAATACTTAAATTTATCAGTGTGAATTTATCCCTTATGAGCAAGNAACTCCCTGAAATGATATGAGGAAGAAACCTTGAGAGGAACCAGGCTCAAAAGGGAACCCATCCTCATCTGGGTGTACTGGGTGTCTTATTCATTCCTGTGCTCTCAAAGCAAATCTCTGGTCTATCAAACTCTCACAAGCTCATCTACCCTAGAAAAGTGGGAGATCACCAAAAATCAGGCCTTGTAAATGTGTAGATTTAGAGGTCAGGTAGTGGTGAGAGGTTTACCAGTAAGCTAAAATTGACCAGAGAAACCAATAAGGATTTTAAAGTAGGTATTTTTTTAAAGTAGGGTTTTTTTCATGTTTCTACCAAGTAGTTCAATGGCAACTGATTTATTTGTCTTTGTACGTAACTTCTTGCAGAGCTGCTGCACATGTGGCTGTGGTTTCTGAACAGCTTTTTAACAGTTTTTACATTTGTTTTTTTGTTTCTCTTTCATAGTTTTTAATAGGATTATTTTTGTTTTTTCCTGAATGTGGCACACAAGAACCCACTTCATACGAAACCGTAAGTGACACCTCATGTTGTGGAAGTTTGTGTAAATTATAGTTGGTTTTAGGTCGTGGAGTGTAGGAAAATGAATCATTCCATAAATTGAGTTGTAATATTTATTTACTGTGAAGTTTAAGATTTTTAATTCACACTGTCTATGATTCATTCATTTATTTCACACTTGGCTGGGACATTATTCATTCAGTGGAGCCTGGAACTTAATTTCCATGATTTCTCACTATCAGAACGTAAATATAGTGTATAATGTAAATCGTCTGTATTGGACTGTCAGATTTTTAAAATGCATTACCACTGTATATGATCAAATAAAGATTGTTAACTCAAAGAAACTAATAAATGTTGGCATTTATTAAAGTGGCACCAGTTATAACGCTTCAGTGAGCTCTTCAGTACTCCATTACCTCACATTTAAACATATGCAGAGCATGTGACAGACGTGAGAGAGACAACACAGTCTGTGTTACAGCCAAAGACTTGTTGAGGGCACAAACACAACAGTTTTGTTGAGGGCACAAACTCAACAGGCTTTGTGAAGTCATGATCAGTTCCCCAGGAATTAATGGACTTTCTCATTTGAGCTGTGAAAATAACCAAAATAGTTTCCTCTATATACCAAGAAATAACTGCAAAGAACTGTAGGTGTCCCCTTCACCAGTGATTAAATCAAGTGGGCCAGCGGCCCATAACGCAGATGGTGTTTGAACATGGTTGTGTGACATCAGGTAAAAAAAGCAAAAAATAAATAAATAAATTGAAAGCACCTAACAACTTTGGAGAGGTGCATACAAGGAACAGTTTAAGGTAATTACAGAAGGTATGAGTGGTGAACAAGACCTGGAATAATGCTGCATTCTACTTACGAGTCTTCACCCTTTTTTTGTACAAACAGAAAACAATCGTTGTTCCATCCGTCGATTGACACTTAACACTACATATATTTCCTCCTCAGAAGTCCATCATATAGATTTAACAAGCGAATATGTCCATATGTTGCTTGATCCAGAGCAAATACTTGTAAATACAGCATAACTCATGTAAAGATAAGAAGTGCTACTTTGTTTACTGCTGATGCTCTGGCAGCCATGTTGATTTGATGTTGATTTGGGGGTTTCAGTTAATGCTTGAGGTTTACTTGCAAACACATGTTAAATGTAAATGAGGAAACCCTTTAGGTATGAATTCAAAAGTCAGGCCCCTATCTACAGCTCTTAATGGCTTTAAATGAATAGTTCAGATAAGAAGTAATTGAGCATTAATTCATTGACACTGTCAGTTGCCTTCAGACACACACACACACACACACACACACACACACACACACACACACTGTGTGAGCTTGATAAACTTATGGAAGACACTACAGGAAAATAGATGTTTTAGTATGGCATAATGTTTAGCAATTTGACTTTATGTGCTTGACTGTAAAACATTATGGACATCATTACTACCCCTCATCACCTGAAATCCATCTGCCACAGACACACAACTGATCTATTGTACTTCTAGGGTTTCGATGACAACTCGGTCTTTACTGAATTTGAGGATAATAGGGATAACGATTTCTTCGACAACAAACATATACCGTTTCTGTGAGCACAACATCGCTTACAGTTACACAAGGAGAAAAGGAATGCCTGCCTCAGCATGTTTGCAATTAGGAGCATTTATGAAAGAGGTCTGCTCAGGTCACTGTATCTCCACACGGCATCACGTCCTGCTGCTAGTCAGCTGGAAAATTGAAAAGATGCTCCTTCCCTCTGCATCTTCCCTCTGTTCCAAACCTCATCTCATGTTGTATTATAAAATGCTGCTCTTCCCATTTTCCAACTATAATCATTTGAATTGCAATTTTGTCATTATTTCAGCTATGAACTAACTTAAATAAAATAACCTTGCTAAGTGGCATAAATCATATTTACATTGATGCATTTGGTAAATGTTTTTTTTTACACTGACAACTTCAGTTGAAGTGCAGACCTGATCACTGAAGAGTTGGAATTTTGATCTTACTAACCTTTTTCACTACCCCAGAACCTCAATCACTCTTTATTCATTTCCAGATGTCCTTGCAACAATCAAGACAGTAGTAATCAAGATGGCATTTAAATCACTCTTAGCTTTTTCAGAAATGTTTATTACTTTCTCATAGTTCCAACATATTACATACAGGAGAGCTGTCCAGCTCCTCAGCAGGAACGTGAGGATGGTAAGCACACTCCTCATTCTCTCCACCACACTTGATTATTAGTTTTATCTCTATGCCAGAAGCTTGTGGTCAGGGGTGTGCCATTGACATAGCCCACATTTTCTCTGCAGCACAGCCATTGAGGCATACAGCCCCACCAATTCTGTCCAGCCATTGACTCATGTTTACAGATTCTTCTTTTAATATTACCGATTTTAACGTTGAGTAAAGGACATTAGGACCGACGACAGACAAGTCGTGAAAGATTTTTCTTTACGTGCATGATTGGTAACACTTTATTTAGATAGTCTGCTTTAGACACTCTAAAATACTTACAGAATGACATGAACAGGTCTATTAACAGATTCTCAACATATTTATATATCTTCAGCAAAATGTAAAAGAAATTGGGACAAACTGGAATATGCACATAAAGTGAAAGCAGAAGATTTAGCATGATAGTCTATACAGGGGTGGACAAATCATAAATTTATTAGTTACCCCCCCATCTGACAAATAAAGCCTCCAGTGTGCTGCCCAGTCCCATGCTTTGGTTTCTTGGAAATGCAATTGACTAGGCTAAAATGCAGTAATGCAATAATGTATCATGACATAATTATTATGAAGAAGCACCCTTGATTTATCACAGTGAAATTCTTTTCTTTGCATATTCCAGCTTGCTAGGAAGTTGGGGTCAGTGCGCATGGTCATGATATGGCACCCCTGGAGCAGTAAGGGCCTTACTCTAGGGCCTAGCGGTGGTAGCTTGGCGCTGATGGGGCTTGAACCCCTGAGCTCCTTTTTTTTGTTGTTTGTTTGTTTGTTTGTTTTAACTTGAACTGTACACACCAGATATAGCACAGTACTTCTGTCCTCACTGGTTTTACAGTGTATATACATTCTGGCACATTAGAAAGTTTTCTCTGTAGCTAAATATAATATTGTAGCTACCATCAAATAGTACTGACTTTAGTTAGCCATATTCATTACCATGTGTAAGATGTTTGTGTGTGGTTGCACAGAAACATATAGATAGATAGATAGATAGATAGATAGATAGATAGATAGATAGATAGATAGATAGATAGATAGATAGATAGACAGATAGATAGATAGATAGATAGATGTAGTCCACCGCCACCTCCTTGGTCTTGGCCACATTGAGGAGCAGATGGCTCTTCCCACATCACTCCATGAAGCTGTTGACCAGGTCACTGTACTCCCTTTCCTGTCCATCCCTGATGCACCCAACCACCACAGAGTTGTCAGAACATTTCTGAAGGTGACAGAGATCTTACCTGTACTGAAAGTCTGCAGTGTACGGGGTGAAGAGAAAGGGGAGAGCACAGTTCCCTGTGGTGCTCCAGTGCTGCTCAGCAGGCATTCAGACAGGCATGGTCCCAGCTGCATAATCTGGGGTCTGTCCAACTGGTAGTCAGTGACCCAGGAGACTATGGACATGTCCAACTGCATTCTTCTCATTCCCTGTCTCAGTAGGAGAGATTGATTGGTGTTAAGTGCACTTGAGAAATCAAAGAAACAGAAGCTCATTGTGGTGTTGTTGTAGTCCAGATGGGTGTGGTCTTTTGCAGTAGATATATGACGCCTAGCTCTGGCTGGTAGATAAACTGCAGGGGATCCAGAAAATAGCTGACCTGAGGTCTGATATGGAACAGTACTAGTCTCTCCAAGACCTTCATGACATGTGATGTGAGGGCTACTGGTCTATAATCTTTCAGGGAGGAGGGAGTTGTCTTGTATTGTATGCGCTAATTAATTTTATTATTGGTAAATGTTTTACAGTGAAATTTCAAGGTATAATATCTTGTTTAAAAACAATGTCCATTTTAAAAATGTTAAATATACTGTACTTTAAACACTGAGGGGAAAAACTACCAAAAAGCATTTATGATCATTATGTAGTCTTAATAGTCTCAACATCTTCCTCTAATGAGTTATACCATTTATTAGATATTTAATGAGATGAAGTGATTGCTTAATAACAAACAGCCAAAACCAAACAGGTTTTGAGCTTATAGAATAATATGGTTCTATCTGTGTTTTTCCACTAAATATCTCAGAATTTCCATATTGTAAATTGTAAGTAAGCTAGATATTGTTGAGAGGTAAATATAAATTTCGGGAGTAAATATACATTTTTTAGAGTTTTGCTAGGTGAAATGTCAAAAGGTTACGGTTGTTAGCTAGTAGAGTACATTAACACAGTACTTGATCACACAGAAATGTGTTTGCAGTCTCAAAAAACAAAAAAAAAACACTGACCAATGTTTAACTACAAGGTGACTGTGTGTTGTGCTAGCAGGAGCCAATATACTGTCGTTACGCGACGTAAAATACAACACGTCAAAACAGTTACAAAGGTGACGCATAAAGGCTAGGACTCAGTCATTCATTTCTCTTCCATGCATACTGATTAATCTGCCTCGTAAACTTGTTTTACTGTTAGCCAGACCGTTCCTCTGACAGAGTGTGTAGTGTGGCAGTCTTTTGATTTGCCTGGTTCGTGACAGTCAAAAGAGCGTCTAAAATAAACTATCCAAATAAAGTTTCACTCGTTGAAGGTTGGAGGTTTTTGGAAATGTACAAAAACTTTCCATGCACGTCCAAACTCATAAAATAATATCATATATAGAGCAAAAAATATAGAGAAATATAGACCTAAAATATATGAAGATATAATATTTCCATAAAGTTAATTCAAAATACAATTTTACTTTTAACAATTAGTCAAAAACTATTCATGAGCCTAAATGCTCAGCATCTAAAACATCTGCGCTCATTGTAACTTTATAATTCCCTGTGGCCTACAGCATGGCATGGACACTGAATTTGCCATCTGTCCTGGTTATTGAGAGACCTCCGGGTTGGTGTTTTTTTCCTGTCATATGGCAGGGTCGCTGATCTGTGTCCGCTACGCCACAGTGCTCAGAGGATTCAGAGTGGAGGACTGGAAAGCAGAGTCCAGCCGGGCAGGGAACTTGATCCTCAGAGTGTGGAGCGTCAGAGTGGACACCCAGAGAGCAAGAGCTTACAATGGAGCCTCTCAGCACAAACACACACACACACACACACACACACACACACACACACACACACACACTGAATAGAGAGAAGTTATAGAGAACCAGGTGTGAGGAAGCGTTTCATAAAATATATAGTATAAACATCAGCAAATGTCTGGCTCAGTGTCTGTTAACACATGGTAAAGAAGAAGAAATATAGCAAAGAGAGAAACTTTTGTCATCACACAGGTGTCCAGAGGTGAAGGTGTTGGATAATAACAAGATAGGAAAAGTGCACACCAGTCGACTGACACAGAGGCTTAAAGAGGGAAAGAAAGAGAGCAAAAAAGGTGCACTCATTACTCTCAAGAGATCTCTTATGTGTGACGGAAGAGCATGTTTTGTTAGGCCTCGTCTTACTATTCAGAGCAGACATAATGAAGTTCATTCTATGGGTGTAAGGTCAACCCCGTCACTGCCCACTGCACCACCATTACACACACAGGTGCAAAAGTATCCCCATACTATTCTATCCCTGGCTCCTAGATTCTTCCCATAGATACGAAACTACAGAGAGGCATTTATTTTCTTCTTTCCTATGAAGTCATCTCCCTGATCACTACGGTGACAAAGCTTTTCATTCAAATGGGCTTAAACACATGCGTTGCAGAACAGGAAGCAGTCTCCGGCCCTTCTCCGAAGCAGCTTTGTGATAGTTTTATATAATTATACCCTTGATTAAAACATACTTAATGCATGTTCACGGGGTTTCACTTGTCATCCTTAGGTTGGCATAGTCCCACAGCGTGATCAGCAGCGTCAGGGTTAAATTCAGCTAGATTTGACCCCTATCGTTTGCTGGAGTCTGACTCCAGGGCTCATCTGTTGCACATCTGGCCACAATGTGCTGCCCTGATCAGGCTAAGCCATCACAGTGCGAGCTGTCAAGGCACCTAGCATGACAACATTCCTGCTTCAATCCCTAATTCCACGATTCAACCCTCTCCCTTTCTCTCTCTCAGAGAACATATGATGATGGTAACCTACTGTGAAACCTCAGCAGCAAAAGGCTGAGGCGCCACAGACTGTAGGAGCCTGGATGCACAGATGGCCATTATCACACACAATTCGTGCATGTCATATGATGAAGGAAATATGTATGACTATAAATTTGGGATTTGGCAAATGCAACATAATCAGTCTGTTAGTTAGACCAGGCCACTGTAGTGCACATGATATGAGGTATTCCCTCACTTTGAATACTGCTCTCTAAAGTGTGAATACTATGGAAGATTTTCCTAAAACACTAACAGAAATAAGTTACACATTCTGAACACTGTTCTCCTCACAGAACAGGGTTCTCCTCACATCCTGGCAGCTGTCCATAAAATATGTGCTCAAAACTATCTGGTCTCTTTGGCTGCCCTATGCATTATAATTGAGAGAAAAAACAAATGAGGTGCATCAAACACATCCACCCTATTAGTCCAAAGAGGCATCTCTATTTGCCTGTCAGTTGGGTTGCCTATCAATTCAAAAAGCTCCTGCTTTAACATTAGAATTTAAGCAGTCTAGCCCAGGCATGTGTTTTGCAAGTAACACTGATGGGAGGGGCTGCATTTGTCTGAATTTGGAATTTCAAAACAGCTCGCCTCAGCTAAGTTGTACCAAAATTTCTGTCTAAGTTCTCTGTATGATTTGCTGCAAATAGACTTATGCTCTGTACCAACTCACTGATTAGTCCTGACACAGGACACAATGAAATTTTTGCGGGAAATGAGGACTGACCCAATAAGTAAATCCCTTTCCATCTCCATGATCAGGTTTTACATCTCATGTCCTTTCAAATCTTCAGGACTGCCACATTCCACTCTTGAGTCTTCAGAAAGAGTGCCTGGCCCTCTAACACAAAGCAGGAGCCACTCAGAACTAACCAAGTACTTCAAATTCTTTCCCTTTTCTGCAATTTCACATACACTAAACCACAATCAATTCAATGATGCCATGGTCTGCACTTGCAAAACTGCTTTTAATAATGTCTATACAGCAGAGACAAGAAAATAAACGATCACCGCCCAGATCTAAGCAATAAGCTGACAGGACCTAAGCCAACCTATGCTGAAGGCAGAGGGACAGAGACAGATGTGGCACAGCTGGCATAAAGGGGAGGATTAGGATAAGGGAAGTGACAGGAGGTAGAGGGATGAGAGTATGACACTCAACGGGATTAGCGGTTACAGTATTATGTCCATTTAATGCCCATGGGTTGAAATTACATGCCTGAGATGAGTACAGTGTCTCCTGCTGAGGCATGAAGAGAGATGTCCAAAAACCATCAAACATGCATACACTCTTGGGCAAAAAACATGTAGAAATATAAAGCTTTTAATGGTCTTAACAACCAATCAATGCTCAGAAAATTAACAAGAATTAAACAAATGCACTGCTGAGTCCTCCTGTGCCAC
>CM074947.1:20693253-20713136 GCA_037577455.1 Pangasius macronema
AAAATCCAAAATTTAGCCATCTATACAGTTCAACTCAATTCAGTTTTATTTGTGTAGCACTTTTAACAACGCACATCATCACAAAGCAGCTATAAAGAAATCCAAATATAAATTGATCCCTAATGAGCAAGCCAGCTTTTGTAAACATGCCTACTTGTGTCTTACAGTGATGCAGGCTCTGTAGCGAGATTTCCCGAATTGAATACCAGGAAAGCCCCCTTCTCATTATGTATCTGGGATGGTGGATGCAAAATTTGAAAAACTACAACAGTTATTGTGGACATTTGGGTGAGAGGGTAACTGGGGACAGAAGGGTGAATGGTGGGTGGTTGCTCACGAGGTAATGGTACTGTATGTTCAGGGAAGCGAGATAGCTAGCTGGCTACTGTTAATAATCAGTCATTTGCTCTGTAGGTACACTAATGCGATGGAGGGAATTAATTGCCCAAACAAATTGTTGCTTGCATTTAAAAATCAATAAAGTCCCACTATGTTTCTTTTCTGGATATCGCAACACAAGTTGCGGTGTTTTCTTCCTGGAATGGCATCACAGGAGTTACAGAGTTACAGAGTTACATGTCTCACTCAGAGGCCTGGACTGATTGATCACAGGAGAGACTTCCAATGCTTGAATTACATATTGCCATATTGCATGCTGGGTATTGTAGCATTCAAGTGAAAACAGAAAAAAAGTAAAACAAAACAATCATGCAACAGAATACTATATACCATGAAAAATGATATATTAAATTCTAGCTTTTATACTGGAATTCTCCTTTAAGATCAACTTTAATGTTTCTGCATCTGCCTTTGCAGGTCCCAGCTTCAGTGCAGTTTGGAGTGCATATAAGGGCTTTCTAATGAAGCCGTGCAATACAAAATTTGGGAAGGTGCAACAATTTGCAATAAGCAATGAATTTATTAATTCATACAAGTCATGAAATTAGTCACCCTGTATTTGCAGCACCCATGCTACTACATACAAACACAAAGAATAGGTCACAGTTAACTGTAGTGAAAATAGTGATAAGTAAAACACTAGAATTACCATCAGAAGTACCAAGCTGTTTGTCATGCACACTCATTTGACAGTACAGATTTAACATTATTAATAATAAATTAGCAAGAATCAATGGATAGAGCACTATACGTAGCATCTTGAATCCATTCCTTGACAAGAATAGGAAAGAAGACTAAGCTAGGAAGGTTAAGAAAGGAAAGAAATCAAACAAGTTTACTCCACTACACATCAGATGGTGGTCTGATGGTCTAGAAGGAAAGGAAGTAGACTCTCTTTTAATTTCATCTTGTATTTCCTTTTTTTTTTTGTAAACTCTTTTAATATTCAATGGACTTGTACCAGGTCCGCCTTGCTCCTTATTCCTCTGTCTATATTCATTCAACGCACACTTGTTAACCCAAAACCTGAATTGTAATTACAGATAAAATGTGTCAGTACTGAAAAAGGTCTGTTGTTTTAGTAGTGACATAAATGTTTCTGTTTATCTCAAGAAGTTTACATAGTAATACAACTAACAGCCAGTAAATATGATACATGCACTTTTATGGGGTTTTTTTTGTAAACACATTGCATATCGATTATGTACGAGTAGCAAAGTGCTGCTCTTTTTAAAATCACATCCAGATTTTCTTGCTTTCTTCTAGATTTTCTAAGGACATCTACTCCCCATGTGGTCCTGATGTGGAAAAATGCTTTACATTTTTTTCTGGCCATCTTTAGGAGATGTGGCAAAAATTACTTTAGTTCAGAGAGAATGTTGTGTGTTTCAACATTGTCTTAAAATTAGAGACTAGTTATTTTTTTTTTCTCATTGTTTTTTTTAATATGTGAAATGTCAGCAGTGTTTCTTCTCACGGGTAACATCTGGAACAGCTGGAACGTTGAGCTAAACAACAACACAGTGTTTGAAATGGGACAAGCACATTTCAACTTAATTTCCGAAGTAATTTAAAATAAATACCAGGAAAAAGTATCAAAACATTTTAAAATATATATTCAGGTGTTTCATTATTTTTTCTATGGAATTTTAGCAGTTCAGTTTGGGGATATGAATATGAATGTATATAGGAATATTTGGGGATATAAACCCCAATTTTCTATTATTTATTATATGAATCAAGATTTATCAAATTTATTAATCCATTGTTTTAATACTTGTGTCTAAGTACATGTTTTTATATGCATGTGGATTAAATGACTGATTTGTTGTTGTTGTTTGTTTTTGTTTTTTTGTTTTTTTTTAATTCATATGAATTCATTTCTATAGCATATAGATTATAGATTTCAGCTTTAAGGTCTGGACAATTTCTAGAGGCAAAACTAAACATAATCTCTTTAAATCACTGTCAAGAAGCAGCCGCAGTTTTTTCTTGTAACCATCTGACAATGTGTGTGTGTGTGTGTGTGTGTGTGTGTGTGTGTGTGCGTGTGTGTGTGTGTGGCTCTGATAGTCAATGGATGTGGAAGCATTTTATCTGGATAGTAGACAGGTCTGCAAAAAGCCCAGCAGTTTCAGTTACCATATGTGAAATGTCAGCAGTGTTTCTTCTCACGGGTAACATTTGGAACAGTTGGAAGTTTGAGCTAAACAACAACAAAGTGTTTTATAAATACAAAAACAAAGCGGAGACAATGTTTTCATCAAGCGATAATTTACTCTATGTTTAGAGCCACGCTATTGAAAAAAACACCAGAATATTTAAAGTCTGGTTTACTCGAATGTTGAAGAAGGTGCAAGGAGATAAAACAGATTAGTGACAGTAGATCCACAACAAACAAGAACCAAACAGAAGTAAAGCTGCATCTGTCCACTTACATCAGCAAGATCTTTTTAATGAAGACAGTGAAAAGTGGGATTTACATAAAGAGCAGGAATTATCAGAAAGAAAAATAGCATGTGGGGCTGTTACACAGTGAGATGTAATTGACAGTGGATACGTGTTTTTGTAATGTTCTTGATGACAACATGTCATTGATAAACGTTATTAATCATAATTAACACGAAACAATGTTGTATTTTAAATAATAAAACCAGTACTTTACATTTTACAATGTCATTTTTAATTCACCTTTCTCTTCTTATTATTATTGTTATACATATAACAATAATGCAAATTATCATCATGATTATTGACTTTCTATTAGTTATTTTCGAACTAAAAAATTACTACAAAAGAGACTACAAAGTCTCTTTGTAACAATGGTAATAGTTAAGCCCGCAGTTCTTGGGTGCATTTGACTTTTTTTTTTAATGGCTGGAGAAGGACTTGAGCAGTAACACGCAAACAGACAGAACAGCACAAAGTAAACAGTCATTAATCCAGAGGCTGACACACAGGCCTCCTTCTCCATTTATAAAAACATGTGCATGATAGCCCCATACAGCTTCTATACACAGACGCTCTGTTGTCTGAATAGCAGATCCTAGACTCCTACATTATCAATCTTTACTATGTTCCTCTACCCTGCTGTGGGAAGCATTAGCACTGATGAGGAGGTAATGATGAGATCCAAATAGACTCTATGCTGAGAACGAACCCAAGATGGGTAGGGCTTATAATATTAGTCTCACTGACACACAGGAATACACATAATCACATGACTGAATAATGGAATGAGATCCAGAAGCCACACACACACACACACACACACACACAGACAGAGAGAGAGAGAGAGAGAGAGAGAGAGAGAGAGAGAAAGAGAGAGCTGCCTGATTCTTTGGCCGTCACACTCCCATCTCCTAAGTGTAATAGACTCCATGACCAAAGAGTTTGACAAGGACCTGGACGAAGATCTGAGTGCACACCAGTTTGTGTGTGAGACTGAGTTTGTGTGTGACTGTGATCTGCAGAATTCCTAGAAATTACTGTGACCATTTTGAGCCCAGTTAGACATGCCACGCCAACACAAAGAGAGATGCTTATTAGGAAGCATATACAGTATTTGATGTCCAGTTATGGAGATGGCAGATCATCTAAAGCATGTTGTAATGGTGCTTTTATATCATGTGCTCAACATTCCTGGGTTAATTAGAGGCCAGTTATTATAGTGCATATCCAATAGCTTTAGCACAAAGTAACCGAAGCATGATTACAGAAATGATTTGATTTCAATGACTGCCAGGTTGCTGTCAGAGAGGGTCAGGAGGGGGTCTGTGCAGATACAGGAAGAAGGGTGCAGGGAGGCCCAGTGGGACATCTGATGTCTCTTTGAGCCATAACGCAGACACAAAGGAAGATCACTCAGCAATCAATAACATGTAGGTGCATAGTCCACGGCTACATCGCCACTCTGATTCACTATATGCCCTTGCAGCTTATTCTAGGATGTATACACTGAGTCAGAAGTTATAGAGTCAGCCCCAGCTCTGGGTGCTTACATACGTTTCCATTTCTCCATGGAACATGAACTACTTGTGTTTTGGTGACCGCTGTTATTGCATTTACCTTCCCGTCCTGTTAGTTTGACATCGGTATCAGGTTTTCTTGACAGACTTGTTTGAGTCTCTAAATTCACAGATGGCAAAGGGTGCCAATACCTCTGACCCGGTTAACAAAGTTTGGGTCCTGCAGTGAGCACAGTGAGAGCTGAAACACTGACCTGAATGTTTTTAAAGTGCTGGGAGGAAAGCTGCTTGTAGAGCTTTAGTCTCTACACAAAATGCTCTGTAATGTGAGGGTCTCATGGGGGCTTTTACTGGCTGCCTGAAGGCTCAGAGGCTTCTGCTAAAACGATCAGAGCAAATGCTGACACAGGCCAGCCTGCTAAATGGCTAGCCGTAAATATGAAATCAACAACAGCAACTGAAATCCTCATCCCCTCCACAAACTGCACACACACACACACACACACACACACACACACACACACACACACACACACACACACACATTCAAACATGCTGCACAGAAAGATAAGCCAACATATCTAACCTCCAAACTCTGTAGCTTCAATTACAGCAATTAAACTAACAGTCACTCTAACTCACTTTCAGTAACCACTTTATCCTTGTCAGGGTTGTGGTGACTTACAGCCGTCTTCACGAAAATACACAAAATAAATATCCACCACATGCAATAGGTGGGATTTAAGCATACAGAGACCATATATAGTTTTATTTTAACAGATTATGATTGGCTCCACTACAATTTGGTAACACCCAAGCTAAAACTATCAACATCACTGGCTCTCTTCCTGTAATATACAACAAGGTTGGAGACACATGTAGAGGGATCTTGTACACTCCTCCATGCAGAACATTTCAAGCTCCTTTATATTCTTAGAAATTCTTTATATTCAAATTATAGGTTTTCGGCAGACTCGTCTAATCCAGCGTTGGCCATCGCAAAACTTTTCAAACAAGTATAGTCACATGTACCCTGTTGGATCATTTCTACTGTTTTTAGTTGAGGTAAAGGTAAATAAGTGAAAATAAATTTATCATTGTGTATTTTATACCTGTATTTGACCTTCATCCATTGGATACACTACTCGAACTGTCTACGAAAAGGTTATGACTATTATACAATATCTGTGCTCTAGAAAGCCAAGCTCAAAATTTTTCCCATAAAATGAATAGCAATGAATGAATGAACCAACAAGATATATTGTACTGTAGTAAGGCACAGTAACATTTATTGTAAAGGATTAAAACAAACCAGTGGCATATAATATTAGCAGCATATGTCATATCAGTGCATATTTTTAAGACTTTTGTATGTTTGGATCTGAACACTTGGTATGTGAGCATCGGTGAACATAAACATCCCAATGACAGAAAGCATTCCTGAACTGCTAAGCAGTAGCTACATGGGAAATGCTGCTTAGGGACAACAGTCGTGGTTAATAATGGTTACTCAGCATTTATATCTGACTAAAATAAAACTATAATAAAATGCTCTGCAAAGGCAACGCATTTTCAGTTCAGTGCATACCAGTCTCACATTAGTCAAGTGAGTTTTACACTGGGCATAAATTCTATGAAATCAAGTCTAAAACATCCCCAAAAGCCAACTTCACATGTTTTAGTTCTTATACAGAGGATTCCAACATGAAATGATTATGATGAATAAAGTATTGGGCATTTAGTACTGGTGGCTTTTGTTAATGGAAATGTGTTCAGGTTTTGTCATTTATGTCAGTTTTGGCTATCTACATACTAAAGCTAAAGCTTTTAGTCTTAACACTAAGACAACAACATTAACATTGTTCCTGTATGTGTGCATCTGAAAACTCGTACCTACAGTGCAGAGGCCTGGTGTGGATAATCCGGTAAAAAGGATAACCTGATCCTTGTGTTGACCCCTACACTCCTTTTCTACTTAAAAGCATACACGTTTGTGGGTGCTAAATTGTTTTCGCCTGCTTTTTGATGGTGGACTACTCCAATCTGTCTAGCATTCTGGAGGATTTTACACACACACACACACACACACACACACACACACACACACACACACACACACACAATTAAGGTTGCAATACCTAATAAACTGAACTTCAAAATGTATGTTTGTTTAAGTTTGTTTCAGATTTTGTGGCAGATGTAATTATGGTGTTCAACTCATGCAGCTGATCATTGTGTGCTTTTTGTGTGTGATTTGTCAAGTATCGTGTTTGAACAGCTTGACAACTTGAAGTATTACATGAGCCATGTTTAAGCATTTATAAACTATAATCCTTCTACTAAGTAATAATAAAAAAAATCAGTTAATTGCTAACAATTGCATGGATTATGGATTATTAACTCTCATCATCCAGAATTGAACTGCTACTAAATATAACCTAAGACCTCGGTGATTGCAGTAATTAGAGATGTTATACCTTGTAAACAATTCATTCTTTCTCCCTCCCAAACCTACAACAGTTGCTTAATTATGGTATAGTCAAAGAGCACTCCTCCCAGATAAACATCTCTGTAGAATAGTCACCATCACATTTTTAACACTTAGCCCGAAGCACTCTGTTTGTAATAAAATGGATGTTTGAATAGTGCCATTCGAGCAGCCGCTAAATCAAATGACCGCTGAGCACCAAAGACTAAAACTGGCTTTCATTATAACCTAATAGTCTGTTTTCACGCCATTCACTTTGGGTCTTATTGGATCCAGCTGAGGTTAATCATCCAACCGTGACGCTTTCATGGCCAGATCACAGTTGAGCCATGCCACCATGCCAGACACTGTGGCATCACTCATGCCTGACTGCATTACAGTCATCGTGTATGTGTGTGTGTTTCTTTACACATCACTGAAGATTAAGACACTCGTTTAATGCAGAGCTTTAATATGGTAAAGGTTTTTGCCTTGATGCATTTGTTTCCATTTAGTTAAGCACATATTTCCTCCAATGGCTGCATACTTTAAAATTCTCCATGGTGTTTATGTTCAATCATGCAAGAGATAGTCATCAAAGGAGCTGGGCCTGAATCTCAGAGCATACTTATATGGGTAAGTAACTGGGCTGTCTTTATTCTTCCAGTCTCTCCTATCTGTCTCTATCTAAAGATGGCTTTTCCTGTGAGAAATCCCTCCATTATTAAAAAATGATTAGATTACTAAGTTTCCTAACACCCTGCATACTAGCTGCACATTATAAGCCGAGAAACCAACAGTGCAAATTAGACCTACGTGCAGAACAAATACATTTCTTTTGCTTATTAAAGATTCTGCTGATATTTTTGAGGTGGATAGCTATCTCCTGAAAGACTGAGGTTTCCTTTCTCATGGTGCTCATTGAGGGGGACTAAAACCATGCTACATACACTGAGGTTGCGATATGATCTTAAGATGTATGTCAATCTGAGATTTCCCATTGGAAAAATATACCCAGTTGGCAATTTGTTTCATGGAGTTAGTACCAGACGTCAAATTAAGATTTTGCTTGACATACATTTGTACATTTTTATGATGTTTGACTATTTTTGATTTTATGTTTCAGCATATACAACTGGATGCCATCTATAGCAGGTGCAAGGCTTTATACGGTTAATCGCTTTCAATTACCTTTAATAACAATGTTGCTATAAAACATGTGAACCCTTATGAATGTTTTTATATGCATTTTATTTCCAAGTACAGATAATAATGATTCCCTAATGCATACCATACCATAACCCAAACTCTATCATACAAATGTAAACAAATGACATCAGATGAATATTCCTTAGGCTTGACTGTTGCACACACTTTTAAAACATGTCCTGTGTAAATAAAATCCCATTGTACAAGTAGGAAAGTGGTGAAAAATGTAAAAATGTTTAATCTACAGACGAGGCACAGTGTCAGCTTGGCCGAGATGTATTTCTTCTCCTTTAACTCTGAAATGTCAGCATGAACAGAAAGAAAGATTTTCTCTCATTTTCTATATCCTTAAATGGTGCATTGGGAGGCCCCTACAAATTTTCCGCTAGAGATGGAAGTCGAAGAAAAAAAGCAATAAAGTGCCTTATGACATTCAGCCCTGTTACTGCCCATGGAAACAAAGAGATGTTTTCTTTTGCTGTGAAATAATGGGCTGGAAATGTGTCACTTGCCCCAGTGTCTGTCTCTGCTTCTAATTTCACCAAGCCTCACTACTCACATGCTCTCTCTCTCTCTCTCTCTCTCTCTCTCTCTCTCTCTCTCTCTCTCTCCTCTTTTTTTTCCTGTCTCTATTTCTATCTAATTCTCTTACACGTATGCACACATAATACAATCACACATGTTGGCTAATATCATTCCAGCATTCAATGGGATCAAAGTGCAATCCTGTTGCCATGGCAGTGCCGCGTTTGAATAAACACAGGAGTCTCCTTTCCGGCACTAGGTCTCACAACCTCTGATCTCTTGACCTTAGGTCACTGTCACGACCTCACCTTAACTGCTGAGGGTCTGCTCTGTCCAGAATCCAAACAAAAAAGCCAGGGCTACAAATGCCACACTGGGCATGGGCCCTGTTCCTGTTATTTATAATGGCTGTCTTTATAAGTTTAAAAAGAAAAGGAATTGGAATTGGTTTTCATTTACTCGCTGAAGCCTTTATTTTTGCAGCAAGATCTTTTAGCTATTCAGTACATTTACCTATAATTGCTATATCTAGGGATCTGATATAATATAACTGTGCTCAGGATCTAGAATAATTCTGAATTACAGACAAGTGTTTTATATCCAGGACAGGATTATAGTGAGGTCCACACTTCAGAAATGCGTTATAGTTAATATATCACAATGCTGTTTGTCTACTACATAAAATACTATTTTTTATACCTCTGTATTGATCCTTTCATTCTTCAAAAACTTCTCAGCCTCCTGTTAGACCATTTAATTTTATTGAGTTAAATATTTTAGTTTCCAAGAATATATTCCAAGTTAAATATTTTAGTTTCCTAGTTACCTGTAATTTGTGAATTATGTTAGAATACTATGACATCAATACAATAGTTAATAATTACCTTCACTATGCTTGTAGTATGTTATTAATGAGTAACATTACACAATACGACATCTTAAAATTGTGCTAACATTGAGTGTTTATTCATTGACAAACATTACTGCAGTTAGCAAACTCATGTGACTAAAAATGTTACGAGCAGTACAAATTCATATATATATATATATATATATAAACCATCAATTATATATGAACCACCAATTACCCTCAAACACTTACATTTATATACTAGGTTCTTGCATAAACTCACACATTTACCTCATAGCTATGTTAGCCTATATATGTGCATTGCATACCTTTCAGCAATAAGTTAGTCTGGTAGCATAGTGTAGCTTCCCTGGAGTGCTAAACATAATGGACAATTATGTCTATTGGCACAACTAGAGAAAAACACTCATTACTGCTGATAGGGTCTTGGAATGCAAGTTTTTCCTCACGAAGTAGACTACATTCTTCTATCATATTACAAGAATGTTGCTGTTTCCATACTGAAGTGGAGATACACACTGATATGCTGAGGGTGTTTACATTGAATATTTGGATTCAAGGAGTCTCTTAAAAAAAAAAACATCACTTGTTTGCACGGTTAAGAGGTTTGTTCTCTTACCACTGATGACTCATTAAGCAAATACTCTCACAACGACTCCACAAACCACATGAACATGTAAGTATATACTAGAAATACAACTGACCATGAAAAAAAGGTAACGTAACCTAATGTACAACACGTTATCATGATTTATTTCTATATAGCTATCTGTCCAAAATTCTTCAGGACATCTGTTGTTACTATCATATTAACATTCTCAAAACAAACGCCATCAGAGACTGAAGCCCTTCAACAGCAGGTAATGATTTATCATCTACATAATGCAGAAGGAAGTGTTTACACCTAATCCTCCCTAATGGAATAACAAAATTTCTTGTTGCGGCTATCGCTGTCTATTTAAACTACAGTTCATTGGCACAATTTAACAAATAGTTTCCACATTTGGAAGACAGTGAGATCCTGGCCATGTTGCAGACAGTTCACCAGGTGGACCGCTGTAAAAGAACTCTGGAAAGGAAAAGAGTTTTGCGAAGTGCTTGGCCAACAAAGAGACATTGTACTCTTTACCATAATGATAGTAATTTGGTCCTGGCAGCTGCCTCATATCCAGGAAGATCTCCAAGAAATGTGCAATTTTAGTTTGTAATAAAATATATAACAGATGATATTGGGGCAAAAAAATTGATAGGGGGAATGTGGTCATCTTTTAAATAAGTTTAAATAAAAGAAGCTAATTTTCATTACCAAAAGAAGTATTTTTGGTGGGGGATTGAGTGATGTTTTAAAAATTTAGAGATAGTGTGTATAACCTTAGTGTATAAGTGTGCATAACTACAGAAGAATGCATGTCAGAAACAGTGACCAATCAAACAACACAATTATAAAATTGTTTCCAAATGCAATTTCTACAAAAAATCTAACTAAAGTAAACTATATTATAAACTAGCAGACAGTTATGTTTAAAGTAGCAAACTTGCATCCAGCCCTGTTCTCCGAATTACAAGTCAACTCTGTACAAGTGTTATGCTGCCTGGTGCTTTAGTTGTATGTGTTGTAATTTTTCTGAGACTGGTCTGCTTCTTCTCCATCAGCTACGCGGTTTAGCTGGTAGAGCTCCAATAACGATTTAATCTTTCAGTTGGAAGTTATACATTACAAAGTGTGTGCATCAAGGATTATTATATTTTATGCATGTTTTGCACTTTGAAAAACGTCTGTTGATACAGGGGTATGCGAGCACACACACACACACACACACACACACACACACACACACACACACANGGAGCATCTGTGAAACTCTTCTGGAGGCTGCAGCATGTCTTTTGTGGTCTGTGTAAGCCCTAAACTCCATCTAGGGCTGACAAGGTCAGCAATGATTTCCCTCCCAGGCATTTAGCCTCTGCGCCTGTGTCTGCAGCTCTGAGGAATGGAGGCCCTTAGCATGATGTGAAAGGCATGATGGGTAGGTTTGTGGAATGACTGAAATAGATGATATCTCTCTGTGGGCCATGAATGGTATACTGATGGAGAGATGCTTCTGGATCACAGTACAGCACTACTGAGGATACACAGTTCCAGTCAACTGGACAGAGAGTGAGAGAGAGGGGAAGTAAAGAACGACTGTGAGTTAAGTGGTTAGGTGATAGCATGCTGAGTGAGTGTGCGGGGGGCCTCTGTAGGCAGGGCACATTCAGGGTCACTCCAGATCAATACACACAGCTACCCAATACTCCCAGCTCTCACTGGGCTTTTATTACTCAATCACAACCTCTCTCTCTCTCTCTATCACACACACACACACACACACACACACACTACCTCTTCCATGCATACATACCAAGCTCGCTCTGCTGTGCTCTGTCTATGGTTTGTGGTTGTGCCGGACGCCGGGGTTCTTTAATTACAGCCATTAAAGTTCAAGGCATTATCAACTGCTCTGCAGCTTTATAGCTTCATAAACACTCAGCACTGTGGTATCCACCTGTTGCTTAAGCCACAAGCTAGAGTCAAACTAGACAGCTGTTTAGACTAGATAACACTGAGCGGAGCTCATCCTACTGAGCAGCCATCTTTTAGCTTCCACTTTTTAGCCATTCTATTTTTTCAACAGCTTTTGAGAAAATATGTGTGATGTCTATGCAGGTTTGTTCACCAGAAGCAGACAAATGCTTAAAGAAGTAAACAGTTTTGCTGATTGTAAGAGAAGGTAACCTGACAGAGACAAAACCAGTGGTTGTAGTAATCCAGTCCATATGGCTAGATCTTTTCCAAATTTAGCAAATACTCACCATTTTTACTAGTCAAAACATGGCAACCTCAAAATTAAAGCCATTTTTTTTAAAGCCAAACAATTTTATTTATTTTTCTACTTATTAATTTAGACTAAGTTGTTGGAACAAACATACATTCCATTATTTTCATTACTGTATGATTTTGCAGTTTTAAATGCCACTAAATTGGATGATATATGAGATGCTAAATTCATAAAACAGATGACAGGCTGCAACCACAAATGGTGTGTGGCATCAACTCACATCCCTCTTCAAATTAAGCCCTATTTTTACCTTATGTGCCTGACAATCTTGCCAAAAATATGAGTGTGATCTGGGTTATCATACACTATTAAAAAACAGGGTAGCTCAAGGGTTTTTTGGATGGTTAAGGATCCTTATCTTCCTGTTCAGACCCCCTCTGATAGGAAAACCACCTGTTGTAATGTTCTACAGAGAACCTTAAAGAGTTCCCCCAGAGGGACAAAACCTTTAAAGGGTAGATGGCTCCTTTTGTCCAAGAGTGTACTCAGTTCTACCACTGGAAATTATTGTGTGCTATTTGCCCTGTATCTATTTGGCCCAGTCTTTGCTTACCCACTATTAGGCAGTCGTGGCCTAATGGTCTGAGAGTCAGACTTGTAGGTGAACCTGAAGGTCGTGGGTTCAAGTCTCGGGTCCGGCAGGGATTGTAGGTGAGGGGAGTGAATGACCAGCGCTCTCTGCCACCCTCAATACCACGACTGAGGTGAGACCCTTGAGCAAGACACCGATTTCCCCCAACTGCTCCCCAGGCGCTGCAGCTAAAATGGCTACCCACTGCTCACTATACTTGGCCACAAAGTCACATCACTTCACTCACTTCACTTCAGTTCATATGTTCATATATGTTGTCTCACTGGTCCTTGCTGAGCTTCCGTGATGTGAGAATACACCTAAAGAAGGATAAATCGAGAACCATTAATGGGTTGGCTTGTTCCTCTATGCAGAGGGAAAACCAGTGCTTTTATATTAGATATTATTCCAATTGCAACACCTTTAGATTCGAATTGACATGTTCCTAGGTCACTTTTTCGGAAAAAAAGAATCTCACAACACTCTATTTGACCGTCCTTATACCTCAAGCTAATTGAAGAACATGCACATGTGCCATAAGATTCACTATGTGGTAGATATAAAGACTATAAAATATGATTATGTTCAGCAGGTTCATCAAAAAAATGATTAAATCTAGAATTCCTAAGGCTTCTTTGGTTTGTCCCTCTGGGGGAATTTTTAAAGATTCTATGTAGGACCCAAAAATGGAGTATATCAGAAAGGGTTCCAAGTAGAACTTCTTTACAAAGCTAGAAATTATTAACATTTATGACACATGGTAGAGGCCCTTATCCAGAGTGACTTACATTTATCTCTTTTTATACATCCACACAGTTGAGGGTTAAGGGCCTTGCTTAAGGCCCAGCAGTGGCAACACTGAGATTTGAACTCACAACCTTCTATTAGGTAATCAAATATTTTAACCACTGAGCTACCACTGCCACCACCACAGCCCAGATTAACTACTACTACCCCATTAACTATCCAGAGAACCCTTGACGAACACCTTTCTGAGACTGTAAGTTTATTTACCAGTGGGAAGCTTTTACCAACATTTGATGGTAGGTGAGTTCTAATTTGTTTGGAAAGCATATGAATGAGTGAATGCACCATGGTGATGAGTGTATTAGCAGCTACAAGGCTCTGCTTGTGGTGCTGTAGTTAAATTCCATAAGAATGGCATGGCTGATTACTCCTGCAGGGAAAAACAGGGAGGCCGCATGCACACCCAGGAGCCTAGAGCAAGCAGCCTGGAGACACAGGTTCTGTCAACACCAGCCAACATCTGGATTCACTGCTCTCCTTTCTCACCTTTTTGCCATAAGTTTAACCCTGTGCTCTAGTTCCTTTGCAACTATGGAGCCAGTTTTTTTTTTTATCCTGAATGTGATTGTTTCATCTTACACTATTGAAGAGATATAAACGAAACATACAGGAAGCCTGAGAGGGAACAAACCACCTCTGTGTATGGTCATAAATCCACCTTCCTCTTTTGCAGAGCTACAATTAAAGCCAAATGAGAGTTTAGTGACTTGCCATTAGATTTTTATTTCTACCTCCAAACAGAAAGGGAGTCTTCCCATACAGCAATTCATGGATCTCCTTTTCCCCTGTTAAAATACAAATCACTGGCTCGTTGTTTCTCAGAAACGCTCTCTTCAGTGGGAGACACAGTCCCCTCCAGTGTTCTTATTGTTACAGCTTCCAGCATATATTCAGATTTCATGCTCGGGTAAACATTACTGTTTAGAATGCATCTTTGCAGTTGTGTTTGGTTAACTGCGAGACTGAATCAATGCTGAACAGTCGCTTATTGGACAGGGTCTGGAGGTGGACTGAGGCCATGACAGTGGGACTTGTTAATGTTATGCACATCTGGACTGAAGCAGATGAAGATTTATAGGACTTTGAGGACACAAATCATCACTGTTCACTAAAAGGTCTTTGACATCCATAAGAGTTGCAGTAATTTACACTGAGCTGAGTTTAAACCAGTACAGTTCCAGTGAAATGAAGTTCCATTTTCCTTCTGGCTGTCCAGAATCTCATTCCCAGATTCGTATTCCTGTCAAGTTTCTTTCTCCTGACGTTCCAACAATACAGATATCACTTTGGTGTTTTCATGAGCAAAAATCTCTAAAGCATCATTAGTTTGGAGCGGCCCTCATCCTGTAGAAAATATGAAAAATATTAAATGTATTTATATTCAAATATTTGTGCTGTGCTTAGAGACGCTGGTGCTAATATGTTGGTTGGTACTGTACTTTATTATTATTATTATTATTATTATTATTATTACCCATTGTTCCCATGAGACACTGAAGTCACAGGGAAACATTGCTAAAGCAGTTGCAATAATGTTTAACAGGAGAAAGAATTTCAACAATTTCAAACACTCAGATTTTTCTGTTAAATTAAAAAAAACTAAAGAACAAGAGCTTCTTTTGTCACACACCATTTCCAGTGATGTTCAATGAGAAATTCAATTAGTAGAGACTGAAAACATCATATTTAAAACTCCAGAATGCAATGCAATGGTACAATGCAATTGCATTGAGTTGGCTTTGAAATGATCTCTTTTTGAATAGAGTGTACAGATGTGGTGAGAGAGCTGGACAGACTAAAGGACTAAAGCACTGCTGTCTCTTTAGGTAGAGATGAAGCCAGGGCTAAATACCACTAGCACCATCAGGTATTGCTGGGAATGTACAAGACCATAAACTTAAATGAAAAAGACCTACATGTCAAAGAAAAAAAGAGTAAATAAATAAAAAAAAGTCAGCTCAAATGTGCATAGACATGTGTGAGTGTCTTGGCTCTATATAAACACACAGTCTTGGTTCAGTGCAGTCTGTTCAAACTGTTTCCACACTACATAGCCAAGAGCCGTAATAAGCAAAGCCATATTAAATGTAGCGAGGGGAAAAACTCTCGCTGTCTGAAGGTTGTTCCTTGCAGCCTGGGTTTTCAGTGAGGGAGATGCCAAGAGAGGAAGACAATTTTGCCATTTTAGGAAAAGAAGGGGAAAACAAAACAACGTAAATTCAAAATAAATAAACATACACTAACTCTTTACCCTTACTTTAACAACTTCGACAGTTTTCTGTATTATTCATATTAAAAATGTTGACAGTATTGCAGTATACTCTGTGGAATAGTACATTTAAAATGTGTAAAAAAAAAATATATATATATACTTAACTGGCAATGTTAGGCTATTTTAAAGACCGGGTAATTAAAACTATCTAGCTACATTGAAAGCTACATGGCAAAAGTAGTTTAACTGCATTAAAGCTACATCTATGATTGATGTCACATTTCTACTAATTACATAATAGCTAATGAAAAGAAGCTACTTGATAAACAGTTTGATCTCTTAAACAATGTTGTGTTATTAGGAGCCAGTGACCTGCTCAATTTATTTTTCTTGTAGACAGAAAGCAGCTACATAATTTCATGAATAAATTATATATAATGTACACAGTCAGGTCCATAAGTATTTGGACAGTGACACAATTTTGGTCATTTTCCATCTGTACACCAACATAATGGATTTGAAATGAAGTAATCAAGTTGTGACTGAAGTGTAGACTTTCAGCTTTACTTCAAGGGTTTTAAGAAAAATATTGCATTAATTGTTCAGGAATTATAGCCATTTTTTACTGAGTTCCTCCATTTCCATAGGCTCCAAAGTAACTGGACAATTGACTGATAAGCAGCTTCATTTCCAGGTGTGGCCTGTTTCCTCATTATGTCATGACAAATTAAAGAGATAAATAATCTGGAGTTGATTCCAAGTGTTGAATTTGCATTTGGTAGCTGTTCATGGGAAATATCAATATGCAGTCCAAAAAGGTGTTGATGCAAGTGAAGGAGGCTGTCATTAGGTTTAAAAAAAACAAAAAACAAAAACAGACCCAGCAGAGAGATAGCAGAAATTTTAGGAGCAGCCAAATCAACATTGGTACATTCATAAAAAGAAGGAATGCACTGATGAGCTCAGCAACACCAAAAAAACGTGTGGAAGACCATGGAAGACCACGGAAGACAACTAAAGTGGATGAATGCAGAATTCTTTCCTTGTTGAAGAAAAACCTCTTCACAACATCTAGCTAATGCTCTAGTCTAATCTTGCAGTAAAGGACTGGCAAAGCATCTCAAGCGAGGAAACTCAGCATTTGGTGATATCTATGGGTTTCAGATTTCAGGCAGTCATTGACTATAAATAAGTATTAAAAATAATCCTAATATTTATGATTATGTTGGTTTATCCAATTACGTTGATGAAAATTAAGGGAATATGAAAAATAGCTGTAATTCCTAAATGGTTAAAGCAATATTTTTTAAGCCCCTTGAATTAAAGCTGAAAGTCTACACTTCAGTCATGTCTTGGTTGCTTCATTTCTAATCCATTGTGGTGGTGTACAGAGGCAGGGTTACAAAGATTTGTCACTGTCCAAATATCTATGGACCTGACTATATGGCAACAGTTTGGGGAAGACCCACATATGGGTGTGTGACTGACTTTTGTCAACTTTAGACACTGACAGTTTTACATATGGGAAGTTAATCCTGTGAGAATCTCATACCAATTGTGCTATTTTTGTTACAAGAGGATTTTTATTTTGTTTTAAATATTAGTGGCACATCGATGTCTATTAAATAGTAATGAGAATAAGATATGTAGTAATGCAATATGTCAGACAGTCACTGGTTATCTTCATGGTCTAGTTCTCTGCAGCACACTTTGGTCTGTTGAAACATGTTTGCATCCTGTGTGTGTGTCGTGTGTGTGTGTGTGTGTGTGTGTGTGTGTGTGTGTGTGTGTGTGTGTGTGTGTGTGTGTGTGTGTGTGTGTTTCACGTCAAAATAACATCTGATCCAGGCTGTTTCCCAGGATCTGGACAGGACCAAAGCCAGTTGATCAAATAAACCATGAGTGATGATAGAACCATGAGTCTAGACCATTTCAACACACACACATAAAATGAAGGCAAAAAAAAAAGAGTCAAACAGTCACCCCAGCAAAACATCTGTAGAATCTGCAAACTGGGTGCCCGCTTAAATGAGCCATAAAGAGGTGTGTGTGTGTGTGTGTGTGTGTGTGTGTGTGTGTGTGTGTGTGTGTGTGTGTGTGTGTATATATATATATATATATATATACCAGGTTTTGTCTTGGCTCCTCTGTGTCACTCCCTGTCCCCAGTAGCCACAGTCCTTCAGTCATGTGGACAGGCCAGACTGTATAATTGAACAACTGCTACACTATAAAAATAATCATTTTACGCAGCTGAAAGTTTGCCTTACAGGAGAAAGGGTAAAGGAAAATTTATGGGGTAATTAGGTTCATACCCTCAGGCATTTTGACTTTACCTTAACTACACATTTTCATGTTTCCTTGAATAAGCCATTCCAAGAGGAAAAAGTAGATAATAGCATAATCCTGTACCACACACGTAGAATGGTCATTAGGTTTGAAAGAGGCTCAGTCACTTTCACTAAAACAGTAACTGTGTCTAAGATCATTCATAATAACATCTACATAATTTTTTTTGTGTTATAAATTAGGTTAGGAGGTTACAGGAAGCCACTGCTATAAATAACATATTCATGTGACACTGTTGATGTGGACTATAAGCACTGCTTCTCAAATAAAATAGGCAAAATTATATTACAGTAGCTGTAAATCTTGTGGTTGGGCAAGCTAGCAGAGGTTGCTGAATGAGTGTTTTCTATAAGACATGTAAAGTACCTCCTGTTCTCAACTTCCTAGCCTAGCATCAAGTTACAATGGCCCTCTGTGGCCTTCCTCTGATATAGCACACATTCATATTTCATAAAGACATGCAGCAGAGTGGTACAGTAAATCTCTACAAACTAACAAGCAAAGGGGTGAAGGAGCAAAACCAGACCAAGCTGAATTGCCAAGGTACCAAAAGAGCCACGAAAAGAGAAATGAGCTTCAAGGTCAAGCTGAATGAGGCAGAAAGAAGAATTAGTAGTAAGTACACACACAGCAAGTACACAAAAGCAAGCAAGGAATATGCAACTAAATATTAAGTGTTATTTACTTTAATTTACAGACTATTTTAAAGACTATCTGTTCCAATACTTTTGCCCATGTAAGGTTTGTGTGTTCTGCCACCAAAGGCACCATGTTTTAAGTGAATATCAGGAAATGAATGCTGAAATTCACCAGTGGTTTCTTTGTTTTTTAGGATATTTCAAATTGTTGTATTGGCTATGCCCAATGCTTGCCAAAAGCTCTGCTGGATTTTCCTTTTTTCTCAGCTTCAGAATGGCTTGCTTTTCTCATGTTGGTTTATCCTTTTTAACAACAAATGCAGTCTTCAAAGGCGAAACCCAGGGCTCAAACCAAGAGTCGGCATTCAGAGCTATAAATAGTTTAAACAATCAATCTAACTGTGTACACTTGGGAAACAAGAAACATCTGTCAATTACATGTTCCAATATTTTTGATCACTTGAAAAATGAGTGAATTCAAACAAAATGTGTCATGTTCTAAGTTGTTTAATACATCTAGATGTAAATATCAGCAAAGGAAATGTGAATTTCTAATTTACCATATTCATCTTTGGATCTTAAACCCAAATGTATAGCAAGTATACAGTCAGGTCCAGAAGTATTTGGATTTGGATACTCCAAGTATTTGGAGTTTTTGTGATTTGGTGTCAGTGTAACATCCACATGAATGCCAGTGTTTCCCAGCAGATCATTGCCCAGAGCATCACACTATCTCCACTGGCTTGCCTTCTTCCCATATTGCATCCTGGTGCCATCTCTTCCCCAGGTAAGTGACACACATGCACCTGGCAGTCCATATGATGGAAAAGAAAACATGATTCATCAGACCAGGTGAGCTTCTTCCATTGCTCCATGGTCCAGTTCTGATGCTCATGTGCCCATACATATATAGTCAGGTCTGGAAGTATTTGGACAATGACAGAGTTTTTGTGATTTTGTCTTTATACACCACCACAATGGATTTGAA
>CM074947.1:20721080-20748493 GCA_037577455.1 Pangasius macronema
AATCCATTATTTGTGTTAAGCTGCTTTGTGACACTGTCCATTGTTAAAAGTGCTATACAAATAAAATTGAATTGAATTGAATTAAATAAAATCATCATGAGGGCTGTGTTTCTGGCACCCAATAGAGATTTTTAATGTATATTTCTAGCTACAAAATACAATAAAATATCAAGTGAAATAAGCCTGAAAAGAAAAAAAAACATACATATATAACAAAGAGCCTTTCAAATGTAGAAGGAACATACTGAACCATCACACACAAGGGTGGATTACAGTGTGGTTTTTGTTCTCAGTGAAGATGCTTGTAAAAGTATGGGTGTATGAGTATGTGTTCGTGAGAGTAAGTTCTCAGATAAGTCCACTCTCTCCTGCTGTTCATTAGAGTTTAATAGAGAGCAGAGGTCAGCTTGGGGGTGCGCACGCATCATCATCCCTCACTCTGCTGCTCTAGCTGTCACAATGAGTCCTTTTTTCTCTTTATTAATCTCTATACTTTACTCACACTCGATGCAAACACACTACACACATTTGCAATGCCTGCGAACTATAATACTGAAATACTTAAATATAATTCGATAAGAACACAACTTCAATCATGACATAATGATGAACAGTATTAGAGTATTATTGTAGTTAGTTGGGTTATACAGAACAACATCAGGCAATAATTCCATAGCTAATGATACTGACTTCTTATTATTTAGGTAAAATCATCAAATACAAAAATGATGGTCATAGCTAAGCTCATTGATACCACAGCAGTGCTGAACTCTCAAATCTCTTCCTCTGACAGGAGCACTGGCAGTAATTCAGATCAAAGGTTTATATTAATGCACTTGATCTGATATGTGATCCTTTAAAACAGGAAAATAAATCATTCACAGGGACTTTTAATCTAAAATAGAATTTAAAAAAAAATATATGGGTTTAAAAAAACACATCATTTGATTTTAATGATTAGAAAAAAATGTCTGGTAAAGCTTTCTGTTATGATACTTATATAATATATTATAGTTATAATAAGGAGTCAGTGCTTTGTAATGGTCAGCATTTAATTATTTTTTTTTTTCAGAACAGAGGATTTTCTGCTTTCCAGTTTCTTGGTAACACGACCAGTTGCAAGGTCTTTTTGTTTGTTTGTTTTTTTGTCTTATTAATTTTGAGAGAGAGAGAAATAAAACAGAGACTGGTGAGGAAAAGACTGTTCATCACTGTTGATAACAGAAACTATCTTGTCTTGTCAAACATTCTACAACATCAAATGAAACTATAAAAGATTAAAAGATGTGTATGACATGCTCAGTAATAAATTGGAAATTGCTTTGCATCATCGGCAAACTGCTTTAGTACAACACTGGGACTGTTATAGGAAAATATGACAGATTTCACATCATGTTTTGCTCCTTATATATCATATAAGAGTATACTAACTCACAGTCACGCACACTGACAGTATAAGTCCTATCACTGGTGAAATGATTTATTAGGGTCAGAGACAAAGTGTCAAAGGCCAACTAAAGAGCCAGCGTGGTATCTGTCACCAAAATAGCCTTAATAAAACCACAGCTTAACAGTCTATTCGCCACCCAATATATTTTTAGTGCATGTGTGTGTGTGTTGATAGAGGTGAGCTCTCTGCTGGCACGTTTACTGCTGTCTGCTTTCATATGTGGCCACATCTACTAAATATACATGTTATCCATGTTATTTATGTCTACAAGTTATATCTCTTATATGTGATTTTTCATCACCACATCATCTTGTTGCCTCCTGTCCCTGGTGTTCATCTTGTGTCATATCCCCAGGTTTCATCTGTCCACTCAATTTTGGAATAATGTCAAAGAATATAATATTTGACCCCTATTCTTTTCTTGGCATTTGGGAGGTTATGTTTTATAATCAGAAACACAAGTGAAAATGTAACAAATCTCTTGGAAGGCACTCAAGTGCAACAGTGAAGACTCCTCTATTTGCACTCAGAGATAAGGAGTGTGGAGGCTTGAACAGATGCTTCTTTTTTTTAACCATATACAAATTGATGAATCTCTTTGCTCAGGCCTCCTACTAGGGAGCGTCACATTTCCTCTCCAAAGCAATGTTTTTGGCACACACTGTGAAGTAAAGTGGAAAAAAGGGGAAACTCAGAGTGACAGATTACTTTCACAACGACTAAGGATTGTATCATCTCAGGACACCAGAAAAAAAAAAGCATTCCACCAAAGCCCTCTGTTTCTCATTTTCCTCTTGCTCTCCTCACTGCAGGATGGAGTCACTGTACTGCAACTGCATAATGTTGCTCTAACGGCACAGCATGACCCTGAATCCTGCCACGTATACTCTGTGTAAAAATCTTATTAAGGCCGTAAGTGTGTGTTATGGGGAATATGGAATGTTTTATAGGAATGTTTTTGCACCTGGATGAGAAGAGCAGGAGACAGCGGTAAGATACAGACTCTCTGGTCAAGGCTGCAGACTAAGCATTAGGGAAATTTAACTCAAGTTCAAGGTTTCCGTCACTTATGGGGTATTAATGTAGTACATTAAGTTATCCAAAGCCAACACTTTTGGTCAGTGATTTATTCATGAGCACAACATCAGTAGCTGTCACTTAAGATAACACCCATAACCTCTCACGCCACCTGACAGCCACACACTGTACATTTTCATCTCATTTTACACCCTCTGGCATCTGTACATCCATAACCATTTGGAATGTGAATTTATAGGTAAGAGTTTTGTCAAGTTTACAATTTATGGGCAGAATCCTACTGTGTGCGAGTCTGTGTCTCCCCCCTCGCTGTCTGTAGAGACTGTCTGCTGTGGCAGCTTCTCAAAGAGCTGCCAGAATCTCCTGGACAGTAAAGACAGACAGAGCAGTCATCATTAAGCACTTTAGGGCTATACCTTTGATCCAGAAATAAAAATGTCACACAGGCTGTTTGGCGAACTCCATGACTAAGCTATTGTCACTTGAAGGGTTAAAGTGCTCTTTTCTTTTTCTTTCTTCGCTCTTTCCTTGGGTCAACTTTGCTTTGGCTCAGTTCATGCTCTCAGCACCCTGCTCACCATTTTTCAATGCTTCAGCACATAAAAAGACTTTTTTCTATTTGTTTTCTCCTAAGGAGCCATTTCTTATACACTTCAGGTTATTCAAATAACCTGTTAAAATGTAAACATACGTATGTAGAAAGTATCTATAAATGTAGTATTAGTAACGTTATTTAGAGCGTAGCTCCTTTGGATTTTCATAACACGTTGATAAGCATTGCATAAATATTTCATTAAATAATGGCAGAGGATTTATGCAACTCTTATGTCAAAACCTGTGAGATGGCATAGAGTTTTTAATAGTGTAGAAAACTGCTGTGTGTTTACATGAAAGAGAGCAAAGAACCCTGACCTACCATCAAAAACTCTATGAAGTGATAGATCTGTAGTGTCCATCCACCTTTGGGGAGGTGTATATATTGTAAATGAATTATTCTAATGCCCATAAACTAAGACTGTTAAGAAATATTATGCATTAAGCAACCTTCTGAACATGTCATGAACGTGCTGCTAATGAAAACAAACTAATAACATGCAACCCAAAAAAAAAATTATTCAATCAAATCACAATAAATAAATAAATAAATAAAATAAAATAAAATAAAATAAAATAAAATAAAATAAAAACAGTCAACCCATACTAATAATTGAGGGTAGTTCTCTAAAACCTCTCTAAAATCTCATCTCACCAATTTTGATTTTATGCAATGGTTTTTAATATGTTATAAAGACCCTATGCACGTGCTACCATAATATTCAACAAAAATGTTATTTTCTTGCTTAATTCTTGCTTAGAGTTGATCAATTTCAGCAGTATTTGATGACAGTCACATATGTTCTGACATCTCCTACTACTCACTATTCTCATTCTCTTGTGGTGCAAAATCATAGCACAAAAAGTCCTATTCAGTGTTCAGCCCAGCATCTTAATCTACTGGGTCACTGACCTGTCACTGACACGAGCCTATCAGCTTTCATGAGAAGAATGCACAGGTTGTCCTCAGCTCACAAACCAAAATGACAAACCAATTCTTCGCAGCTGTCTTCTAATTCAGTAGAGCCCCAAGCGTAAAATAGACTTGTTTGACCAAATTAAAAAAAGGAAAGAAAAAAGTCATTTATTTTAATGGATGAAGGATGCTCACTTGATCTATTCATTTAATCCAAGTCAGGGTTTAGTCTGTGCCCAGAAACATTGCCTGAAATTCCACATTTCAGCATGTCTTTTGGAAATGGATTTCCTGCACAGATTTCGGTTGCTCAAAAGTCTGTGAAAGCCATGTAAAAAAAATGCCTCACATTACTGAGAAACCACTTTTCTCTCCACATGTCAATTCAGTTCTGAAGTAACTCACTCGCACACTCATACACACAATCCAAGCCAAGCCTACCTACCCATAATCATTTAACATGTGTGTTCTCACACAAAAGTGTCACTCTGTTCTTTACTGGCCAACCGTTTGTTTTCACTGGAGACAAATTTTCCCTAAATTGATGCAATTCTATTGATTAAATAATGAGCCTTTTCCTCCTGTCAGCCTGTCACCCACACACCCTCCACTCTTATATTCTGTGTGTGTGTGTGTGTAGGCTGAAGGTTGGAGATGTCGTCAGTCCAAAACATAGATAATTTTCTCTCTCATGCTACATCCATCAAAGAATCTAATGTTTCACCATATAAGGTCAAGTTTTTAAAATGGCTTTTAAAGGATATAGTAGACTGCACATCATCATGTACTTTTGTCCATGCAGGCTGACAGAAAATGTGATTTTGTCACAGATAAAATTGCTAGAAGACGCATGTTTTCCAATAGGTTTCTCAATGGAGGCCCATGGATAGGAGTAAAACAAATCAATAAAGAGATGGTGAGTTAGTCGGACATTAAGGAAAACAGGGGAAGAATAGACCCAAACTACCAGCCTGTAAAAAAATATGCATCAAAGATCTACTTCCATTGAGCTACTTGCATATTAATGCCTTTATGCTTGGTATAGAACTATTGCCCATGTCTGCATTTGTTTGTGAAGCAACCTTCCCTCTAGCTACAACTATCTGTTCATCATTACTTCCCTCTCTCTGGCACACATAACTTAGAACTATTAACTTATTAGAAAGGACCCTAACAAACATCTAGACACNCTATCAAACCTCTACACACCCTATCAAATCTCTACACACCCTATCAAACCTCTACACACCCTATTAAGCCTCTAAAAACCTATCAAAAATATACAAACCCTATCAAGCCTCTACACACCCTATCAATCCTCTACAAACCTCTACACACCCTATCAAACCGCTACAAAACCTATCAATCCTCTACAAACTTCTACACACCCTATCAAACTGATACAAACCTCAACACACCCTATCAAACCGCTACAAAACCTATCAATCCTCTACAAACTTCTACACGCCCTATCAAACCTCTACAAACCCCTACACACCATATCAAACCTCTACAAACCTTATCAAACCTCTACACAAACTATCAAACATCTACACACCATATCAAACCTCTACACACCCAATTAAAACTCTACAAGCCCTATCAAACATCTACAAAACCCTATCAAAACTATACAAACCCTAACAAATCTCTGCACACCCTATCAAACTTCTACAAACCTCTACATGCTATCAAACCTCTACACACCCAATCAAACCTCTACAAACCTCTACACACCATATCAAACCTCTACACACCCGATCAAACCTCTACAAACCTCTACACACCATATCAAACCTCTACACACCTGATCAAACCTCTACACACCTGATCAAACCTCTACAGACCTCTACACACCATATCAAACCTCTACACACCCTATCAAACCTCTACACACCCTATCAAACTTCTACACATCCCATCAAACCTCTACACACCCTATCAAATCTCTACACACCCTATCAAACCTCTACACACCCTATCAAATCTCTACACACCCTATCAAACCTCTACACACCCTATTAAGCCTCTAAAACCCTATCAAAAATATACAAACCCTATCAAGCCTCTACACACCCTATCAAACCTCTACAAATGTCTACACACCATATCTAATCTCAACGCACCCTATCAAACCTGTACAAAGCCTTTCAAACCTCTACACACCCTATAAAACCTCTACATGCTATCAAACCTCTACACACCCTATCAAACCTCTACAAAACCTATCAAACTGCTACAAAACCTATCAAACCTCTACACACCCTATCAAACCTCTACAAACCTCTACACACCATATCAAACCTCTACACACCCGATCAAACCTCTACAAACCTCTACACACCCTATCAAACCACTACACACCCTATCAAAACTCTACACACCCTATCAAACCTCTACAAAACCTATCAAACCTCTACAAACCTTAACAAATCTCTACACACCCTATTAAACCTTTACACACCCTATCAAACCTCTACAAATCTCTACACACCCTATCAAACTCTACAAGCCCTATTAAGCCTCTAAAAACCCTATAAAAACTATATACAAACCCTATCAAACCTCTACACACCCTATCAAACCTCTACAAACATCTAGACAACCTACCAAACATCTAGACAACCTACCAAACATCTACAAACCCTATCAAACCTCTACACACCCCATCAAACCTCTACAAACCTCTACACACCCTATCAAACCTCTACAAACCTCTAGACAACGTATCAAAACTCTAGACAATGTATCAAACCTCTACACACCCTCTAAAACCTCTACACTCCCTATCAAACCTCTACACACTCTATCAAACCTCTACACACCCTATCAAACTGCTACAAAACCTATCAATCCTCTACAAACTTCTACACACCCTATCAAACCTCTACACACCCTATCAAACCTCTACACACCCTATCAAACCTCTACAAACGTCTACACACCCTATCAAACCCCTACAAAACCTATCAAACCTCTACAAACCCTATCAAACCTCTACACAGCCTATCAAACCTCTACACAGCCTATCAAACCTCTACACAGCCTATCAAACCTCTACACACTCTATCAAACGTCTACAAACCGCTACAAACCTCTACACAACCTATGAAACCTCTACTAACCCTATGAAACCTCTACAGACCCTATCAAACCTCTACACACCCCATCAAACCTCTACACACCCCCTCTACTCACCCTATCAACCCTCTACACACCCTATCAAACCTCTACTCACCCCATCAAACCTCTACACACCCCATCAAACCTCTACACAGCCCCTCTACTCACCCTATGAAACCTCTACACACCCCATCAAACCTCTACACACCCCATCAAACCTCTACACAGCCCCTCTAATCACCCTATCAAACCTCTACACACCCCATCAAACCTCTACACAGCCCCTCTACTCACCCTATCAAACCTCTACACACCCTATCAAACGTCTACACACCCTATCAAACCTCTAAACCTGGGATAAGCCCCTGATTCCCCACAACCCTGAGCTGGATAAAGCGCTTATTAAAGATGAACATATGAATGAATGTTCTTTTCACTGATCTTGTGGCTTCGCTCTCAGGCCCCTAGTCTGCAACAGAGCTGAGGAAACATCAGACTACCACAAGATGTCAGTATAACTCACTATGCTATTGTTTTGTTGTGTTATCTTCTCTGTGTTTGGCTGCTAGAGAAAGAACAATCCTGTCTGGGACTAAGGACATTTGGAAGAACTGGTCACTTGGAACAGTGCCGTGATTGGTTTCACTCTTGTATTTATTTATTAATTTATTTTATTTAGGGTCACGGTTGATGCACACCCTGAAACTAATACTTAGCTGAAGCACCTTTAGATTTTAATCATGGCATTTAATCTTTTTGGATAAGAGTCAATCAATTTGGCACATCGTGAGTTAGCAATATTTTAGCATTCTTCCTTGCAAAAGCATTCTCTCAAACTGGCTGGGTATCTTCTGTGTACAGCACTCTTAATTGTTTTACCAGAAGCCTTAAAGATTTGTTACAAAATTGACTCGTATTTGGAGCTATTCATTATTCCCTCCACCCTGATTAAAGCCCCTCTAGCTGAAGAAAAGCAGCCCCAAAAAAAGCATGATGATGCTGCTGCCTCCATGCTTCACCGTGAGGATGGTGTTCTTTTGGTGATGTGCAGTGTTTTAATTTTTTGCACCAAACATACACTATCTTTTGGAATTATGGCCAAAAATTTCAATTTTGGTCTCATCAGACCATAACATTAATCCACATGGTTTTGGGAGGTTGGATGTTTTTTTTTGCAAACTTTAGCCGGGCTTGGATGGTTTCTTTCTTTCTTTCTTTTTTGTTAAAAAAGGCTTTTTCCTGCCACCCTACCCTGTCGCCCAGACATATGAAGAATTCGGGAGATTGTTGTCACGTGTAGGGAGCAACCAGTACTTGCCAGAAATTGCTGCAATCATTTTAATGTTGCTGTAGGCCTCTCGGCAGCCTCCCTGACCAGTTCTCTCCTGGACTTCTCATCAATTTTAGAGGGACATCTTGTTCTTAGTCATGTCACTGTTGTGTCATACTTTCCCACTTGTTGATTATTGTCTTATTGTTCCTGGTATATCCAGTGCCTGGGAATTCTGTGTAACCCTCTCCTGATTGATATTTTTCAGCAGTGAGATCTCGTACCTGCTTTCTAAGCTCTTTGAGGCCCATGGCTTTTTCCAGCTGGATGTTACCAATGTTTTTATGTTGCAATTTCACAATAAAGGTTAAAATGGTTCTGACATGGTTTAACTTAATTTCTTTTTTTTTTTACATCACAAAAACCTGCCATTTTAATAGGGGTGTGTAGACTTTGCAAAGTTAAAGCTCATCAGCTTCTCACACACAAAATCATATGATGCAGTGTATTTTCACAAATGCACTAGACAAATGCAGTGTGTGCTACCCTTCCGGGTTGCACTGCATTCTCCTAAATGGATGAGACAGTAAGTCAGCAAAATCCTATTGCTCCCTCTCTAATCTTGTCACATGTGACCACAGCATGCTAATTATAGGGGGAGTGCAATGCAATTTGGTTCCCACACAAAACCAACACTGTAGAGCTGCAGCTGCTCACTAAAGGGCCTTGCATTAATATACTCCTCAAGATACAGCAAGGTCAGGAGACACACAGCATCCTTTCATCTAAGATGGTGAAGTCAAGTCAAGCTGTCAGAGTTTAGCCTCCCCCTACCTCTTTCTGTCATACCGTTCATGTTTCATTACTTACGTACTGCATGAGAACAACAGGCTTACTGAGCGCAAGTGCAACTGTGTAGTTCAGATCGTCAGCCAGCATTGAAGCCTTGATCTCAAGGTCACACTCAAATAAGGTGTCCTTGAACGAAATATATCTGTATTCATGGTGCAAGTCATGCTCTTGTATGATTTGTAGCACTTTCTCTGCCATTACACCATGTATATACCCAGTGTCATTAAATGAATCTAATAAGTTGCATATAACATATATACATATGAAAGCATATGTTACTGCTACACAGCATACGCAGTGTGTATAGGCTTTACGGCTTTATTATAAAAGAAATTTAATTAGGATTTGTGGAAGCAATCTAGAAATGTTAAATCATTACAAATCACAAATGTTTTTAATTATTATTATTATTTCTGATAAATTCAGTGATTAGTCTTGGGCTTGATGGCATCACATAAAGCAATTATTGAACAACAATCAAATACCTTAAGCATTGTTTGGCACTGATAAGATATAAAGTCACTCCTTTAGCACTGATGAATAAGAATGAATTTAAAGGATTTAAATTTACCTTCTATAACCCACTGCAGTAGAGCTTTGATACATATTTTCAGCAATCTGTGACTTGAACATTTCAACTAAATGTCTCAGTACCTGTTAAATTTCTGATCAACAAAAGCACTAAATTGAGATTCAGGATCAAACTCAGGATTTTAGAGCTGTCAAGCAGCAACACTAGCTGCTTTGCCACTGTGCCATCCCAGGATAATGTATACAATTTTGACTTAAATGGTTTGAATGGACTAAATGTAAATGTTTTTTCCTTCAATCATTTATATATGACATTCTTTCATGTTTTCATGTGCATATATGTTATATACAACTTATTAGATTCTGCTCATTCTTTCATTTATTTATTTACTGTCTTTGATTCTTGACACTTTTTTCCCCCCTACATAGTTACTTTTTTGTACCACATGGTTCCATGTTGGCCATGTTGTGAATATTTGAGAATATTTTACATAATTGTTGTATATGGCTTCTTTGTGTTCTAGTGTCCAGTATTTTAATTTTTATTTTATTTTATGTGCGTTCTTGCACTTTTTAGTGTAATTGGAGATTTTTGTTGAATACGGTCTTCCTTGAAAAGCAAGCAAATAGAATTGTTTTCATTAAAAAAATGAAATGTGACGGGACCTACTGTACACACCTGCATTCACCTGGCTGCACTTGTACATGACAGATAAACAGTAACACCGCATATGAACTGAGATGTGATTGTAGGCAGGGTCCTCTGGGAATGACAGCCAACAGATGCCATGTAACCATCACTACATTTAATAAAGGATACTAAGACAGTTCAGTGTGAGCTGATCCTATTCTATTGACTATGTCTACATCACAAAAGTATTTCAACATTTTGACACATTGCCCTCTGCATTTTCCCATCTACATCATGCCGTGTGTACGGACGGAGGATGCAATAGGCTATGGTTCCTCAGTGTAACTCTCTGTGCTGTTTAGCAGGAGAAACTACAGCAACTAACCAATTACACGGAAAGATGTGGGATTACAACCCAAGGTTCATCTGCTGAAAATGAGATCAAGGCTGATTAGAAGGGTTTAGCATGACGTAGAGCAACACATTGCTTCAATCACTTGATGCCTCAGCCGGTCACCTATTTTTTTCAGGAAGAGGAACTGTTACATTTTGGTCAATTTTATGCAATATTTGGTCCTTAGCAGAGATCTCTACTTGCCAACACTATGGATCTCCATGAGTTCTGGGTAGTCAGAATGACGATGAAGAGGGGAATTATTGGCATGGCATCTGTGGCAGCACCATTCTGGAATAGAAAATAAAATTAAGCTTGGTGAAGTGCAATTTTTTTTTAAATATTTTTTGATAGCGAGACAAGTGATCTTCCACTAAAGACTGAATATTTGACAAGATAATAAATCAACCATGGCTCTGATGGTTATAAAATTTGACTTGGCCAAGCGAATCAAACTGGCCCAGGGACTGTGGCTCCTGTACTGGCTCGCAGTTATGGGAGGGATCCTCATCTTCAGCATGGGGCTTTTCTTCAAGATTGAACTTCGCAAAAGAAGTGAGATGATGGACAATAATGAGAGTCATTTTGTACCCAACCTGCTCATCCTGGTAGGCCTTGCTGCTTGTGGCATCAATGTTTTCGGTGGCAAAGTGTGCCATGACTCACTTGATTCAGCCAAGTTTTCCAAGTGGAAGCCCATGGTGAAGAATTACCTGTGTGGATGCTTTGCCTTCTCCATCATCCTTTTCGTCATGGCTCTGCTTTGCTTCCTGATGCAGATCTCTCTACATTTTGCCCTGGCTGAAGGTCTAAAAAATGGATTAAAATATTACAAAGACACAGACACCCCAGGACGATGCTTCATGAAGAGGACGCTGGACATGACCCAGATTGAGTTCCGTTGCTGTGGCAACAACAACTTTCGGGACTGGTTTGAGATCCAGTGGGTTAGCAACCGCTACCTGGACTTCAGCAATGATGAGGTCAAAGAGTGAGTGCTTTTACCTTTAATAATTCATTAAACTAGCACAAAGGTAGGACATTGCAGACAATAATTTATAAGCATTAAGTGGAGTTTAATGTCCATTTCAGATGGTGTTAAATGTAAACTAGAGGAAAGAGAAATATTTCCTGAATCTGTGAAAAAGAATAATTTTTGTGAGTACCTAGAGAATTTCAGTGATAGCCTACAATGCCCTTGCAAATTGATTCTATCAATAGATCTCTAAATCTCGACGAGTGCAGTGTGTGATTAGGTGACTCGAGACTTTGGTCTATAATTTTTTTGGGAAAACTGATTTATATTTTCAAATCTTTACTCAAAATTCACTAACTTTTTAATTTATTAGGTCGTTATACATAAAATATAATAACTTCCACTAATGTGATTTGAAAAAGGCTAAAGGTCAAGTAATCAACACAATGTATTATATTAACATTATGACAAGAACGTGATAATTTCTTATATTATTTGCAGGTTTGTGGAACCATTTAAACCATTAAAATACAGAAGGGTGATAAATTAAAGGAAATTTTGCTGGCATTCAAGGGAAAGGTCATTATGATGAAACATTTCTATCCTGATGGGAGTGGTCTCTCCCAGGATAATGATGCCCCTATGCACATGGCATGAGGGTTCACTGGTTTGAAGAGTATGTAAATGATGTAAATTAGATGCTCTGGCCTTTGTAGTCACCAGATCTCAACCTAATCAAACACCAGTTTGATATTTTGGATTGACGTGTTAGAAAGAGCTCTCCACCACCATCGACACCTTACTAAGACACTGATGCTGTTTTTTCCTTTCATTTGTCACACATTTGTAAATAATGCAATAACACTTTTATAATACAAAGAAAAACTGGGAAAGTTGTATTTTGGGTCTCAAATATCAAGCCTATTATTTAACAACATTTTCATAGGGTAGTACAGGTTTTGTTTTCAAATAATTCAGGACTTATTATAAATTAGGTATATACAGAACTAATAAGTGTATGTCTCTCATGTTTTCACAGTCGTATCACAAGCAACGTAGAAGGTAAATACCTTATGGACAGCGTTCCCTTTAGCTGTTGCAACCCTGGTTCTCCACGGCCCTGCATCCAGCACCATCTGACCAATAACTCGGCTCACTATGACTACGACCATCACACTGAAGAACTAAACATCTGGACCCGAGGCTGCCGTGAAGCCCTGGTCTCCTACTACGGGGGGATGATGAACAGCATTGGGGCTCTTGTGCTGCTAGTCATGGTCTTGCAGGTGAGTGTGAGTATGGTACTTCAGTGAACCCTCAACCAAAATACTAACATCATAATAATGAATAAAACATTGGCTAGTTGGCATTCAGGAATGAAATTCATACTATAACTAAATACCAGGGGTCTTCAACCTTATCCACAAAGGGCTGTTGTGGCTGTAGGTTATCATTCCAGCCAAATATGAGGTATGCTTGATAGTTGAATGGATTCCAAGGTGAACTGATTCGACAAGTGGAATCAGGGGCAGTCATGGAAATGGGGCAGTCGTGGCCTAATGGTCTGAGAGTCAGACTTGTAACGCGAAGGTGAACCTGAAGGTGGTGGGTTTGAGTCTCGGTTCGGGCAGGGATTGTAGGTGGAGGGAGTGAATGACCAGTGCTCTTCCACCCTCAATACCACGACTGAGGTGACCTACCCTACCACCCTTGAGCAAGGCACCAATCCCCCAACTGCTCCCAGGGCACCGCAGCTAAATGGCTGCCCACTGCTCCGGGTGCGTGTTCCCAGGTGTGTGTACATTTGGATGGGTTAAATGCAGAGCACAAATTCCGAGTATGGGTCACACAGTGACTTGGCCACAAAGTCACTTCACTTCATGAAAACATTCAGCCACACCCAGGCCTTTGTGGATAAAATTGAAGATCCTTGCCATAGTGTTTAGGTCATCAGCAAACTGAAAGAATCCTGTCTGTTTATGGTTACGTAAGCACTGACGTGACACCAAGTGCGAGTATCTCATATGGTTGAAGCTTCACCAGAACCCCAGACACTCTTCCTGGATTAAACATATAAAAGGTGACCCAAAAGTGACCCAGTGGATGAAGGTGGAAAAATGTTGTTGGTATGTTGGTCAAAAATAGCAAGACCATTTGAGGTCAGCTAAATATTTAGGGTAGTTAATAATGAATCGTGAGATTAACCCAGCATATGTAAGTAAAGCAAATAGGACAGTCGCTTACATAATCATACAACTATTCAACACTGAAAGAGCCTTTTATAGTTTTTGTATTTGCAACTTTGTTGTAGGTTACTGATATGGTGGGACTGAAATACCTGACAACCTCTTTGGAGACGCTGACAAACCCAGAGAGTGAGAGTGAAGGTTGGCTGCTGGAAAAAAGTGTGAAAGAGACTGTATCTGATGTCCTACAGAAGATGAAATCACTTGGCAAAACCAACCAGGTGGAGGGGGCTGAGGATGCTGCCAGTGCCAGCTGAGCAGCTCACACACACAAACACACACCTGGGACTCAAACCATCCTATAAGGAGAATCAAAGATATCCTTCTTTGCGGAAAACAAATTCCTACAAACATTGACACACATTCACATAAGCACTCGTAAATATATTGTACTGATGGGTTGTACAATCAGAAGTGAACAAAAGTAACAGATCTTTAATGAACCTTTAAAGGCGTTGAGCAATAACTGGAAAAATGTAAATGTGAATGTTCATATTGGCATGTAAATATAAATTTAAATAACATAAGAGTTTAATTTTAAAAAATATTTTAATAATAATATATATTTGTTGTTTGGGGGGGGGGTGAAGGTCAGAGAACATTTAGTCAATAAGATTTAAAGCAGCATATTTGACAGCTTACTCTTTGGTCAAACTATTACCAGTTGTGTTTATGTTGTATTTCGTGTGACTCCATTTGTAATTTGGAATTTTTTGTGCATTTGAACTTTTCACTGTACAGTATTACTGTTGGAATGAACATGTAGAGAAGTGTGCATGACAAAACTGTTTAAACAGATGTATCTGGTTTGTTATTGTTATTCATTGCACTTCCTGACATGACACGCTTTAAGCACATCGCTGAAAACACTGCAGTAGCTATGCTTTGCCAGTTCTCAAGCAGACATGTAGGATGGAACGATCAGATCCAAGAGTAAGGTAAGGAGGGTGAGGAAAGATGTTGGGACACTCAGTGGGTGTTCAGCATTAAATGATAGGATAAAGAATGGATGAATGTCTCCTAATGGAGCACTGGGTGCTTCTGTTTTACAGTTAAAACCAAGAAGAGTCATTTATATGCCAGATAAAAATCTTCAGTTGTTAAAAACCAACCCAAGAATATGTAACCATTTAGCCATTATGTTTTTGTCATTCAATGTTGGTCTTCTGTCCATAATCCTTAGCAGGACATACTTCCAAACCACTGACCATGGGCATTTAGGACAGAAAGGTAAGAGGGCATCTGTCATCTTGAGTTGCCTTCAGCCATAAAGCCTATAAGCAGTGAGAGAGGAGATGAGTGTAGATAAGCTGCTTTGATAGAGCTTCACCTCTGTCAGGTGAAATTCAGGGACGAGTAACTCTGACGCAGATACAGGACAAAGGCACCTTGGGATCTCCAGCAGAGCAGACAAATCTCTCTCTCCACAGGAAGCTTATTAGACTGTTATGAACAACCACTGTTAAATCCTACAATGCTGAGTGAGGAAACACAGTACTTGCGATGACACATTAAATATCTTACTTACCCGAGCCATCGATTTCTTTACTGTTCTGCATTCGGCACAACAGCAGCAGAACAATCCCCTTAACATTTAAGAGTTACCAAGGCCAAATAGTAACACAATTACCCTCTTACAAAACCTGTTAAACTTATGGACAAGAACAATGTGTTAACACAGACTTCTTGTTTGGTACAATTCTGCTGTGAAGCCCTTGAGCTGGCACTACCACTTCATTACTACTGTAGTTAATTCTGTTAAACAAAAGAGGAGCTTCCTTACATACTGTTTGGAGCTTCACCATCACCCTGTGATCATCTTTGTTTTCTGGATGAGCAAAAGGAGATGACAGAACTGGGGCACACTGAAAAGCAGCTGTGGAGAGTAAAATTAGTAATACGTGATAGAGTAATGTACTGGCCAGTACGGTTACACTACTCACACACGCTATAAAGCCATGGATAATTTGCTGAACAAAAGCCATCACACACAACCAGATACGCTCACACTAACATCTCTCATTCCTTTGTCTTATTTTATTTTTTTGTTTTACAGTATTGTACAATGTATCCATTTATACAATAATTCACATATTAACAAGTAAGTCTTTGACGCTGGATTCCAATTAAACCTCAACACAGGAAGCATGCGTGTTGTGAGAAACCCCAGGGAACCCTATTGAGACTTTGAGTGTGTGCACACACGTACACATGCTTCGGGACAAACGTCCTGTTTGAGTGGACGCTGCACCACTTTTCAACATCCTGTCAATAAGCTCCAGAATCATTACAACTTCTAAGACAATATCTTGCCATCACCTAAACTGAGTCATGAGTTTATACTTTTATATTTAGCCTTAGCACCCTTCCATTTCCTGGATATTACTCAAGAAGTCCTGCTAATAACATTGAAGGGCTTGTAATTCGATTTTCTTTATCACATTAGGCAGGAAGTAATTTCACATCTGCCAATGTTAGTAATTTGATCAACTTGATGTTAAGAAATCACCATCACATGGTTTGTCCCCTGATTTCATTTATCATAGAGGATCATGGGATCATGGGAACATGTGAAGCAAGTATATTAGGTTTTTCCGTGTTTTTTTTTTTATTGTTGTTCGTTTTTTTAAACAAAACTGCTGTTGTAGCTCAAAGACTTCAAATGTCTGAAACCACACACACACACACACACACACACACACACACACACACACACACACGTTAAGTCAGTAGGTGTAATAAGCTTCCTCAACCACATAAGCAAAATCCCAAACATATTTCCCCAAAGTGGAGGTCCGCCATGATGAAATTTCACAAAGCTACACATAAATAACATTTAACAAAAATAGGTTGCAAAATTGACAACGGTGTTAAATTAATTCTGTTCACTTAGACAACCATATAAATCCATCACACTATAAACACACCGGCCTTACAAGCACACAAAGCACACACGCTACAGGCACTCACAGACACATGTGACACTTGTGCACTCCCAGATTTCCTCAGGTTGGCTTATATTTGCTTCACTGAGCATTCAGTTGCTGGGTGCCCTCAGCAGAGATATTGCAGTGACAGGGAATAGGGAGAAAGGGAGTAGGCCATATGACCTGAAGATGGCGCCATTCCATTATGGCTACTATTGAGACCCAAGGTTCATTGAGGAACATTGTGCTTGCCTTGGAGAGAACACCAGCATTATTCAATATTAAAGCAATCTGAGAACTGCATCTGTGCAGTAAACAATACTTCAGCTTGAAGAGCATAAAATAAGTTAATAGTGTCAGGGACAGACAGAACTTGAATAGCTTTTCTCTGTTCTCACAGTTACTTTGAGAACCTATGCTACAGGAGAAAGTATCATGTCGCAGTTAAATACCTTGGCAATATGTTTGTTTTTTTACTTTTATTTTTAAATATCAATTTAGATCAAATAATAAAGTAATAGGTAAGAACACCTCCCAAAAAGACAGAAAAAAAGCCATGCATTCATCCACTCAAGGGGAGAAAATAATAACCGTAAGGAAGGAAAGGAGTGTGCGAGAGGCGGTGTTGACGTGGCAACCTCTGCCGTAAATGTGCAGATCCCTGGTTAGATTAGATCTGCCATTAGCCAAGAAACTCCAGGACCTCACAGGAAATGGTATCACAGGTGCTGCCAGTCAATGCCAACCAGAGTCTGATTAGCTTCTTGGGCATGACCGATCTCCTCTGTGATGCTGTGCTGGCGCCAGAGCTTCTGGATCTTTCTGTAGCGCTCGTGGCACAGGTGTAAAGGGTTCCCCCGTCTGGGAGGGAAAGAGAACAGATCATATAAACTGTGCTTTACACACTAACTTTACAAGGCACACTGGGTGCCATGTTCGATTTCTCACCTGAGCCCTTGGTCTGTTTCTCCATAGTCATCGAGGTATGGGGGAGCATAAAAACAGCCCTTAGTCTTTCCGGCCAGGAAGAGAACCTGACTCTCCCTTACCCTGTAAAACACAGTAGAGTCTCACATACTGCAAGCTAGGGCTTGACACTGCCTAAAAATCAATATATATGCCATTCACTGGATTCATAATTTAGAGCACGGTAAAATTTTAATTTAAGGTATGGTAATAAAGTACAAGAATATGGATGTAGTTTATGTAGTTTTTATGTATGTATGTAATATATAGTTTATTAATTAAAGTTTGCTTCTAAATCTAGTATACTAGCAAGCATAAATATATTAATTCAGAAACTTAAAAACAAATATTTAAAAAAAAAATCTTGAAACTGTGCAGCACAGAGAATTTCTAGGATAGGGTGGAGGTCATTTATTAAACAATTAAAAATAAATTTAAAAAACTTAAATATTAGTACATTTTAAAATGAAACGTTATGTAACATATTAATATTTTATCAATGAATCTATCATTACATAATCTTTAATTAGTAAACTACATATTCCTTGCTTATAAATAGTTTCTTATGAAACTTCAAATTAAAGTGTTATCCAGAGGATTTCTGGCAAGCTGCTGTTTCTTTTCTTATTTAGGAGTTTTACGTCTTCCTCCCCATACTGAGTGAGTGTTGTGTTTTTAGAGATTATTGGCGAGTAAACTGCCCTAATGCCCAGCCGGGACACAAACAGGTAAGCAATGCACTTACAAGATATGGCAATCAACACAGATGCAATCTTCCTTCTAACCTGAGGAAAATGCCAACGCCAGCTCCGCAGGCAAAGGTGTGTGCAGTACACGCTCCAACGTCCTCACCCTCCAGCTCTGTCTGGCAGCAGTAGCTCTGGGAACACAGCATCGTGCCACACACCAAGCACAGCGTTGGAGCACGAGACTTATCGCCACCTGACTTAGGACAACTACAAAAACAGCTGAGGTTATAAACACAAAAGCAGTCCACCAGAACTCTGCTGTAAGCAGATACTGATTATAAATCAGCACAATCCAGATTGTATATATACACACACTCACACACACACACACAAACTCACGTGAAGCTGGAAGCTTGGTTGATCAGTGCACTGTAGTCCTCTGGCAAATCAATTAGCTTATTGGATTCCCGAGGAAAACTTGGGGGGGAAAAAAAATTGAAACCATTCAGTCTTAAAACCATCATCTTAAAGCAAAGTTCAGATGGCTATGGACAGGAATGATCACCTTATAAGGGTTTCAGGAGACTGGAGACAATGGTGCATGCCTGGATGTGAGCACCACCTGGAGGGCAGACGGACACAAAACACACTCAACCCATTACAATCAGTCACGTGTCCACACGTTATGGTACGATCAGCATTCACAGAAAACCTATAATTTCACAACTCACCCCTGAAGCAGGGGATCAAGAAGCTCCTGGTGATTATAATAGAGCTGGAGCAGGTTGGAGGGCAGACAGAGATATGCACACAGCGCCTCCCATTCACCAGCACCTACCGCTGGAGCAGAGGATAGGGAAAGAACACGAGATCAGTTTCACTATATACAATATACTATATGCACATGAAGTTCATTCAGTGATCTAAGTCATGTTCCATGTTTTGGCAGAATTGTGTTTCAATCATTAAGAGGAAGACAGTAGAACTAATTGGATAGATGAGGCTACCCAGCTTTGTAGCGATCTGACAAATCACCTGGCAATTAAAGGTAAAACTCTTCATTAAAATTGGCCTCAGTTGTAGAGGTTTATGGTCAGGTCAACTTTTAATCAGCTAACACCACCGGGTGGAACCCTGCAAGTTCTGGTACAGTTTGAACACTAAAAGTGTCTGCATTCTGGATATGTGACAGAAAGGGTAAAATGAAGCTAAGAGAGTTTTTGACACAAAAAAAAATAATAATAAATTAAGCACTTACCATGGAGCTCAGATGGAGTGGGAACTCCACTGAGATGGTGGAAGAACAGAGCAGCTCCCCTGAGGAAGGGCAGGATGCCTGCCTTTAAACAACGCCAGAGATGCCAACCCGAGCTAAAATCACGCAGGCTAATAAAAGATACATACACGTGTTAAATTTATTTCTAGAGCTCTGTAAAGGTCATTATTGAATTCATAACACTGAGTTTCCCAGGCTCACAGGGAAGTTATTTGATGAAAGTGTGTGAAAGAGCACCTGGGACTATAACAATAATAATAACAATAATAATAACAATAATAGAAGCTGCAAGCAGCATTTTCTGGGGCCAAGCACTCAGACTTGGTGAGCTGCACATTCAAAGACATGCTACAGTTGTTGCCTAAGCAATCACAGGAAAGCAAAGCCACAACTTTATATAAATGGATTCAAGTATATAAATTAAAGATAACTTAAAACCATTTGATAACTTTTGTAAGGCATAAAACAAGTTTTTGAAATTCGCTTCAGCTTACACTAGGGAACCAAAGCAATGCTGAACTAGGAAGGTAGAACTGTGAATTTAGCACAAGCTCTTAAAATTAAATTTAGAATATCATTATAACATTCTTTTGATAACCATCATCCAGGTTGGTCTGAAGATTATGTCCAGTCAACACCAAATTTGGTGTTGATTGGACATAATTTGTAGGAGTAGCAAAATAAATAAATAAAAGTTTCTGACAAAATCCAGGGTGGTCAACAGGAAGTACACTTGAATTTCAGACCTTGGTGTGCATTCACTTCACGTACTCCAGGTAATTATAAGAAAAAAATGTGAATTTAGCACAAATTCTTCAAATGATGTAAGAAAAAAAATAAACATTGTTACAGCTATTGACCACAAGGTGGCATAGTCACAAAATGTTGAGTAAAATCAAATTTCGTGATGATACATAGATACATTGCTGTACACACCCTCACATCCTGTTTCTTTGCATTTGTCAGCACATTGCAGGAGAATAGTTTTGAATATCAAAATTCCTTTGATAACTTTTGTTCAAACAGGTCTCAAGATGAGCCAAATGTGGTGAAGACTGGACAAACTTTGGAGAAGGAGTAGCAAAATTGGCAGTTAGATGTAATCATTTTTAGCAAGTTATTGTAAGTTGTGACCAGTAGGCAGCACTGGCACAAAATATTTAGGTCATGGTCCTGAAGATGTCTACCAAGTCTTGTGTTAGGGATACAGATACTGTTTAGCGCTTAGCTGTGAGATTCATTGGCCCATTACAGGCAAACCGATTGGAGCATCAAAATTCTTTTGATCAACTTTGTGAGGCCTACTCTGAAGATGACGTGTGTCAAATGTGATTATGACTGGAAAAAATCTGTAGGAGGAGTAGCGAAAAAAGCTTCTGACAAAATCCAGGATGCTGGAAAACCTAATCAGGCAGAAATTATCATAGGGTGTTCTTCTCTTGAACTCTTCTCAACTCTGGGAATCCAGGGATGCCTGGCTTTTAAATTTTGGACACACAGTTCAAAAGGTATGACCAGATGGTTGTATGGGCTGCCATAGACACCCTAGCCAGAAGAAGAAGAAGGAGAAGAAGCAGAATAACAACAGGGTGCCTACGCATCTTTGGTGCTTGGCCCCCTAATAATAATAACTTCGCTGTCTCACCAGCCTACATGAGTCCTTAGTGTGTTATAGAGTAGACAGACACTCTCTTCCTCCTCCCGCTCCACTCCTTCACTCTCCTGCTCCATGGTCAGCTCCTCTGTGAACACATCACCAGTGTTAACGAGGGCTGTCAAATTAATGTGTTAATAACATGCTAATATTAGTATTGACTCCCACACAACTGTGCCTGAGAGCACTCCCAACAAAAACCTCCCAAAATAACATTCATATTGACAAACACGTTATTACTGATTTGTAAGAATGAAGGTCAATAAACACACCCAGATGACAACAACAAATCCCCGTCTGTTGTTAAGTTGCATGAGCTGTAAGTAGAATATGCGCTAACCTGGCACAGAGGTAAGGAGGTAGACCTGGTCCACTCGGTGCTACTGGTTCACCTCCTCTACGTCGACACGTCACAGGCGTGAGTCTGGACTCCTCAGTAAGCAGTGCAACGCTGAATAGGACAGCACCAGACTCACCTGACATACAAACACATACACCCACAAAAAAAAAACAAAAAAACAAAAACACAACAGGAGAGAGGCTGATTCAGAGACTACAGCTATATAAAAAAGATGATAGGTTGATAGATAGGTTTAAATTCCAGACTACAATGTTACTTTAATCCGACTCTACTATAATGGTGTCTAAAATACCATTTAAAAAGCTTGCCAGCTCACCAGTAAGTGGAACATGTCCACATCCAGAATGCAGGGGGAACCTTCCACCTGGGGATCAGGAACAAGTGCTGCCAGAGCACGCACGCACAAACGCACACAGTTACAGCACCAGAAAAACGACAAAACTAAAATAAATACAGACAAATACATAAACAAGCATACCTGCCAGCAGTCGCATGAAGTGATTTTGCACAGTGGAGTTAGAGGAGGCAGTCCAGCATGCAGAGCCAAACCGAGCCAGGGAACTCAAACAGTCGTCCTAAACAAGAGTAAACACAGCACATCTAATGACTCTGAAGTTTCCAGATCAAATCAGTTCATAGAGTTAATGGAAAAGAAAATATATATCTTATGTTTTATATCTATATCTTGCATCCTATATCTTCCTTCATCTTGAAAGGAAGGACAGTATAATACATGAAGATATTTTTTTTATCATTTAGAATATTTAGTTTCGCTAATAAAATGACCGCCAGACATCATTTAGCAAGCTTCTATATATCTTTAGAGTGCTAATGACTCTAAGAGGCTTGATAAATTGTATGACAGACGCAGCTTTCGTATTTATATTTTAAAAGAAAAAACATATCAAACGACTGGAACAAAATATTCTATTGTACAGTACATCCTGCAAGTAAACAGTAGTTAGTCAGTGCTTTAACGCGTGATTGTTATAGAGACTATGTCTTAAATAGTAGAATAATGGGTTGGGATCTTTCTTTTTAAGTAAAACCGTACTGAAGTTTGGTTTTCATACCTGTCTACAGGGTAAACTTCCAAACAAAGGCTTCTCCTCATCTACTAATAATCTCTCTGTACAGAACACAAGCAGAGAAAAACAATAAATGCATATAATAATCTTTTCCAACAAGCAAAACTTTTTTTATTAACTAACCCCCAACACAGGACAGTGAACATTGTAAATCTTACACAGGAATTCTTAGTTTTGAAAGAAGAAATGTGTGCATACTGACCTATAGACTGGATGGTGTAAGAACAGCTGCCCCAGCACATGATGGGAACACGAGGGTCCTGCTCATTAGGGTGCACCTTAAGGCCAACTTTATAAGTTGCTGTACCAAATGTCGTCAGCATCTCCTTTATGGAGTTTGAATAAGGGTTGCTATCGAAACACATCACGGGTCGGTGTTAAAGCCATGCTGTGCATAGCCCTTAGTTGTGTCTGTGCACTCCAATATTTTCCTTTGTTACCCTTGCGAATGTGACCTCACACCAGGTACCTGAAACCCTCAGGAGGAGGATAGTCCTCCACAGTTTCTGTCTCACCAGCATCTAAAAGATGAACAACAGAAAATATGACTGTATGTGTGCATGCCCACACACACACACACACACACACACACACACACACACACACACACACATACACACACACACACACACACACACACACCAGATACTCACACACACACACGCACCAGATACTCACTTGTTGGCTTGGCTTTCTTATGAGCAGAGTGCAAGGCTCTGATCTGCTGGCAGGTAGTATTCAGCCACTGAGCCAGACCTGGCTGCTCCGTACTGCTGGAACCACAAACATACATAAACGGTCCAGATTCAGAGCAACTCCATTTAGACTAATCACAAGCACAAGTTTGTATGTGAATACCTGCAGTCAGTCTTAGTGAGGGGCAGGAGAGGAATGACGGTGTTACTGAGACACTCACAGAGCGGACACAAGTACTCCCCATTCTCTACATCATAACTGGTATGCACACGCAGTCTCTGCTGTCTGCGCTGCTCCTTAGCCTGCACTGCCTCAAAGTACCTGCAGGGGAAAACAACACAAAGGTTAAGAGATCATGATTTGACTCGCTGGCAAATTTCCATTGACTTTATACGTACCATGCAAGCACAGAAATTGCATTTCCATCAAAATGCGTTGTCTGAGAAGTTAAAAAAAAATAATAATTTAAAAAAAAAAAAAAACAGCAACAAGCTAAACCAGGAAAATGTTTTTAGCATAGGTCTATAGAACAAAGTGGCATAAGCACATGACTGTGTAGCTGATTTAAGTCAGTTGAGCAACAACAGAAAATCGATCCACTGAGCTGTTAAGCTTGACATGGACGTAGGACTGATGTGGGAACTCCATAGATTGCTTGCATAGCTTTCTGAGGTAATTTTGCTCTTCAGGAGGTGTAAACTGTTTGATAGAGCTCCCCACCGTCCAGGAATGGGAATGAAATTAATGAAAAGTACATTTGATTGGGAAGCGCAGAGCACAGGTGATATGTAATCGACAGAATCCTACGTCCTTAACAACCGAGCATGGCTGATTATCTAGCGCAATAAGTTCCATCACGTGATTCTTTAGCTTTTGATACTCACTGCACTTACTCCTAAGGTCATATCAGGTTAACATTCTTTGCTTTGCTTCCCCATGAGTCACAATGACTTTACTAACTCTGAAAATAACACTGGCTTGATCTAAGACAGTGCAAAATAGCCAAGTGCACATAGCGAGATTTGGTTCATGTTATCTGTCAATGATCAGCTCACTGTATAAGTCAGATAAAACAAAAACCTGCAGATCACATATTTAGGCCAAAAAAAAAAGGCAATTTTGACTTATAGCCAATCGATCACTACACATGTCCATGAAGAATTTCCTATACATCACAAATGGTGTAGGTTTTTGCCTTCTGTGCCTTTTGCTTTTCTGCCACCCACTGATCAGGGTGACAAACACAAAACATCCAGACTGATTACCGCTGGCTAATTTATTGTAATCACTGTTAGTGTGCCATAGTTTCCAACAAACGAAGAGGTCATATTACTTCCTATTCCTTTTATCCAAAATTCAAAATTAATTTATTGATTTACTATATTTACTGTTAGTTGTTCTTTTGCCTACATTTCAACAAACATTTCAAACTGGCAAAGCTTTTGATTTGGGATTAAGTAGACAGTTGTCTGAAAGTTACATTTCGCTGAACTCCTCACCTCTGCCAGCAGTGAGAGTGCATGATGTGGCCACAGCTGCCAGTATGGGTACCAAAGGACAGGTCAGGGTGCATGAAGAGGGGATCATAGCTCTCTGTAACACACATGCATTCTCCAGAAATAAGCACACTGGCTACTCAAGCCTATCCAATCACTTGACTTGCACACTGTAAACCACAGCTTTACCTGGCTTGTGTGGGGGTCTTCTGCGGTTCTTGGACATGACCGTAGAGCGTTGGACAAAGGCTGCAAGCACCATGGCTCGGCCATCAGGTCTGATCTCCTGTTCTTCTTGACACAGGATGCATGTCACTACCTGCCTCCTCTCTCCGCCTCTGGCACGCCAACGCCGAGGTCCCACACACACCAGAGCACTGTCACATGAACTGGGGCTGTGCCAAGCAGAGATGGGTGGTTACAAGTATGTTTTACTCTTATTTTTATGTTAAAGTACCCCCGAAATTATAGTATTAAACCGTTAAAATAATCTAGGCTAAATAAATGGCTTATTAAAAACAGCCTGTGTTTAATGTGTGCCACTAAGAGCATGCTTAGGTACCTGTGCTCTGCTGATGTAGAGGCAGAGGCATCCAGCTCCTCTAAACTCTGCTGGAACAGCTCTTTGTTCTCATTGATGAAGTGTCTCTGCATCTCCGACATCTGAGCCATGATCTTCTCCCTGCGCAGTCTAGCCATCTCTGCCTTCCTCTTCCTCTCTGCTTTGTCTTTGTCCCGCACAGTCTGCAAGACACAAATACATACACACGCTAATATACAGGTAGATGTAAGGATTTCGATACGCTAAAGGGTCATGGTTAATATGTCAGTGGGTTAGAATGTTGCTCAGAGACTGACTTCCTCTTGGCAGTGCCCCGTTCCTTCAGCGGGAGGTGCGGCAGCAGTGCGCTCACGCATCGTTTTAATGCTAACCACCATCTGTGCAAGAAAAAAGATACACAATTTCAGCAAATACTTTTAAAAGAAAATAATACAGCAGTGCAGTTAGAACTTCATGCAAACGCATCAGCCAAAGTCCTGTAAAACTAAGCCTATGTTCAGAATAACACATTTGTGCACTATAAAGTGTATAGCATACTAGTATATACTGAATATTACATTATTATTTTACTATTAATATTAAATTAGCTTGTTTCTCTTCAAAATACATGACAATACATAATATTCAGAGTAGTAAAAATTCGTTGTATTTGTACAAGGAACTAAATTAATATATATAACAATTAAATTATTATATATAGTCATAAAGCTGCCTGTGGTTATCTCAAAATTTCATTGGAAAGCTCTAAGACAGAATGGAATGCAGTCTATACCCACTTCAGTCTAAATTTTAAAACAGGTGGGCAATATAAATATAGTAAATGACAAAATTTCTATTATGTATTATATACGCCATATTAGCAGATGTGGAGTTAATTTAATATTAATGAAAAACAAAGAAAATATGAAATAAATGACCAGTAATAAATGAGCTATATTAGGTAAAACCTGCCAGTTAGCATGTTTCAGTTATCTGAAACATGATTTTCACACATCACCATGGCCTTTATATTTATATGTTCTGCCTAATGCTGTTACCATGACAGTTTTCACTATATCGAAAATAAAATGCATACATCACATCACGCTAATCAGCTGTAGATGCAATAATGCTCGGCAGGGCTAGCATGAAAATGTGTTACGCTGCCTCCTGGTGGACACACTAGGTGCTCACATAGAGCAAGTAAAGCAAATAGCAAAAATAATCAAGATGTAATTTTACTTTAAGGATCCAGCGAATCATGTCTTTGTGCACTTCCAAGTGAGGCGCACTCTGCAAGGTCTCCAGCAGAGCCAGGATACTGGGAGTATTGCTTGGGGCTTCACCAGGACCTGTCATACAAGAAGCACAGATCTAACGATAGGCTTGAGACTTTCTATTGTGTGCGAGAAGTTATATAAAACTTACGGGAGATTTTGAGGGTGAAACTGAAGGTAACTTCATTGTCATCACTCCTGCTCTCTAGCTGTTGCTGCTCCTCCAGCAGAGCCATGCCTATCAAGTGCAGCACCTGCAGCAACATACACACACACACGCAGAATTGTGATCACAACTCAGCCATTAGTTGTAGATCAGTACAACTGATGCTCATAATCTTAGTATGCTAAGTGCAAGATTGCACCGTATTATGTCATTTTGACAAAACGTTTAAACATTTACCCTCTGCAACATGGACTC
>CM074947.1:20748593-20762086 GCA_037577455.1 Pangasius macronema
CTCTCTAGCTGTTGCTGCTCCTCCAGCAGAGCCATGCCTATCAAGTGCAGCACCTGCAGCAACATACACACACACACACACACACACACACACACACACACACACACACACACACGCAGAATTGTGATCACAACTCAGCCATTGTTGTAGATCAGTACAACTGATGCTCATAATCTTAGCATGCTAAGTGCAAGATTGCACCGTATTATGTCATTTTGACAAAACGTTTAAACATTTACCCTCTGCAACATGGACTCAGACCAGTGTCCTCCGCTGGGCTCCACAGCCCACTGGAGCACAGCTCCCAGCATGCCAAGCAGCACGTCACACTGCAGAATGTTTACCAAGCTGGCAAACAGTGGGCAGAACGGAGGCAGGGCTGGCGGAGGCAGAGCTGCAACACACACACAAACACTCACACTTCATCTATCTGCATATAACTGACCAATAATTTTCAGATATGGCTCAGTCTTAGACTACAATCCCTGAAGAAATAACTTACCTGGGTCCTCTCCATTCTGTCTCTTAAGCTTTCGCTGAGCTTCCTCTGCCTGTATCAAATAAACCACAAAGCTTTAGGTCCTGTGTGCACCTGCTATTAACATGCATCTTGTGCATCACAAATGCGTCTTCACTGACCACGTGTTCATGTGACTAAAGAGGGTTGCCAAATCTGACTAAAGCAACACATCACTTCAAAGACATCCTCAGCACTACTAGTCTATCAAAACGCAAATGGAGAAGTGCATATATTAAGCTGCCAATAGCATTTGGCAGCTTTATACGTTGCTGTGTTCATTTGGAAGTATATTTGGCTCATCTTGTTGAAAGCTCTATCTATAGCCAAGACTAAACCTCCTGGCAGAGGCAAGGCTTTGTGCTAAAATACGATGATAAATTATGAGAGGGGTTGAAGTTACATGATTTTACATTTAATGTATACATCTTTCATAACTTCATATTTATACGTCAGTCCAGTCCTACATGCTTAAAACGGAACAACAGAGTTCCTGAGGACTAAAAGCAAATGAAAATGTGTGTTAGTATTTCACAAATTTGTTTGCATTTATTTAAAATATTCCTTAGTGGTGTCAATGGACCTGACTCACATATTTTTTGAGAGAACAACCTAATTTCTTTCTCCTCCATCTGTAGAATACAGGCGATTAACTATAGGCAATAACTGACATTTCCTATACTGCCAACAATTTGACTCAAACATTTTCAAATGCACTTATAATTAAAATGTAAGGGATTTTATTATGCAAGGTAAAGCTTTTTTGTAGAATGCAAATGAAATTTGCTTTAATCAGTCATGCGTTTAAACAACGATTCAACAGCTTTTGGCGAACTCTGTCGAAATTATTTCATATAGTATATATTTGCAGTGATCACTCATACACTATGTTTACATTTGCAGATCAAGATTAAGTACCTTGGACTGATCAGCTCTGGAGTAATGGTGGAAATAGAGGTTGAACTGTTTGGCACAATCAGAGCGGAGTTCATACAGACCTCTACCAGTCACTCCTGGCTTCCTGTTAAACACAGTCAGTGCAAGAATTAAACTGGTTCCAAATGAAGGTTTACTTTAAAATATGGCATCGAGTCTAGAAAGAGAACGAGGCAGACACTTACTTAAACACTGCGACACTATCAATGACTCTCTCCATTCCTGTCTCTTTATTCTCCTAAAAGGAAATTAGACTCGTGAAGCCGTTCCAACGCATTATATAAGAAAGCTTTCTATATAATTTAACTGAACGGTAGCGTGCAGAAAATCCATAACTAATTAAGTAAGTCCAAGTAAGAGCAAGTCTACTCACATTTTCAGGCAAGGCTTTGACCAGCTCACTGTGAGCCATGGGACGAATACAAAGCTGATGAATGATCTCTCTCTTCAGTTCATCACAGCTTTCGACATGCCCGATGCCTGGTGTAAACCGCTCACCTAAAATACACACACACAGATAGCAACAGTACACACAGGTATTAGGCACAAATACCTGTCTGGCTGTGTATTATTACAAATATAATACGCAACACTAAAATGCCCTATCCAAGTTTTTAATTTGCTCCTGAATAGTCTGCACTCACCCACAACCATTATAATGAGGTGAAGCATCTCTTCTATTAAAGTGCTGTTCTGCTGGACTACATCCTGGAACAGAAAATTACCCAGAAACTATGAGAACCACTGAGAAAATGTAACAGAGTTAGTCAAGAATCAAACGTATCTCACACACCTTGTTAGCATTCTCTCTGTTGTATCTTTTCCTGCAGTCTGCTGAACTGAAGATATGAAAGAGCTCAAAACGGCTGAGCACAATCATCAGAAAGTGGTTGGGATCCATCATGGAAGCGCCTACCTACTCACAGTACACCATAATCATGTGTCAGAAAATCGGGCTACAGCATGTTTTCCCATCCCCCAAGGCAAACAGTATATATATAATAAAAAACTGCCAACCTGGAGCATCATGAGGTCCTTATCAAACATCTCAAGCCTACACTTCACATTGTGGTAGTAGTAGATCTGTTTAGTAAAAATAAATAAATAAATAAATAGGGGAAAGGGGGTTGATTAGTGTTTCATATATTACAGTGCTAAACAATACAAATAACACGTTTACATTTATTTTATTTATTTATTTTTTTAAAGCATTACCTGATTGACTAATGAGAAGCCATTTCTCCTCCACATCCCAGCGTGCACCTGTGCACAGAGCACCAGGCAGCGAAGTGGGTGCTCAACCACCATAGGGGGGCTCAGTTCACTCTGTGGAAAAGGACACACTACATTTGCTGGTACATATATTCACTCGAAACACACACACACACCGACAAACACACCAAAAAAGCAAAAAACAGCCAACACATTATGACTTACCAGAGGCAGCTGTTCAGGGAACCTGTAAGCCACTTCTGTTTTGCTAAGGAGACTATGAAGTCCTAAATTAAAAACAAAAAAGGGCAGAAATTAAGTATAAAATCTGCAATTTCAGGAACATTAACAGTATATACTTTTTATAAACTTGGGACATTCTCGGGCTCCTACCTGCCAGCAGTCTAGACACGGGCAGGTGAATGCTGACTTTCTCCTGTGAGACACAGTAGCGGATGGTGTCCACCGAGTGGCCACACATACTAAGAGTGATGGGCTGCTCTCCATCAGTAAAACCACTGTGGCAGTAAGTCAGAACTGTTAGGCACTTCTTATAGGCTTCAATTAGCACCCGCTCCTGCAAATATATAGCAAATAATGGGCTCAGCATGGACACTTTTAATTTAATGGGCAAATTGCTGGGTGTGTCTTTGATGGGTAAACTCCAGGTCACACACTTTAAATGTTTGAGCAGGTACCTGGCCATTTCAGTTTTATGACTGCATTCAGATATCATATCCTGTTAGCTCAAGGTTGCTATTATATGTAGCTGTTATATCCTCTCAGAAATGTTTTCCAGTTAACAATAAAGATAATAAATATTTACATATGACCTAGAAATCTTGTCAGAAATAATTTCAGGCTATGACAAGACAAAAAGTGACAAAACATACACACAGGGTGTCGACAAAAGAAAAGAAACCTGTAATGATGTTAATATCAAGGACCTAATAAGTACTACATGCACCCCTTTGCCACCAGAACAGCTGGAAACATTCTTCGAATGCTGTCGTGGAAGTCCTGAATGAAGGGATGAAACAGTTGGACATCTACTTCACAGTCTGCGTGCCAGATATTCACATAAAGGTTCAGTGCTGTTTAAACCTGGTGATTTAGGAGACCACTGGGGCAGACAGCGTTCAAACCACTTCTGAACAATATTTACAGTATTTATAGGGGGAGTATCATCCTGTGATATGAGATCTTCAGGTTAAGAAGTGTTTGTACAAGATGCTTCATCTGGTCTTGAACATTTATTTCCAATTTCTCATGAGTCTAGGTTTGAGTCTTCATGCACTGACATTTGTTTCAAAAAGTAAAAATCTGAATGGCAGCCCTGCCACAAAACTGGATTTTGTAAAGCTCATGATGCACAGCTTTTGCTGAGATTAGTTCAGGAAGTTGGTCATTTAACAGAGTGGCTGCTTTTGTGGCATTTACTAACTATCCTATAGAGTGCCTGTCTATCCCTGCTAGTAGCTCTGGCTTGCAACCACTGCTCCTCTTTTAAAGTGGATGAATGCTGTTAGTTGGCAATTAACACAGAATAGTTCACCTATATACAGTTGCTCTGCTTATAATCATGATTTAGTCACTTCAAAGTCAAGGTTCATTTTCAAGTAGTGTTTGTTATTTTGTCCACTTCCTGTATGCCAAATACTTCCCTCTTCTTATCTGAAGGTTTCCACATACAGATTTAAAGCTGCAACCACATTCACATCTCTGTCCTTCAAGAAGTCCCTACTCAGAGCCACTCATTTCCATACACCTCAAAGACATGACAAAAATAAAAGTCATGTGACCTGCAGACACACCTTGCTGGTTTTAGTTACTGTAGTTTAGTTAGAATAACACATGCATTCGCGCCTATGGCAGCACTACGAGAACTACTGTAGAGAGTGCACGTGCTGTAATATAACTAGCACTGGTGAGTGTGTTAGTACTCACATCACTGGCACACCACTCTTGCATCATTGAGATAATGTGTGTGAGCTTCATCTGTAACGTGAAGGCTGCCTCCCACTCTGGTTCCATCTCTATGTGTTGGCCCACCTGTCGCACTACTGGGTCCATACCCTACAGAAATCACAAACCCCGACATATTATTATACAACATGGTTATATTGCATTCCACATGATCATTAAATCTATACCTGCAAGTCAACAACGCCTAGACAAACATGTGATTACCTGCATGCACTTGAGCAGCTCCAAGAAAGCATCAAGTCCTTCCAGAAACTTTTCCCTGAGTTGGTCAGTCCACTCTGTTGGACGGCTAATCAGGACATATCTGAGGGGGGAGTTTGGACAGTAAGGAGCTAAATAAGGAATAGAAATGATCAGCCATGCACCATTTTTTTAAAGGAGATTTTCAGCTATATGAAATAATACATACATAAATCCTTCATTAAATTATAATGATATTCTCCAGCAGACAGTCTAAAACATGTTGCTTTTTTCCAGCCTTACTTGAGGTCTCCTATAAGACTCTGGACCCTGCGGAATTTAAAGGCCTGTTGTGCAGTGTAGCGTTCAAACTGGAATCGTCCCTGCAAGTCTCGATGTCTCAGGTGATCGACGAATGTGCGGATGATTGTGGTCATAAGGTTCTCCTCTGTAATCAGCATCCGGGCCTATGACAAGGGTAAGAACACAATCAGTACATCTAATAGTGGCCTGGTTAACATTTTGTTATAATTCCGATAATTAGTAAAAAGTTAGTACACTTCTTTTATAATGAACGTTTTCCCAAATAGGGGGAAAAAAACTACATTGCTGCTAGATCTTTAATCATTCTATTAAGCTGTATATTCACTACACAACTGGAACCAGATGTGGTTAGAGTGTGAACATTTAGACCAGAGTCAATCTAAAAAGACTCCGTGTTCCATGATACCAAAGCCACCGCACATCAGGTACATTACCTAGCACCCAAGCATACACTCCCATAAAAAAGGCATTTTATTTATCTGTTTTGAGAAATCAGCATGCTTTGTTTCTAAATTGGATGGAACTGGTAAAAAAAAAATGTCCTTTCCTATTAAGACTTAAACATTAATTACACTGCGAGTTTGATTGCTAGCCAGTAACCTCCAGTTGTTAAAAAAAAAAAAAGCTGGCAAACTGTGCTGCAGTAGCAGTCTTGTGTAAAATTCACAATGCAGCTTACAGTCTGTCAAATGAGCTCTAATCCGCTCTTCTGTGTTTAATAAAAACAGCTGCTGACCATTTCCCCCACCTCTTGTTCGCACTTATTGAGCACAGGACACATTCTGCTCGGAATTCAACTGCTCATAATAAAGCTTAACAAAACCTAACTATAGTCATACAATGTGTTTTCGAGCAACAGAATGAGACTGAAAGCTAATCTCATGTTGCCAGTGACACATGGTGACACACTGAATGCTCTTTTAGCCACGTCAGGCTGTTTGAAATTGAGACCTGTGCTCTCTAAACAAATATTAGTGAGAACCCCCACCAAGGTTAATTTTTTTATATGTGTGGGGAAACACAGACTCAACAGAATTAATGAACGAAGCAAACAGCAATAACACAAGCATGTTTTAAGTCATCCTCACTGCAGCAGTCTCTTCTTGTACTCACCAGGGAAGGCACGGTGAAAATTTGCACTGACAGGTCAGTAACGGAGAACTCCCTGTCATGGTCATCCTTCACGTAATCGCTCTGCAAGCGCTCATAGTTCTGCCAGCAGCAGCAGCAGCAGCAGGGCAAGAGGAGAGAGGCAGAAGAGAGAGAGAACGAGTGTGTGGGGTTGAGGTACTCACCAAGGTGGGGACGGTGAAGAGTTGCACAGACAGAGAGGTCACTGACACTAAGCGCTCGTGATCATCCTCCATAAAATCTGTCTGGAGGCGCTGGTAATTCTATGACAAGGGAAAGGGGATGGGGGCACATTCATCTTCCGGGTCAGAGGTCAGACACCTCACCCTTCACTTATACCCGGTGCTTACACCAGTGGTACAAACTATGATGCAGAAGGAGGGGTGAGAGCTTCAGGTAGAACTGCCAGAGGTATTATTTAAAATATAAACTGCGTAAACATCCACAGACCGATACAAATGAGAAACTGTTCTACCAAACTGGCAAGTGGGAAATTATTTACATGGCACAGATGTGTACTCTATGATTCTCCTTACGCTATTTTGATCCTGAGAAACAATTCTTATGTTATGCAGTTCTGTGACCTTTTGAGAATCAGTCCGACACTGAGATGTTAGAGCCGAGTCTGTGAGGAACTACTACAGCCAGTAACCCAGTGAAGCAAAGGTTAACCGAGTTATTGCTTCTCACGCGGCGAGCTGTTGATATACAGCAGCAGATGGAAATGGACTGTGATGATGAGCTGCACCAACATTCCTTATGCATGTGCGTAAGACATTCAACAGCAGAAGGGAAGATCTGGAAACTCCTACTTTTATGAACGGCCCAAAATTGCTTAATTTAGCTGTCAGCGATGATATTAAACCACAAACAGCAAGTACACAAATAAAACTGAAACAGTAGTGACACAGCAGGGAAACCATTAAAAAAATGTAGAGTATTACTGATCCAGATAAACAATTAACAAATAAAGACCCGGTGGTTACTGAAGGTTGTTTACTTCTGACTTCATGACCATTTGCTAAAGTTTGGGACATTGCATATGAGTTTACATTTATATCTCACCTCACAGCCAAGCATCAACAAACAATCACGGCATACATAATGTGCTTAACACAAAACTTCATCAGGCTTACACTGAACCACAACTAAATAATCCAGGTTTCCAAACCATCAGCGCTTTTCAGGATAAAATTAAGCAAAAGAAGTACATTTGTATAACAATCATGAAGACTGGTTTGCCTGTCAGCCTGTCATGTTTGTTTATAGTGCAATAAATCGCCGCAGGGACTTGACACCTTACCTTTGCAAACTGAATAGCAAAGAGCTTCTTATATTTCAAATCCATAAGGAGGCTGCTCATGAATAGCTGGTGGTAAACATTCCTTGCCCCTAAAGGAAAAACAGTTTTCAGTTTAAAACTAACTTAAGGTAGTGATTTTACAGTAGGATTTGACCAAACAGAAAACTGTTCCCACCTTTCCACATTTTGGAGTCACAGAGCATCAAAGTGTCAACAAGGGAGTTCTCTCCATCAGGGCCATTCTGTAGCCCCACCTGGCACAGGATCCTCCTCAGGGCATCTAGGAGAAAGAAAACAGACTGTTAGATCACTAATAAACAGCTTTAGAGAAAATACTGAACATTCCGTACCAGCGTCAATACCAGTGCATGTATTGTTGTACTGAAATAAAACTTAAAAACAAAGCTTCAGGGTGTAAGAGAGAGCAACAGAATTAGACAGAAACCTGAGGATCTGATGATATGGCCAAGCCAGGAGAGCGCTTTGAGAGCGAAACACTGGTGCGCTACCACTGAGGAGTGCATGACCTGAACCCGCAGGGGCTTCGACTGACGACTTGTGTTTCGCTGCAGAAACACGTGGAGTTTACTGACTTTCTAGCAAATGAATTACAGCACAGAAGCATGAACAACCGGCTTCTACCATGCAACCTGCATTATACAATAGTGAAGAAAATCATTTAAGATACATTTTAACAAGCAACTTACCACAATAATAGACTTGGCCTGTTCACAGAACTGAAAATCCCCATAACGTACAGACTTCCGGCCCTGAAAACCACAACATACAGCAAGAACTGAGGACAATGGAGTGAAACAAAAAAACTTTATATAGGCACTTACAGATAACAGAACTAACTGCTAGCGTGTAGTCGTAAGGAACAAATTTGTGCTAAACGAATATTAATAAATTCCCAAACACTGAACAAATAAAGACTAACTGTACTAACTGTATGTGGTGAGTGAATCATGATCGCACATGCCACCTCTTTCAAAATTTCCCAGTGATGTATAATGTACACAGCACATTTATCAACACTGTTTGGCCCACAAATGAGCTGCTCTCAGCAGAGGAACAGAAATGATTAATTATTTAACCAGCTGTTAAAATGGCTGGCTTCCTTTTAAATTTGGGAGAACACATGGGCTTTTTGCACCCTAATATGATTACAAATTTTAGCTGTTATTTTTGCTCAGGATGTAGCTATTGCATCACAAATGAGCCAGTAGATCGTGATTCTTATTTCATCGAGAATCGTGCAACCCTAGTGATAGTGCTGTAGTACGGTCATGAGAGAGAGAGAGAGAGAGAGAGAGAGAGAGCTTACATCTCTGTCCACTGTAGTAGCAAAGCTGACCGCCTCTTTCTGTGTGCAGTTCACGGCTTTCTGTAGCGTGTATATGACCTGTTCGTAAGTGTGCACCTCATCATTAAACAGCATGCAGTAATAGGTGTCTCCACGCTCCCTGTAAGGGAAGACAAAAAAAGATACATATATACATAGCTTTTGCATTAGCTGAATATTTTTCCAGTGGTAATGTCAGGATTGATCAATATAAAGAAAAGAAGTACACAGTGATAGCACCATCTTTGGGTGTCAGGTGAGTGTGCTGTGTACATACGGTGGTTCGAGGCCTACAGGGAGCTCATCTTCCTTGTCCCATGTGAGCATGTCCACAGCATATTTCAAGATGATAGAAAAGATATTATATGTACGAGCAATCATGTCTGCAGAGAGCCTGGCAAGTGGATCCTGGAACATCATCATCATGGGGAGACAGGAAAAATTTCAGTATCATCAGAAAAAAACTAGCAGGTGTCAACTGAACAAATATCAAATATAGCAAATAATAAATTCACAACTTAACTTTCTTCACTTTAACATATTAAAAGTCAGCACTCAGTTCACAAACAGAAAGCATTGTAAATGTGTATATTGTATGTTTTACTAAGGTTACTGGTCTTAGTTTTTGATGCTGAATAACTAAATAAAGAGCTGATTTATGACAGTAGGTTATTTGTGTAACCTGGGAACCTAATAGTATGCAACGAGCTTCTTTAACTATCATCTTAAGCGATGCTTATCAAAGGAGATCCTTATAACTGTTCCCTTGTAAGTGCCTCAGATTTAAACAAAAAGAAATCCTGGTGTCTGACCTCCTGGGAGGAGTCACCGATGTTGGGCTCATGTTTCTGACAGTAAGAACCCTTCTTCCATGCTTCTGTGTCGCCGCAGTCACAGAACCCCCCTCCCCCAGAGGTTGTCATCTAAAGAGAGAGAGAGGGAGAGAGAGAGAAAGAGTCATGTGTCATGGGTAGGTCTGACTGGATCAGGACTCTCAAGGAATCAGAAACACTCGGTTGCCATTTATGGCAGGGTCACATCAACCAAATGAACAAACTGCCATAACAGACATGTGGGGTCTGGTGCAGGAGTTACTCTGTTTATTGTAGAGACGCCTTCAGTCCTCACCTTCTGGAAAATCATTTAAACACAGAATGAGAACACTTGACACTTATGTTATGTGAAGTCCTTTAAAGTACAGACTTTTAGATTTGCAAGCATTGCTTCAGTGCTGGCCTCTCCACTGTGTGTAGCAAACCTTAAGCCAAGACGTGTCACTGAGTCACACTTTGCCATTTCACTTCGGATTCATTCCAAAGTTTTTACTCTTGTTTAACCATTTGTGTTCAATCTCAGGTTCTCATAGGAGAACAGAGTCCTTTGCAAACTGTTCTCCATCCCTCTAAACCACGTGTCACCAGCGTTGCCAGCACACACTGTTCTAAATGATGAACACGATTTTCGCCATCTGATCTCTCAGGAGCAGCTGGGAACTTGTACACTGTGTACAGGTGTAACTAAGGTGTCTTTCGATTGCAGAAAAAAAAAAAAAACAGAAAACAGTGCGAGTGTGTAGTTGTGTTTGCTCTTACTCTGTAACGATGCTCCTTATGCACACTGCCTAAAAAGCACTGCATGCACAGCACACACGTTGGGTCTGCTGCACATTCCCTAAAGAGGAGAAATAAATAGAAATATATTTTCAGGACATCAGAAACGCAAGAGCAAGAGTATTCAAGTATTTTCAAATGAAAGCAACGATTGAAAATTTTATAATTAAGACAGTTGAAGAAAATTCTTTTGAACCAAAACAATCTTTGGATCAGTAATCTTCATTTAGAATGTCAGATAGTGTTCAGATCACCTTACCTGAACAATTTACACTGAAAGATATTCCAATTAGCCCAACATTAAAACATAACCAGGATTAATCTCATTAAAACGCAATCAAGGATAAAAAAAAAAAAAAAAACTTTCAATCACAAAGATAAATTGCTCACATGTGAAACAGCTATATACACTTCTGCATTTTAAAGTTTTGGTATTATCACTGTAATAAAACCCAACAAACAAGACAAATGTACTTACAAATAAAAATTAAGTTGGGTATTAGTAAAGTATGCTGAGCCATAATAACCCTATATGTGTTCCTCAAGTTCTTAGGGCCAGCAGAGCAGACGTCCCACATACCCTGGCCTTTCAGCAGGCTTACAGAAATCTGCCCTGAATCACTTAACCTAATAACAGTCTAACCTTAATCAGCAAGACATGCCTGCAGGTCTCAACTAACTGGGGGAATACAGAACGATTGCCTAGTGGCCACAAACACCACAATTGCATTTTGCCAATTGTACGACAAGAGTGTTGGTAAGCGTTCAGCTACTAAAGAAGCTAGGAAAGAAGTCAGTGGTCTCCTACCTGCAGGAGTACGTGGGTTCGCCCACTTTAAAGACGTGACCGCAGAGCTGGGAAGGCTGGTTGTTCTGCTCGAGCTTGGCCAACCCGGTTGAAGGCTCTTCTCCACACAGGTACCACTCCATTGGTGCCTGCAGCAGCAGCTGGGCCAGCAGATCCTCACTCTGAGGGTTCAGGTTGGGCCCAAGGCAGTAGATTTTGGGCACATAGCAAGCCAGGTGCTGGTAGACATCTTTGGGCAGGTCCGTCGCCTGAAGCCATTTCTGTAGCAGGAAAAGCAGAGCTGAGAATTATTCCATGGCTGCATTTGGGGAATTCTGTTTTATTGCTCCATTTATAATTTGGACCCAATGAAACACATCTAGATGAAAATTATACACTAGCCATTGACTGGTCACCAAGAAACACATAAATTAACCAACTGTCTCTGTATAGTTATTAGGAAGAAATGCATTCAGATCAGTACCATGTTGATTTCATATCATCTTGAGACTTCAGTATTTCAGACATACAGTCTCATGTGCAGTAGTCATGAGAATCCAGAACACTGACATTAGTTCACTATGATATTACAAGTACTGGAGTGGCCATGATAAAGCCCCGACCTGAATCGCATCAAAGGGGACCCACAAACCCGACAGAGTTTCACCAGAGAGCTGTACCACGAGGCAAGCTCAAAAACCTTCAGGTTTCGGTATGATAGCTGGCCTCGCTTAACCAAGCATTCGACATGCTGGCGTAATCAGTATCACCATGCGGGTTAACACCTCGTTAAGTTGAGCCAGGATTTCCTCATCAAGACATGTGGGTGTTCACTTGAAATAGGCCGGATCTCACACTGGCTCAAATGCTTGTTGGAAAAGCTGGAGATGGAACATCTTAAGACTGTATATTTTAAAGCCAAAAAAAAAACAACTATTATATTGAATTCCTTTAAAGAATTCACATGACACTTCAAGCAGCTGTAACGGCAAATAAAATAAATAGCAGTAAATTGTCCTTAGTAATTGCAGCTGCAATCCCAGCTGTGTTAGGTGGCCTTGGAAGCAAATAAAGACAAAACAGAAAGATATTAATAAGTTGTGATTAAAAAGAAAAAAAAAAAAGTGATGAGTTGTGGTCATAGGCTACTTCTTTAAAAGTTGATGTCCTTGCACTCTCTTCTTTATCTGATTGCTGTATCTATGACAAAAGGCTCTGGTGATTCTTACAAATAATAGGAGAGAGAATAAAAAATAAAATAAAATAAAAAAGGGATGGTCTCCAACTTTGAAAATAATACAGATTCTCCAGATGATGAGGTCGCGATGATTGTGCACTGAGAGGTCTCCGGTGGTAAACTCAGTCACTGCCTTCGCATTAAATAACCACAGTGGCCTACAAAAAGTCTTGCATGTTTAAATCTCTCTACTAGCAACACTGTGTTTCCTGCTTAATGCACAATGTATACAGTAAGAGACCTCATCCAAACCTCAGACCTCCACCTGTAGGCACACCAGGGTGACGTCAGAGGTAAATCAGTATTTAAAATAAAATCTGAATTACTGAGCATTTGAGCAACTCTCAGGTTTTTAAGGGTATGTAAGTGTGCTATACAAAAGAGTCCTAGAATGAGACATGGCATATATACCACTTTCAAGCTGAATCAAAGTAAATCAAACTGCAGACTGAACAACTGGATTATTGAAGATTTGCTGAATTAAAAACATAATTGGTCAAATAAAGATCCGTGTCCACTGCTTGATGTGTGGCCTGTGAACGATAAATTCATTAAGTAACAAAGACTGGCTGGTCGATGGTGACAAGATGCATCAAATCAGGGAACCTCTCCTTCCTAATCATGGCTATACTGTGCAGTACTGTCATGTCATGTCATGGCTGGGTCACTTTAAGACAATAGTTGAACACTTGTGCCTTGAGAATCCCTAAGGTCATTTCTATCCTGATGCTAGTTTTTGCCTGACATGCTTAAATCGACTGTGAGGTCCAATGATCACTGGTCATTGTAAACAATGACTGTAAACAGGGGGAAAAGATCTCATGGGGTTCTACTAATGAAGTGTGCAGTCTTCTTCTCCTTTCGGCTTTTCCCTTCAGGGGTCGCCACAGCGAATCATCACTCTCCACCTATCCCTATCTTCTGC
>CM074947.1:20762186-20773757 GCA_037577455.1 Pangasius macronema
ATGGCCGCTCTCACCACTGTCTTGTACACCTTCCCCTTGATTCTCGCTGATATTTTTCTATCACACAGAACTCCCGATACCTTTCTCCACCCATTCCGACCTGCCTGCACTCGCTTCTTTACCTCTTTCCCACACTCTCCATTACTCTGGACTTTTGACCCCAAGTACTTAAACTCCTGTACCTTCTTCACCTCTTCACCCTGTAGCAATTCCTCTGGGAAATCCTAATAAACTACAGATACATTATAAAACGTATAACAGATTAACGGCCAATATATTATATTGGTTGGTTACCTGATATTTAAAACATTTTTTAAAAAACTCTAGAAGTGTATATAAATCGAATGATAATCAGAAAACCCTAATGGAAACCCAGTGTACCTTTTAAATACGAGCGGTGGGCTCCATGGAAAAAGTGACACAATCGTAATTCCAAGCTCTCTGACTGGACAGGAGGCGAGTTTCATACATGCTCGGGGTGCCACTCGCTGCGCTGACGCCATGTCGGAATTACCGTAATTACTAGACAACAGCCCTGACGTTCTACTCGGAGCTGTTCACATCCTTGGACTCAGAATATGTTTCTGTACGCCAAAATTAATCCCGTGCGAGATGATGATGCGGACAACTGCAGAATACATAACTACAACATCAAATCACATTTCTATGCTGTTGCTAAATATTAAAGAACACAGAAAGTGCATCAGGTAACATCAGGTAACAATAACATGTTTATTAATAATGCAGGGGTTGGTAAGGTGTTGTTGCAAACCTAATAACACCACCACCGATAAAATAACAACAGCAAGTTTCAGATTAATCTTGCATTATTAAGACATCAATAATAGTCAATTATACAAAGTGTTACACAGAAATATTATGAGATAACTACTTAACTACAGTTCACTGCTGAAGGCGCCACCGTTTGGAGTGTTTCCGCATGACGGTGCAGCGGGCAGGTGGTACAAGTCAGAGCTCTCAGAAAATTCCTTGCTTACGAGTCGCAATTACGAGTTCTACGAGGACGTGAAGGCTTTTCACAAGTCGGAAGCTCGCAGTCACGGTAATTACGACGTGGCGTGAACGCAGCTTAACCTACCCCGTTGGATTGTGCAGAGTGTTGTGAGAGGCTTGGGGAAAGCTGCTGCAAGCTTCTGATTCAAGTTAAAGCGGTTAAAAGGCAACCCAAATGTGGGTAAACTTTTGACCCTCACAAAATCTGATATAGTAAATAAAAGCTGGAATAAATCTGTCGCTTTGCTATTATTTTGAAACGAACTCTTATGGAAATAAAGTAAAGAAATGGATTTAACACAGGAAATGTATGGTAACATGAAATGTGTGGAGTTGTGAAAAACAGCTGGAATGTCTTTAGCCAAAGTGTATGTACAACTTTTGGCTTTAACTGTAGCACCAAATCTGATCTCTTTAGGATTGTATAATGCTAATTATACTTACCTGCAATACTCTATTCCGTTACTGTGAAACAGGTATTAGGCTGTAAGTGCAAAGGGATTACATGCACAAAAGGATTCTGGCACTTTTCTGACCTGGATTAGTTATCAATGTATTAAATGTTACTACACAATTTTTCAGGTTTGTTTTTTTTTCCTTTGGCACAACAGTGTGCAGCAGCCTGTACAACTGCATACAAACAACAATATTTCCAAATATCATTTCTCTGTTTTCCAAGAATCTGAAAAGCTTTGAAAAGAAACTGTTATGTTAATATTGCCTAACATAATATTGTTTATTTATTAGAAAGGCAAATATTTCTGCAGTTACCAAATTATGAACTCATTTATCTACAGGGTTTTAATGTCAGTTGGTAGGAATGATGTTTGGTTCAATCTCCCAGAAGCAAAGTTGGCTTGTATATTGCATTTCTAAGCAAAACACTGACTTGGCCAAGTCTGAAACAGAGACAACGAAGCCCAGCACTTGGCTGATCATTCAAATAAAATGTTAATAAAATAAAGGGCAACAGGTCTGAGTCATTGCTCCATTAGTGCATGACAGAGCTGTAGCTCCTTGGCTAAGTGAAGAACAAAGCCAGTGTGATGTTTATCAGTTTCCTCTGCTTTGACAAATCATCTCTACAGTTAGCCAGCTAGCTAGCTAATTCTATATAAAAACAGTTTATAAAAACACACAAGCCAAATAAACTATTATTTTGCTTTTAAAAATAAATAAACAATGCCGAAAAACAGGACTAAGTACAAATAAGAAATAAATACTTTTATTTTAGCTAGTAGTTAAGTCATTGTTGCTGACTACCTGCTCGTAGACAAACAAGTTATCAAGCAGGCTAGCTTGTAATAGCGATAGCGATAGCGATAGCGTTAGCATTAGCATTAGCCAGGATAGCGGCAGCTATCCAAGCAGCGGAGAAAAACAACCTGAGTAGGAAAAAAAATAGAAATATCACCACGAAACTAAAAAGAGCCACTCTCTCACATATACCAGGCGGAAGTTTAAAAATTTCTGCCTCCGTCTATAAAACTGTCGCCTACCGCAGCGGTGTCCTTGGCAGAGAAATCGAGGAACTCGCTGCAGAGAGCAGTCGTCGCTTCTCGCTCAGTCTCAGCCGCCGCCATGTTTCACTTCACTGGCGAGAGAAGAGCGACGGAACCGGAAACCAGGCGCTCGTACAACTTCTGAAAAACCAGCCAACTTTATTTTTGCTGACTAATGAAAAAAAAAAGTCATTGGTAAAGCTGTTACATGTAGGCGAGTTTTTCTAACAACGTCCTATAACTCAGTTTAAAGAATGATAGCACTCCAAGTCCCAGCAAAAAGAAATAACATATACATACATATATGGCAAAAACACCATACAGCAGTGACCTGAGGAGAAGCTGGAGAAGGCAGGGGACCCCAGGCTTAAAGAAAAAAAAAAAAGTGCACATGGGCCCATTCTGGCTCATTTGCCATTTCCATTATGTTAGAAATCTGTATAGTCCTAGTAGTACAAACATACAGTAATTAATAATTATAACAATTAATATTGTAATACAGCATTACAAGTAAGATTGTAAGTGTATCTGTGTGTTTTACCTGCAAGTTCTTCAAATAAACTGATGTTTGCCAAGACTTTGAACTGCATGATTTTCTATTTATAATTCTGTCTAATATATTATTAAATATAGCCCACTGTATGTTCCTACACTCAGGTAGAGGAAAGAATTAGCTTTCCAGCAGTGAAACACACACACACACAATGTAAATACTTGGATATGGTGTGCTATATACACAAAACATGAGGTTCACATCTGTCCTTAACTGGACCCTGGACCTCAACACTACAGCTGATCCAAAAGAGAAAAAAGAGAGTCTAGGTGTTTCAAAGCATATGTTGTTCTTCTTTCGGCTGCTCCTGTGGATTTGGTTTGGCACAGTTTTTATGTCAGATGCCCTTCCTGATGCAACCCTCTCCAATTTTATCTGGGCTTAGGACTGGCAGTGAGAGCGCACTGTTGCACGCAACCCCATTGGCTGGGGTTGGTTCCCTGGCCGGGAATCGAGGGCTGTGGAATGAGAGCGCTGTGGCCTAACAACTGGTCCTCCAGGGACCCAGGTATTTCAAAACATATAGAGTTCAGATTTGGCCTACATTCATTCAAGCATGCCATATCTTGGTCATATGTACCAAGTAACAGCTACATGTATGTTATTAGGGTATAAACGCAGATTCAGGTTAAACAAATAACTTCTGTAACCCACACTCCAGGTTTGTAGGTTGTATTAAGCTGCAAAACAATAATAAAAAAAAAGTGAGTTGGCCCCATTGCATAAAAGGCATCAGCTTGATAGATGGCGTGCATATGTTAGACGTCTCTCCACTCTTTACAAACATCTGACATAAAATAGGTTCAAAAGTTGCACCACTGCCAACATTTTAGTTTCATGCTATGCTCCAGTCTGACTGCCAGTTCCTCACCAAAAACAAACTGGCGCTTACATGGAGTTCTTGGCTTACAGTTACCATCCTCCGTTCATTCATCATTGTCTTCACCACATCCCACATCCTGCTTCTTCTTTTGCACTTTTTCTTGATCTTTTTTCTTCCATTTAGAGGGATTCCTGATATGTCGCTGTATATTGCACATGAGTAAACAGCCTTTGGAGGCCCAGGAAATTGCCTGTCTTGTCTTCTGTATAGATATGCCTCTGGTAGATGCATGGAAATATTAGGTTGTATAAAAGACTCAGGACATAGTAAGTTTGATAAACTAATTTATTGACCATAAAACCCTGTAGGCCAGGGATAAATCCAACACACAGTTTAAGCTGGTAAATGCTGTATGTTAACTAAGATTTTTAAGTGAAGTCAAGTTAAAACCAGTGAAACCAGCACTGAATATACTGTGGCCAGTATTCCAAATATTCAACAATTACCCACATGTAGTTAGAGAGTTTGTTATAGTTAACACATGCTTGTTATCTTTCAAAGGGCTTGCTTCTTGTCCAACTTCAAAAACAGCCTTCCAGCGTTCCAGCCTACCGAAGCGCTGATGAAGATATATTTGGAACATCAGCAGCTGTGAATATAAGCGCATCCACGTAAGTGATTCTAACATACTGTATTCTCTGTTTCATGCACACTGTTGTCTGATTGAGAAGACAAACAGCAGGGCTCTCAACTTTCCACTCCCTCTTTCCTGCGACAACACGAGGCAGCACTTACATGTTGTAGGCTTTGACGGAATCAGCTGTAGCAGTAATCCCTGGAGCTTCTTTACATCTTCTCTTAGGTCTTGCAGATCCTGAATCTGCTGCTGTTGGTCCTTCTCCAGTCTCATTAGACTGCTGAGATGTTCTTGTTGAGATGAGAAACTATTCCATCTGTAAGATGCAAATTGTATGCTTTTATTCATCTTTTAATCACAATGTAAGGTTATTAATCAAATTATTCATAACGAAAAATGAGAAAGATAAAGATAGCATTTCACTGAAACACCAATTCCCTGATAATCTCACCTGGGAGATCTGGTACCATCGTCTGTTTGAGCTGGGAACTCCTCAAACCGGAGAAAAACCTACCAGTCCATGAGTAGGTTACATAGGACGTCGTAATTATCTTAATCTATATATAGATATATTCTAATTTTCTTCCACAAGTGGCATTTTGAGAAAAGGAATCAAAAAGTTTGCTTAGAAACATGTATACAATCACTGACTAAAGAGTAAAAAGTTTTACTAAAGAGTAAAAAGGTCAAAGATTTTGGTCCACAACAAAGTTTGAAATGATGTTAATGATAATGATAATTAGAAGATAATTAAATACACCTTTTTGACTGACATGCTCCTGCTCAACAATGAGCATCATCACCAGACAAAATGTTGGCCATGGATATTAGACAACCAATTTGTAAAAGGATTATATCAAAATGTGCCGTTATGTTTTCTTTTTAACTGCTTACTGCACATTACTATGGAATCACGTGAAAATCCACCGTCCAGATGAGTTTTCATGATTGCTGCATTTCCCAGCTGCACTGCTGGTAATATTTTTATGCCCTCTTCTGTTCTTCTTAAACTGTAAATTGTGGAAATGCTCGTTTTCCTGTCTTTTTTTAGTCTATTGGTTCTAGACAAAGACAACATCTTTTATCACGATATTTTAATATGGAAAAATACAATCAGGGAAACATCATTATCACACAAGCCTATGGGCTACAGTACACTGTAGACCCTATACAGTATTTACCCATATATTTACCTTAAATTTATAAGGTTTACATGATAAAAGAGCTAAAAGCTAGGTAACCCAGCCTTGACAATATCAAGAAACAAGTGGCTTGTGCTGCTCATAATTTGTCTCTTGTGGCCGTAGCGACTGCTACTGTTGTTGTATGTGGGTGTAAACTAGCCATTTTTTTGGTGGTAGCTAAAATATATACACGCTACTATAAAAAAAATCATACAATATATGTATTTTATAATGTAGAGAAACTCAGGAAAATATGAACCCATGGCTTTTCTTCCATTTTTTGAATGCCAAACAAGGTGACCAGGCTAGTAGGAATTAAAGTTATGAGAGTAGGAAGTTTTAGGGGACAAGGGACAACCTGTGCTCTGGGGTTGGTTTGAGGAATTCACTGGAGCCAGTCATTGTATTTGTTGGTTTACTGTGCCGTAGCTAATTTGCACAGGATTGAAAAATGTTTTCAATTCAAATGTCACGTTTTGCTTGCTTCTGTAACTGGAATCACAGCTCCTGCTTACATAGAATATGAACGGCCAGTGCAGGGTGAGTGTAGATTATACCTTAACCTCTGCTGTAAGTTTCTTCATCTCTTCATGCTGATCTGGATCTGTTATGATTTCATCATCGTAAATCTCTCTGAGTGGGGCACAGCAGCTGTGGATATACTGTTTGTCAAAGAAATGCCACAGGTGAGGCATGGAGTCTTCTACCTGCAGGATGATGGAGGCCTGTTGCATCACTGCGTTTGCCAGTGCATTGTCATATACTCTAGAGAAACAATGCAGAGAAGGCTTTACTGAATGCTCAAATAAAGTCATTATCTGGCATATGAACTATTACTCCTACCTTTGAAAGGTGTCTGAGAGCAGAGCAATCATTAGGTTGACACACAGAACAGCAGACAGGGCCAGAAATGTACCACAGAGCAAGTGAGCCATAACAGGGTCCACAGCCACCATGGCATCAAACTCATACTCGTCCACAAGGGTTATCCGGTACAGGCTATAGAGCATCTGCGGCACTGTTTGCATACTAGGTACAGCTGTTAAGCCTTTGTGCAAGAGTGGGAAATTAGCAAAGAGAATATTACTTCACAGGAAATGTACAGCATGTGCAATATTAGTCAAGGCAATTGGTTTGTTGATTGCTGTCACCTCCAAATATAATCCAGAAAGCACAGGCATATGGGACATAGATCTCTGCATATAAGAAGAGGAAGCGCAGCACGTCACCCACTATCTTCCCCAGCATGACAATGAAGGGACCCATAACCCTAAGGATTAAAAAGAAGACCATGAAACTATGATACTGTGGTGTATTTGTGAAACTACTGGGCCAACACTAGCCAAATAAATGACCATCAGGGTATGTTCTGTACATAAATTACTCCATAGCGGGGACTTTGACCATATAGATAATAAGCCACCAATGACCAGGTTTCCATAGCTACTCTGGCATTGAGTGGCCACTGACTGAATCACCATGGTTACTTAAGCACAAAGAAGGAAGCACCTGTAGTGTGTAGTGAAACCTGAGAAAAGGCCATTGACCAGATGTTACTATTCTTGATTAGTTACTCTAGAAGGGCAATGACCCCCAACCAGTTGTTATCTGTATAAGGCTAGGAACCTTAAGTCTGTGGAATCATGGGAATTGAATCCACCCAGCAAGTGATCCACTACAATTCAGCAATGAGAACAACCTCATGTTCTGGTGGCCTCACCACTATGGACACTCACTGACCATCTCATTTTCCTTTATACCAATGAGTGAACTAATTTTAAAATAATCAGTATATCATATCTTAATTATGTAAACAATATTTGTGTAAAAAGACAAAAAAAAACCTTCACATGCTCAACAATTCTCCTAATGGCAGCTATACAGTGCCTCCAGAAAGTATTCACCCAGTTATGATTATTTCTCTATGAGTATTTACGTAGATGTCTTCATTTGAAAATTATTTGCAAATAAAAAAAATCTAAAAACTGCTTAATTGATAAGTATACACCCCTCAGTGTGAATTGTCCTTTGGCAACAATTACAGATTTCAGATGTCTCAGATGTGTCTCTATGAACTTTGCACCTTTTGATTTAGTCATATTCTTCCTTTCCTGAACGCAGATTTTCTCCAACTCTGTCAAATTAGATGGAGAATGTTGATGGACAACAATTTTCTGATTATTCCACAAATTTTCAGTTGGATTTAAGTCTGGGTTTTGAATCAACCATTCCTAAGCATAAACCTTTTTCTTTCCAAGCCATTTCCTTTGTAGTTTTGCCCTATGCTTTGGCACATTGTCCTGTTGGAACATATATTTTTTGCCCTGAATGCAGATTTCTGGCTGTCTGGCTTGCCCTCAACAATTAGCTTATATTTGGCTCCATCCATTTTGCCTGTGATGGCAACAAGCTTGCTAGTTCTTCATTCTGAAAAGCAACCCCAGAGCATGATGGTACCACCAACATGCTTGATCTCAGGGACGGTGTTACCTGGATGTTGGGCTGTATTTGTTTTGCGCCAAATATTAGGTGTTTGCTTTAGACCAAATGGGTCAGCTGTAGTCTCATCAGACCACAAAATCTTTTTCCAATGGCTCTCAGATTTTCTAACATAGCCTTTCTCAGATGTGGCTTCCTTCTGGCCACTCTCCCATAGAAGCCGGATCTGTGAAGAGCTGATGATATTGTTGAGGTCTGCACAGGATCTCTTACTTCAGCCAATGAGCTCAGTGTCACAGCTGGACTCTTGGACACCTTCTCCATATTTTTTCCCCCTCCTGACAACGTCATCTCAAAATTTCACAGGCAGTTTGCTTGTCTTCATGACAGCAGGACTGATCTGATCTGATCTGACATTTTCATAGCTGTGAGAGCTCCCAACATCAATGCTATTTAAGTGGATTTAAAATGAATACCCTGTTTAACATACTTAGTATGTGCTCTCATGAAAATTAAATACTAGTCCTAATTTAGATTGCTGAAAGAAAGAGGAGAGGGGATTACTTACTGTCTATCAGTTGATAAGCATTCGATACTTATCAATTATGTATTGAATACTTTCTGGAGGCACTGTACTGTATGTGCACAGGTGTCAATGTTAATTACAAATTTATGCCATGTAAAAGGAAATAAAATTATCTTTACCTTTACAAAGTCAATTTTTATTTCTCAAATCAAAATTATCTGACCATAATCTTTTGAATATACCTTATTATTATTATTATTATTAGTAGTAGTAGTAGTAGTAGTAGTAGTAGCATTTTTAATTTGTAATATTAATTAGAGAAATTAACACAAGCACATAAAGGTGATACCTATTACCTAAATGCTCTGACATGCTTCATCAGCCTGAGCCAGATGAAGATGATGGCCACAGCGAAGATGCGGAGACTGTACATTCGGAGTGTCTGAGAGACCAGGTAAACATCAGCCAAGTGAAGACCCAAAACTGCTATCAGCAATACGTACACAAGCCAATCAAATATATTCCTGGAAATTGAATATCGATGAAATTAGTTACACAAAACAATTTACATAATTTGCACTTCCATATTTTGGGTAAGGAAAGAAGTCCAGAGTTTTACCAGGGGTCCTGTAAGTAGCTTCCCTTCAAGCTGCGAATGAATTTAATCTGACCCTCAAAGTAGTGACGTTCCTTTAGGACATAAGTAAAATACATCAGCATCATTATTCTGAGTGAATTGGATATGTGAATCTTTAGAAAATTGTGTTCATTTTCCAGTCCATCAAATGCAACATCAAGACAGATGTTGCATTGTTTTTTTTTTTGTTTTTTTTTTTGCAATTTTATTCACAAAAGGCTGTAGGATGTTACTATGGATGGTAATTTAAGTCCACAAATTAATTTCAAAAGTCAATATTTACAGGGGGAAGGTTCTCTACAGTATATTCAGAGTCAGCTCACATACGTGCTTGAATTTTTGGTCAGCCTGCTAGGATAATTCACTACAATTACCCTTGTGTTCATGCCGATGAGGTGACCAGGTGTTCCTTGTGTTTTTGCTCTACCGACTGTAATTATTCACTAGTGTCTAGATAACCATTGTTAAAGACATTGTTTTATCCATAAAAAGAATATGGAGATAGAAAATGTGGACTGACAAAGCAGGTAGCATTTTTTTCCCATTGCTGTCCATTCCAGTATGGTGTAACATAAATGCGAGAGTATAAAAAATAGTTCAGTCTAATAAAAAAGCATAAGAATAAAAAGTAGGCAAAGGTCCTAGTCATGATAATCATGTTAATGGTAATCATGTGATCAGTGCAAATACACCCACATTAATTGACTGCCATCCTATAAAATAGCACTTGAAAAAGCACATCCTGTTTTTTGCATGATAAATTAGAAAGAGTGTAATATTTTGTACAACCAGTGGCAGCTTAGGCAGGAAAAAAGCTTAGGCAGGGGAAAAAAAATAATAAACCCACCATCAAAACAATTATTCTTTAATTTTTTTTATTTCATTTTTTGATGTAGTACTGCACACTTTAATCAGACAGGGAGATACAAAATTGAGGTCATGACATTGTAATGTGTGCTCGAATAGTGTCCTTTTTCAAGCTTTTAATGGGCTATTTTTAGATTTAGAATTAATGAATTGTGCCCAGGTTTTGGTAATTTGCACTCTTTTATGCCCATGGTGTAATGGATAACATTTACATTTGGCAGATGGATAAGCTGCCTAAGCATTGAATCATATGATACGAATATATGTAATATTTCCATGAATGTCATTCCATACTTTTTTGGAGTGCATTTACAGTCTAAGACATGTTTCATGGTGACGTACTGCACGTCTGAATACTGATGTGCATAATTTCGGCAGTGACGCCTTATTACATGCTCTGACTAAATACTGAATACGGCCCAAAGTGAACTGTTCGAGTATACTGTATGTACAGATAATTATATATTCATAAAATGGGGAGATATATTTAGAACATCAATGTTTAATAATTCTGTATGATGGATGTGGTACCTCTGGCCACATGGGGTGTGTGCAAGCCAGATCCTCATTGAGTCTCTCTTCACACCACTGCTGCCAATCTTTGAGCTTTCTAACAGAGCGCCGAATCTCCATCACCTCCCTGTACACCTCCAGCACCGTCAGCCCTAACGCTATCATCACCACAAACACACGCCACCAGTCCTGTAGAGAGATGGTACAGTATATGTACAGTGGATATAAAAGGTCTGTTTAAATGGCAGGTTTTTGTGATGTAAAAAAAATGAAACCAAGATAAATCATGTCAAAACTTCTTCCACCCTCAATGTGAAATTACAACTCAGAAAAATTAAGTGAAAAACAATCAGAAACATTTTAGGGAAAAATAGGAAAAATAAAAAACTTACAACATAAGTGTTGCATAAGTGTGCACACCCTTTTATAATTGGGGATGTGGCTGTGTTCAGAATGAACCCAGCACTTTTAATCTCATGTTCAAAAGTAATCATCATACAGCTGTCATCAATGAAATTATTCTGATTAAGCCAAAATAAAGACCATCTGTTTCTGTAGGATTTTCTTCACTTGTTCTTGATTTCGTCTGACTGCTGAAGCCATGGCCTGCAAAGAGCTTACAAAGCATGTACAGGGTCTCACTGTCAAAAAGCACTGATCAGGAGAGAGGTACAATATATTTCCAAAACATTAGATGTACCATGGAACACCGTTGAGAAAGTGGTGAAAATGGAGCACCACAGTGACGTTACCAAGAACAGGATGTCCCTCCAATATTTATAAAAGGACAAGACAAAAGCTTACCAGGGAGGCTGCCAAGAGACCTACGGCAACATTAAAGGAGCTGCAGGAATATCTGACAAGTACTGATTACTC
>CM074947.1:20778343-20788921 GCA_037577455.1 Pangasius macronema
TTGCTCTTGTTTCTTCTTTTGGCATTTTGAAGAAGTACTTACAACCTGGTTATGATCCACCAGTGCGAAGTGTGAATTCTTGAAATATTTTCCTTGGTCTTAAGATTTTGTTCAGGAGTGTATATATGCATGTATATGCATGCATTTTTCACTGTGAAAAAATGATGCAGGAGGCTAGTCCATTTTGCTGAAATTTCATTGCAGCAACTCAAAATGGTACTCAGTAGTTTGTATGCTTGTATGCATACCTGACAATGTCGGGGCATGCTCCTAATGAGATGACGGATGGTATCTTGGGGTATTTCCTCCCAAATCTGGACCAGGGCACCACTGAGCTCCTGAACAGTCTGAGGTGCAACCTGGCGGCATTGGATGAAACCTAATGTCCAAGAAGTGTTCTATTGGATTTAGGTCAGGCAAACATTGGGGCCATTCTATGGTATTCCTTCATTCTCCAGGAACTCTGGAGGATACTCTCACCACATGAAGCCGAGCATTGTCGTGCACTAGGAGGAACCCAGGACCCACTGCACCAGCATAGGGTCTGACAATGGGTCCAAGGATTTCATCCTGATACCTAATGGCNCCATTGTCTAGCCTGTAGAGGTCTGTGCGTCCCTCCATGGATATGCCTCCCCAGACCATCTCTGACCCACCACCAAAACAGTCATTCTGAACGATGTTACAGGCAGCATAATGTTCTTCACGGCTTCTCCAGACCCTTTCACGTCTGCCAATTCTGGTTTTCAATGACAAATGCCAATTGAGCTCCATGGTGCCGGGCAGTGAGCACAGGGCCCACTAGAGTATGTCGGGCCCTCAGGCCACACTCATAAAGTCTGCTTCTGACTGTCCAGCTCTCCTAGAGTAACTGCTTGTCTCCTGGAATCTCCTCCATGTTCTTGAGACTATACTGGGAGACACAGCAAACCTTCTGGCAATGGCACATATTGATGTGCCAGCCTGGAGGAGTTGGACTGCGACACGTTGGAGACATCCCAGGTCCATAGCGGAGTACGATGGTCATCACTGTGACTGGCTAGCCAAATGCAAAACTACTGAAAAACAGTCAGAAAAGATGAGTAGGGAAAACATGTCAGAGGCCTCCACCTGTAAAACTATTCTTATTTTGGGGGTCGTCTCATTGTTGCCCATCTAGTGCACAATTTCATTAACACCAAAGCAGCAGAAACTGATTAACAACCCCCTCTGCTACTTAACTGGCCAGATCAATATCCCAGTAGTTTAACTGACTTGATGCTATACACTAACTGAAAAGTTCCTTTAATTTTTTTGAGCAGTGTGTATGTATATATATATATATATATATATATATATATATATATATTTAAACTTACGAAGGGGAAGTGTTGAAAGTCAGACAGATAAAATGTCAGATTTAATATAGTTAGAATTTTGTGAACATTATTCTGTGGTCTTTCTAAATGCAGCTCTAATTGTAGTACTAATGAATCTCTGACCCCAAAACAGGTTAAAAAAACAATTTATATTCATGCCACTATCTAACAAAAATTTTCTCATGTTTAAATAACTGTCCCTCGTGGCATTTCCACAAGCAAATAGTATAGAGGCCTCTACAACCTATTCTCTAAACAGGCCACATAGGAAATGCTTTGCTAGGCACTAGTGACTAAAAGGTCATATCTCACTCTAAGAGCTGCATTATTTTCCTTAATCTTCAAGATCTACTCGATTTGTTTCCCGTTTCTCACTATTTTTCAGGAGCCATCGCACCTGTGTCCTGCTGTTCCACTTTCCCATGTCTGAGTCTGATGTTGACGCATATATGCATGAGAGACTGTGTAACCAATTCCAATTTCAGGCAAAATTTGTTTTCCAGACCCCATCCTCAGGTTTTAATTATAAGGCAAGGCATTTGCAGAAAGCAGCCTGTGCGTTTCAGGTGGCTATTCACTTGCTGGTGCAGCCGAACCGTGAAATTATTTGCGGGTCTAATCATTGACTAAACAATAAAACATTAATTCAGGGAAAATGGATCAAAGTTAGGTGGTGAGCGAATAGGATTGGGGTCTTCAGGGTGCAGTCAAAAAAGCAGAATAGGCATACTGTGACACACACACACACACACTTTCTCTCTCTCTCTCTCTCTCTCTCTCTCTCTCTCTCTCACACACACACAGTTTGATATACAGGTACAGATGAGTGACAGCTTAAAGGAAAATGCATTAGTATGGTGTTAGGCCACCATAAGCTTCTAGAACAACTTCAATACACTTTTACACCAATCAGCCATAACATTAAAACCACTGACAAGTGAATAACATTAATAATCTCATTTAAATGGCACCTGTCAAGAGGTGGGAGTGAACGGTCAGTTCTCAAAGTTGATGTGTCGATGTGTTGGAATCAGGAAAAATGGGCAAGCGTAAGGATCTGAGGGACTTTGGCAAGGGCCAAATTGTGATGACTAGATGACTGGGTCAGAGCATGCCCAAAACGACAGGTCCAAGAAAGGACAACCTGTGAACTGTTGACAGGGTCATGGATGCCCAACGCTCACTGATGTGCATGGGGAGCGAAGGCTAGCCTGTCTGGTCCAATCCCACAGAAGAGCTACTGTAGTACAAACTTCTGAAAAAGTTAATGCTGGCTATGATTAAAAAGGTGTCAGAAGACACAGTGCTTTGCAGCTTGGTAGGTATTAGGTATTTCCTAATGGCAATTGCTTCTTTCGAGCAGGATGCCACACCGCAAAAATTGTTCAGGAATGGTTTGAGGAACATGACAAAGGGTTCAAGGTGTTGACATGGGCTCCAAATTCTCCAGATCTCAAACCGATCATACTGTGGGATGTGCTGGACAAACAAGTCTGATCCTAGGAACTCCCACCTCGCAACTTACAGGACTTAAAGGATCTGCTGCTAACGTCTTGGTGCCAGATACCACAGCACACCTTCAGAGCTCTTGTGGAGTCCATGCCTCAAAATGCCAGAGCTGTTTTGGCAGCATAAGGGGGATCTACACAATATTTGGCAGGTGGTTTTAATGTTATGGCTGATTGGTGTATATACTATGTTCTATTAGGAACACCTGTACAATTGCACATTAATGCAGTTTTCTCAACTGCCAATCTTGTGGCAGCAGTGCAATGAAAAAACTCATGTAGATACGGGCCAAGAGCTTCAGTTAATGTTCATACCAACCATCAGAATTAAGAAAAAGTGTGATCTCTGGGACTTTAACTGTGGCATGGTTGTTGTTAGTTGTGCCAAATGGGCTGGTTTGAGCATTTCAGAAACTGCTGATCTCCTGTGAAATTCACACAGAACAGTCTCTTGAGTTTACACAGAATTGTTCAAAAACCAAAAATCATTGAGCGAGTGACAGTTCTGCGGGTGGAAACGCCTTGTTGATAAGAGAGGTCAGAGGAAAATGGCCAGGTTGGTTCTATAGAAGAATTTTCTTGATCAGAGTATGATTTAAGCACGATTATCATATAATCTATCAAGTCCAATCTTGTGAAGGCCATAACATATAATTTCTAGAAATGCTTAATCCTCGGCTAAAAGTGATCAGTCAGAATAACTTTGTATTTATTTGCATTGTCCCTTATCTCTAAGGCAACAAGTGGAGCCAAACCATTCCAGGAAAACAGGTCAACATTTTTTCCTTTAATCTGTCACCCATCTGTAGCCACCAAATTTTTTATTATTATTTCCTGGAGTGCTCTAGTTCCACAATTACACCATTAAATAAATAGTTAAGCCAAATATTACATTTCCTGTCATGCCTATATCATTACAACCTTGATTCAAAACTTGTCAAGTTGATAAGCAATCTCAAATAGCCTGTCATTTCCTACACTGTATGGCCCATTGATCCATAAAAATGATCTCAGTATGGCTGATCAGTATGGCTACTTAAGCAGAGGTAGAGAGGAAGAGAGGCAGGTAGAGAGAAAAAAAACAGAATTCTACCAAAAACTAAAACCCTTGCATATGTAAGAAGACCTTTCAGCTACCTGCTAGCAGTACAAATAATTAAAGTATATGCAATGAATGACTGGTATTTAACTACAATCTGAAGACATGTTTGAATTTATAAGCAACCAGCTGAGTATACAGGCTTAATTTATACAGTTATTATAAGATGAACAGAAGGACATGTCCAGTCTGTACTCCAGTCCATATTGTACATCTGTGATCTGTTTACACCTGTAATGAATGATATTTACTGTCGATCACTTGTAGACAATTTTAGACCTGAGCATCACTACAGTATACAAATTACTGACATGAAAAACAAATCAACTGCCCAAACATGAACACAAAACACTCATCATAGTGTGTATAAAAAAAAAATTATGATAGCCCATATACTGAAAGAAAATATTAAATGGTGACACACTGCACACCCTACCCTGAATTTTTATTATTGAAAAATTAATTTTGTAGTTTGTACGTTAACTGATCATGTGATCAACAGTTTCTCACAGGTGTGATTTTGGACAAAATCTTTGGGGTAACATTGGCGCTAGCCAGTTTTTCTGGATGTGCACTATAAACTGTAGCAAGGCATAAATCCAGTGCGATCGCTACATAATACTTAGCAACGCCTAGCATGGCGAGGGGTCAAGAGAGCAAAACTGGCCACGTTCACAGGGTGGGAAGGATAGTATACTCTCCCTTGGCAACTGCATCTCCACCTTCAGATTTTAGCATGTCTGGGGAAAAATTTTCCTAAGCACTCAAGTGAACTCAAAAATGTAAATCATAAATGGGAATATTTTCTTCAGTCATATTTTGTTCATACGAATTTTTAGGGGTGCCAATAATTATATCAAATGTGGTTTTGTTAAAAAGATTTTAGTTTAAGGTTAAGGATTTTGTTTGATTTTCTTAGAATATACATTGATTACATTTTCTAAAAACAAATTACAGTAGAAAACGTGCAATATTTTGCAACATTCAAGACAAATGTTTGCATACACAATGAGAGTTTCTATTTTCCTGTATTTTGAATTGTCATTTCTGAAGAAGGTCTTCTTTTTGGGAAATGGAATCATCCGAGACTGATGTGACCTTTTACATCCTATCAAGGTCACTAAAGGACTGCCCCCAAAATAAAGAAACACTATCATTGGTTTTGACTGACAGTAATACAGTCATTATCCTGCTTGATGTTACAGAAGGCTGTAACGTCTCCTGCTGTAATTAGGCAGCAGGACTCACCTCATCTAGTGGAGGATCTGTCCCCTTCACTTGATTTCTCCACAGTTCTTCATTTATTGCCATTTTCCCCCATTTCCCCTTCTCCATCAATTTCTCTCATTCTCATGACAGCTTGCTTGGAGATATGAAAACTCATGATTGACACACCAATTTCCTTTCTGCCAGCACGCGCCAAAGCCCCGATTTCTCAAGGTCCCTTTTTTTTGCGTGCCTCAGGTGAACCCAGTAAACGGAAAATGACTGAAAAGACATATCAAGCTTCAGACAGATAAAGGAGCAAAGGTGCTGTTGAATATTGATGTATGATTAAAATGATTTTTGAATACCTTAGTTATCAGCTAGCAGAGATGACAGGTAACTTTCTCTGAAGTGCTTTTTTTTTTAACTTTCTCAAATAGCCACTGAACTCAGAAATGCTTAAATGGCTCATGTTAGCATGTGATAGATATGTAACATTAACTGTGTCTCGTATGAAGTGACATTTCCAGCCCAGTGAAGACTTTCTGTAAGAAACGTACAGCTCATTTATCAAGCATACTCATCCCGAGTGTCTACCTCACACCATTACTGTCATGTTTAACAGACCTTTAGACCATTGCTGTACACAAATCACTCACTTCTAATACAACCTTGCAATAAAATGGCCTTTTTTTTCCAATCAAGTTCCTCCCTTCTCAGCAATCCAAATCCTAACACTGCCTGGTTCTACTGCTTCCTCTCGCCTGTCCTGCAGTTCCTCTCACCTGTCCTGCAGTTCCTCTCGCCTGTTCTAGCAGTTCTACTGCTAGAACTGCTTCCTCTCGCCTGTCCTCAACTGTGTAAACTGAAGTCAGTGTTTCATCACTTTAAAGAGGAAACACTGACTTCAGTTTACACTCCACTTTGCAAGGCTGAATACCAACCAGTGCCTGGTATGCACTCAGAGAAAAAGGCCTGAGATAAATGTGGGTACATATTAAAGGAAATTATTCTTAGCCCACAGTCACTCCAAAGGCAGGAAAGACACTTAACTGCAAAGGGGCCAGAAATCAATAGCAATTTATTCTCTCCTTGGACTCCAAACACAGTGAGTAAATAATCCTGTCCCCGCTTGCTCCTGTCCCAAGAGTGCACTGGCGTCTGTCTCTCTGAATCCGAGTCTCTTTCTCTCTTTCAGCTAATGAGCAAACCTGCTTGACCTCACTGATCACTTCCACTTTGCGAAGATATCCACTGTCATTCTATTACTGTATTCCAATGCAATGCAGCAGGGACAAAAATACCAGCTGGTAACCACATACACTTGATCACTGGAGGATATTTTATTTCCCTGTGGTGTTATTTTTTTTTATTTGGCAGAGGTTTTGGTGGAATATTTGAAAAATTGATAGTTTTATCTCCAACCTCACAGATAAACTTAGTTTTATACAGTTCTATCTGCCAGCCAATCATCATCCAGAATGAACATAGGACATAGGACACAACATAGGTGGTCCAATCAATACTGATGTTGTATTTACAATTAAAGCCTCAATACAGCGAGAAAGTAATGATGTTCTACAGATGTTCTAGATGTTCTACATATGATCCATAGGAATAATAGAAATTAAGAGTACACAACATATACAGTACAGGACAATTGTACTCATTGGTTTTTACAGTGTATATACATTCTGGCACATTAGGAAGTCTTCAGCGCAGCAAAAATGTAATATTCCGACTAAAATCAGATAAACTGATCTTTCCAGTGTACCCATGAATGAACGTCAGCTAGCACACATGTAAGCTGTTTTTGCAGGACTGCATTAACCTTTTAACTTATTTGTGTTACCTTTGCATTATTTGATCACATAAGCACATGTCTATATCATTTATTATTAGCTGTGTAGATAGTTCTACCTCACTTGCTGCCTTCCACCTCAGTAAACTGTCATAAACAGTATTTTTTTTAAATAATGCATAAGTATGGCTAGCCCAAACAGAATAATGGTACACTCGTAATTGTCATTAACATGCTATTTTATGCTGAGCAACAGTTGTGGTATATAGTATATGGGGGACAGAATTTTGGTTTCAGTCAACCATCACACAGTTCTCATCACAAGCGTTCACACAGCCTGAAAATGTGCTTTAACCTAAAGTTATGTCTCCAGTGAAAAGGTCACTTATAAAACTCTTCAAGCAACCTGCATTCTTAGCCCTGCATTTCCTAACTGTTCTTTATTTCTGCATATACAGTACATATGGCATGCAAAACCAAAAGACATGGGGAAACACAAGAGACAAATGCACGCAACTCAACAGAACAAGGACTTGCAACACAGGCAAGAATAACATAGTGAAAAAAAACAAGAACAAGTGACTACTAATCCCAACACATGGGAATGAATACATAACGTAATAGACACAGGTGAGGCTAATAATAACATGTTTACAAGCAACAATTAACAGATTTGGGATGGGAGAAAAAAATCAAAACAACAAACGAAGCATGTGACAACCAAAACTCCAGAAAAGAAGGCGCGCTGAGGGTGTGTTGCAGAGGATGTTATTGTCACAACATACATTTAATGTTTGTGTACTTGGTATTATTTTAACTTACACCAATACAACAAAACCATTTAGACATGGGGATACAAAGGAAGCTTGTTAGCGCCACTCCTCCTAAACGATAAATAGTACCAATTACCAAATGTTGAAATGCTGTGACAACTGAATGCTTAGAATCAACGTTCTGCTACACGCTAGATAAGGTAGGTCCACTTAAAAGAAAAATAATTAGAGTGAAAAAGCTAGCACCCTGGTATAACAATCACACACACACACACACACACACACACACACACACACACCTTAAAACAGACCACTTGAAAATAAGAGCATAAATGGCATCAAACTAAGTTGGTAGTATTTCAAGCAGCATGGAGAGCCTTCTGAGCTACAGAAAAGTAATTGAAGATAACAAAAATAATCCTAGATTCTTATTTAATACTGTAGCAAAATTAACTAACAATAAGATCACAATAGAAACATGCACACAATCATTATATAGCAGTGATGACCATTAATTTTTTAATGGCAAAATTGAAAATATCAGGCAAAAAATCTGACTATTAATTTAAAACCAAACAGTTTTATAACCAACCCTGTAGATAATAATATATCAGACCAACAGTTAGAATGTTTTACTCCCCTTCAAGAAACCGAACTAATTTCACTAATTTCCTCATCAAAATCATCAACCTGTATACTAGAACCCTTACCAAGTGTTTCCTCAAACAGATAATTCCAGAAGCAACCATACCGCTTCTAAAAATAATCAATCTTTTCCCTTAGCACTGGCTATGTACCTAAAGCAATTATCAAACCCCTGATTAAAAAAAACTGACCTCAATTGTCCAACTATAGGCCAGTATGAAACCTCCCCTTTATCTCCAAGATCTCAAAAAAAGTTGTAGCACAGCTGTTATACCTATATAAGAGTAACATTCATGAAATATATCAGTCAGGATTTAGGCCTCATCATAACACAGAGATAGCACTGGTTAAAGTGGTAAATGACCTACTACTGGCCTCTGATCAGGGTTGTGTCTCCTTGCTTGTGTTGCCTGACCTTAGTGCAGCTTTTGATACCACTGATCATGCTATGCTATGCAGATGTAAATGGTGATTCTTCTATGCATACTAAGGTACAGTTTGGTGTTCCACAAGGCTATGTTTTAGGCCTACTACTCTTTTCTTTATATATGCCACCTCTGGGCAAAAATATCCGTAAAACATGGTATTGATGGATGACAGACACCAGCTTCAAAAAGTTGAGGAATGTGTAAAGGATGCTCGACACTAGATCCTTATTAACTTGGTTTTATATAATTCTGACAAGACAGAAGTACTTGTACTAGGACCACATGCAGCTAGAAGTAAGCTTTCTGATTACATAATAACTCTGGATGGCCTTTCTGTTTCATCACGTGCAGCAGCAAAAGACCTTGGTGTGATTATTGACTCCAGTCTTTAATTTGAAGCTCATGTAGATAATATTACTAGGATAGCTTTCTTTGATCTCAGAAATATTGCTAAAATAAGAAATATGATGTCACTACACAATGGATTTTTGTTTTTGTACATTATGTATAGTCAACTAAATTGTTTTTCTTATACCTCTATGTTGATATTTATGTTTAACTTGTATATAGCACTGTGGTTCTGCAAGACACGACATTTCTTTCCACTATATGTCGACACATGTAGCAGAATGACAATAAAGCTCAACTTGAACTTGGTTTATTGTAATGCTGAGCTGTCTGGATGTTCCAGTAGATGTATAAACAAGCTCCAGTTAGTCCAGAATGTGGCAGAGAGAGTCCTTACTAGAACCAGAAGGTATAACCACATCAACACTATCTTATCCACCCTGCATTGGCTTATAACCAAATTTTGTACTGATTATAAAATATTACTATTGACCTATAAAGCACTGAGTGGTCACAGTACCTGAACAAACTTTTGGTCTTTTATGATCCACCACGGCTACTTCGATCAAACAGTGCAGGATATTTGTTGGTACTTTGTATAGTGAAGGCTGCAGCAGTGGGTAGAGCTTTCTTTTACAAAGCCCCACAGTTATGGAACAGCCTTCCAATTAGTGTTCAGGGGTCAGACACAGTCTCAGTATGTAAGACTAGGCTGAAAACATATTTGTTTAGTCAAAGCTTTTGTAAATAGTTTTTTGTGGCCCCCCCATTCTCACGTGTTCACTCAGGTTTGTTGACGGTGGTGTGGCTGGCTGCTTTATGTCCTAGGGTGCCCTCATGTCTGTGTTACATTCTGGCTCTCCCTTTTAGTTATGCTGTCATAGCTAGTCTTGCCGGAGTCCCTGCTTGTGCTTTGCACTAAAAATACATTGTCCTTAACCATTAAGGGACAAACGCTTTCCTAACAACCTCTCTCTGTCGAGCTATGCACATACTACTCCTGAGATACCAGTGATCCTGACCCCTTCTGCTCTCCGGACCTGCCTGACCCATCCTAATGCCCTGCTTCTGGCTGGAGGACTCAATTCAATTCAGCTTTATTTATATAGTGCTTTTAACAGTGGACATTGTCCCAAAGCAGCTTTACAGAAATAAATGGATTCACAAAAAATATGTTGTAAATATTTTAATTTATCACTGTGAATGTATCCCTAATTAGCACGCCAGTGGCGACGGTGGCAAGGAAAAACTCCCTGAGATGATATGAGGAAGAAACCTTGAGAGGAACCAGACTTAAAAGGGAACCCATCCTCATCTGGGTGCAACGGATAGTGCGATTATAAATAAATCCCTTTTATTATTGTGCGCTATAAGGACAAGTAGTGCAATTGTGCAACCAATAAATTCATCAC
>CM074947.1:20843159-20857462 GCA_037577455.1 Pangasius macronema
TTGAGTAGTGAAGAAAAGATGTTGTGGAGCTTGCGAGGATCTTGTGCAGAGGATTCCAGCTTTTCTTTATAGAAGACTCTTCCAACATGACTGTGCACCAGTGCACAAAGCAAGGTCCATAAAGACATGGATCACAGAGTCTGGTGTGGATGAACTTGACTAGCCTGCACAGAGTCCTGACCTGAACCCGATAGAACACCTTTGGGATGANGAAGAGTTGAAGCTGTAATAGCTGCAAAAGGTGGACCAACATCATATTGAACCCTATGGGTTAGGAATGGGATGGCATTAAGTTCATATGTGAGTCAAGGCAGGTGACCGAATACTTTTGGTAATATAGTGTATATGAGATCACAATGGTGCCATGGAGCAAAAATTCAAATAAAGAGATAAATTTTAAAAGACAGAAACACCAAACTGATCCCTTAAATGTGAGATGTTTCTAGACCTTTAATGCAAAGGATCTCACTAATCTTCACTTCATTAGTCTTCTGTTTACATTTTTCTGGCCCAGAAATTAGCCCCACTCCCAACCAGAACAGAGCTAGAAACCCACAAAGCATATTTATGCCGTGTTTGTGGTGCTTTGTAAGTGGTAAACTGCAAGCTGTAATAAATGTCATTTCCCACCTCGGCATGTTTGACACGCAAAGTGGAAAAATCTAGAATACCTCCAAAAAAGTGTGTTTTTTGTTTGCTCTGTTCTACTATAAATAAACTTCAAACATTCATGCAAATTTTGGACTGAAATTACAGTAACAACAGCGGACATTAGCGAGTAGCTTAGCAACAAGGTAGACAGTGTACTATAGCGAGTAGCTTTGCTATAAAGTTAACCAGCTGTTAGTGATAACTCTAATGTTGATGATTACCTTCTGAACAGTGATTAGTATGGTCAATGTTATAGATTTAATCAAGTACTGTGTATGTATATAAACTGATCTAAACCCAATACTGCTATAAACTAATTTAAAAGTAAAGAAGAGATACTCTATAGTGTTTATAGTGTGTTTGCCATTTGACGTCACTTCTCTACTTTATACTTACATATAACTAATGTTATCTGGCTATCTTGTTGTTAACGCTACTTGCTATTGTTCGCTGTTGTTGTTGTGCTGCAATTTCAGTAATGTTGTAAGTTCATTATAGTGGAACAGTACTAATGGCCACTCAAGCCTGTAACTATAAGAGTGCAGTTAAAGTAGCTTTTTATATGCTTTATATGCTCTGACAGAGCAAACAAAAGTCTTGCTTTCGTGGAGACATCCATATTTTTCCCCCAGTTCTGACATCAAATGGGCAGAAGTGGGATTTGACATCATTACATCTTGCAAATTACCATTTACAAGACATCCTGAATGTAGCAATAATTTCTTCATAGTGGGTGGAGTTAATTTAGGGGAAGAGGAACTTGCAAGTATCAAAAGGCTCCAAAATTTACATATTGCACCTTTAATAGTTTCTTTAGTCAAGTGACAAAATTTTAACCATTATGTAATTTACAAGCACACAAAGAGAAGGATCATGATTAAATGTGGCCCAGTGTAATAAAAAAGAAAAGGAAATAAATTCCAGGCTCACCTTAAAGCTCACCCTGCTCCCTTCAACACACAATTTTGTGTCTGTACCTGTTTGTGTGTGTGAGTCCTCATTCTCCAGGATGACAGCGAGGCCAGTGGAGGTGGCAGGCAGTCGCGAGGCGCTGAGGTCCAATCGGGTCAGACTGTCTACTCCTCTGCTCAGCCTGCGCTGCAACACCAGCTCAGAGCGGCGCGCTGAACCAGCTGGAGGCAGCACCACGTGTACCGTGCTCTGCTCTGGCAGATCATAAGCCTAGTACACCAGGACAGGAAAAAATCCCATCGATATTCCCAATTAGCATTTAGTTTGGCTTTTCATAATTCATGTGCAATATCATCTAGAATTATTGACATTAGAAAACAGAAAAAAAATTATCATATAAAATAAATACACACAAATATTTTTTCACTTAAATAATTGTAGAAATTACTTTTCTTTGCTCTACTTACTTTGTCCTAATAAAAAAAATCATACTCATGACATCATTTTTAAAAACAATAGCAGTTCCACTCAAAGACAAATGTGACAAATATGTGATACCCATAAGGAACATCTATTGTTATTTTTTATATTATTATTATTTTAAGGAAAATTGCACTGTTTATGAAAATCTATTTCCATTCATTCAAGAGGCCCCCGGTAGCTGTAAATGTTATAAGACATGATTTGTGCCTGAAGACAGTTCATGATTGGACTGGATGAAGCTATAGTTTGGCATCACTGTGTGAGCACTAGGGAAATAAAATCCATCTTCCAAGTGGTGTACCACAGTCTGTAAAGCAATGAGGTATTTGTAATGCATAATATAGTGCATAACCAAGGTACTCTCTTAATGTACTGCTGTCTATTGTCTTAAGTTTCCGCCATATGTCTGATGACAGAAAACTTCAAACATTTCAGTCTCAATTAAAAAAGAAGAACATTTGCAGGCACAATGCTAATCCAGCTGGATGAGTGCACTTCAGACCACTGGGATTACAACAGAGAGATATAAACATGCCAGTCAAGCACAGCACTGGCACAAAGCCACTAGCAAACAGAAGGAAGGACAAAACTTAAACAGAGAAAAATGACACTGCCTCCCTAGGCTGCTGGAAGCTAACTCAATGTACGACTGGATAAAAACCGTGCAAACTTTATCAAGCCTTGTTCTATTAAAAAAAAAGTAATTACCTTTCCCCTTCAACCTCTATGGTGTGCAAAGCATGACTGTTTATCCGGCAGCTTACAATAACTCAGCTTGAAAACCTACAACGTCTCACTTACTTATTATCCAGGCCATTTGTTTTGTGTGGAATGTGAGATGCTGCTATTTGAATTCCCTCCATTTGTTTTTGCTCATATTCATTTTCAAATATAAATTTGCAATGCAAATTAGCTCTCCAGTGACAAATATGCTGTCATTGAAAGTGAGAGGCTTATTAGAGCACCCACACACACTGATAGGTGAAAAGGTCCTTGTTTGTGCAACAGTCTATACACATGAGACCATTTCTCAATGGGGAAAACATGGCTTGAAGCAGGGTGGTGTGGCTGGGGGTGGGCGGGGGTGTCAGGCTAGGTTGTTGCATAAAATTAGTTTGATTTTGTTAAATTTTCCAAGTCAACTGCAAGGATTGGTTCTTAATGACAAACTTACAAATCTAAAGACCCTCTGGTTTGGGGTGAACAAGCCACCAGATGAGTATCATATTTAGTGGAGTGAAGGACAGTTCTAAAATACTCAAAGTCAACTTCAGATACTTTGTCTTTACAGAGCCTTATGACGAAATGAGTGATGACCGCATGGAAATTAGCATTGATTATATGCTGTATGATGGATGTTTGAAGAGTCAGAGTGCATCATCTATAATGGTCAGACATGGTGGATATGGCATATTACGGTGGTCAATAGCACCTTAGAGTTTTATGATAGCACTCTGGTTATGTCACTGCATTTGTAATCAATGACAAAAGGCCTCCTGTGTCAGCCACATGACCCCCATGATTGAAAGGGTCACACTGACAACACTTAGTGCACCCGACATGTCTCGCCATTACACTGATTGATTCTCCAGTGTCTCAGAAATAAGATTGTTCTAGCCTTAATTTGGTTTCAGGATGGAACTTCAATACAATTTTAACCATTACTATAATATAGGCAAAGCAATAAAAAAAAAAACCTCTTACACTCCCAGAACCTGTCTGTGGATCAAGAGTTGCATTCCTCACTCTTGTAACTACATACCTGTTCCTATTAGTTCTTTTGTAGTCATTCAGTTATTGAATATGATTGAAGATGAATAACTGATTAATAAGCCAGGACTTTAAGGGATTAAGGTTAATGATTCTATGAACGGATAAAATCCCAAGAAGTGACATTTTGAAAATCCTAATCATCCCACCACTGAAATCCACTACATATATTCACATACTCTGGATTTCAGAGTTTCTTAGTATATGGTACATTCCCTTCTGACTTTAACGAAAGCGTGCACTCGAGCTGGCATGGATTCCACAAGTTCGTGCAAAACCTTATGATCCGTTTTAGATCAAATCCATCAGAGTGTCATCTGAGCACATGCTTCAATAGAAGAGATTAGACATGAGGAAAATCTGACCTTTTGTACAAAGCAGTTAACATGGTCAGTATCACAAATTTGCTTACATTTATACAGAGGCCTAGAAATAGTGCAGACTCCTGAATATTACATATTCGAGATATTGAACATTTACTTTCTTTGTTTTAAGTATTTCAAAATTCTAAATACTTCTGTTTATTTCCAATTTTTAAATGAAAAAAAAATCTTCAATGTCAGACTCTTGGACCCCACTGTACTACAAACTGGAAGCTCAGAGAGGAACAAATGGACATAATGGATGTTTATACCCAAAGAAATGAGAAAAACATGAGAAACATGAGAAAAATTAAAGCCTGTTCAGTGTCTGCCTCCATCCTCTGGAGGATTATGAGGCAATTCGAATCTGTTGTGCATTCACCGTGCAATGATATGACCTTTCCAAATTATGATGTGCTCTTTGGAGAGCTCAATCAACAAGTCAGTGTTTCAAAGACAGGGACAGGCTGCATAAGCAATGTCTCATGTCTTTGGAGGCACACAATGACAGAATTTCAATTTTAAGTGTGAGAAGACAATCAATGAGTCCTTCATTCAGAATCATAAGCATTCCAAAAGACTGGGCTCAATTTGCCAAGGTCATCTGAGGTTAAAGCTATCTCCCATAGAACAAGCAATACAAAATATTCATCTGGAAGTAGCTCAACGCTGCACAAGAGATGAATCCAAGACGCACTGAACTCAAACGCCACATTGTTTACTCTATTTCCAGCAAGCCACTTCATTGTATGCATTTATTAAGCACAGTAGTCTGGACAGTGACGTAAAGAAACTACAGGCTCCATTGTGGAAAGGTCATCTTCATATCCATCTGAGCCTCATGTTACTGAATATTTTTTTTATACACCTGCAAAAAGCTTTTTCATTCTAAGCCTCAGATAAACACAATTACACACTTTTAACATTCAACTGCAAAATGTGCCAGGAAGGCTGCTGAACTTTTCCGACTGTAGCAAATCTGACAACAAAATATACGTGTGTTTGGAAAGCTGGGCCAAACTGAGTTTGCTGAGGCAGACAGAGACGCAGAGGAAACCTCCTGCTGCACACACATACAAGCAGATGGTGGGGAAAAGCTAGGCTAAGAGAGACAAAGCCCACGAAGGCTGTGTGACTAATGTGAGCAGGGAGTTCCAAGTCCCACGGCAGCTCAGTCAAACAACCACGAGAAGCCTGACGCAAAGCCGAGGACGACGGCGTCAAACTCAGTTACACACTGTGAGTGTGTGCTGGTAAACAAGTGCGAACAAAGCTGGAATGAGGAGTCTGTCATCTCAGTGGCCAGGGTGCAGGAAGGAAAGCAAATAATCTTTAAGCCTGACTGTGATAGGTTAACCTTAGGAACATGAACCACTGTCTCAGCTGCTTTTCCAGAACAAAAACAACAGCGATGGAAAAGAAATGACACTGAGCTGAGTGAAAAAGGGAACACAGAGAGAGAGAGAGACACAATTACGCTTAAGAGTAACAGGCAATGAAGGTCCAACAAACTCAAGGTACTGTTTTGGAAAGGGGATTCATAAAAAAAACAAAAAAAATAAACAAAAAAAAAAACACAGCATTTAAAAAAAAAATTATATAAAAAAGTAAATAGTTTATTCATTTGACGTAAAAGAATTCAATATTTATAAAATCCTCCAGGACTCAAAATTACTCTGGATATACTTCATGGATAAATCTGATCATCATGCCTGCTTTTTAAAGTGCTTTACACCAACCAGTTATTTGTTAGATTGGTAGGAAGTGCACCTAATGCATCCATGGCAAACTTGGTGTAAAAATTTCTTAATATTGATAATAATTATATCACCCAATGACATTAAACCAAAGGGGATGGATACAAGAGATGCTTATTTCTGTTCCTTTTTCTAACCAGGTAGTGGCATCTCCTTTGACCTTCCATCATATCAAGCCGTGACCATAAATCATGCGTGGAGTTTGCAACAGACAGACTGTGAAGAATTAAGAAAAGAGTAAAAGTGATGTACAAAGCGGCTGACTGTAATAGACAGAGACAAACTATAGGAAAAGGAAAGATGGATGAGAAAGACAGAGAGAAGGAGTATGGAAACACGGACTGAATGACAGAGAGAGATAGAGAAAGAGAGAGAGAGAGGAGTGTTGGTACTCCTCAGGGATGGAGAAGCTAATAGAGCGCATTACAGCGAATGCTGCTCTCGTCACTACAAATGTCAGACTGAGAGTCCCGCGGCACGGACAGATAAACAGCAGAGACTGTCTGTGCCTGCAGCTACACACACGCGTGCTCCTCAGACACCACAGCACCGACGTGAGAAGAATCACAACACACACACACACACACACACACACACACACACACACACACACACACACACACATACACAAACTTTTGTTTTCACTTCATATCATAACCTTGTAACAGTTTGACTTGATCATATAAAGTAATTCAAGAACTCCATGTCCATGCTATTGAATGATATTTAGGCTTTTCTTTCACATTGTACATTAGAAGCCCATACTCCTTCAAAGTATAAATCGTCATTTTAAATAAAAATAAGACAGGTCCTTAGTTACAATTACTGAGTACATCTTTTTGCAGCATACAAATGTGGAGCTTGTAGTTATTGCTTCACAGACAGTAAAATATGATATCTAACCTAAGTCAATTAGCTAACTTTGGTTCAGTATCAAAGCTGTTTATGTTTATTTCAATAAGAATGATAAAGATCATGATGACAATTAAAAAACAGTTACTCACTATCACAAATATAGTACAATTAGTTCTAGATCAACAATAATGTGATAAACAAAAACATGCAATAATATCACAGCCCCATTTAAGAGATGCATTTTTGCTTATAAGTTTATTATAGGACAATTAGAAAGTCTCTTCTGAAAGTCTCATGGACACAGGAGATATTTATCATATACATATATACACACATACATATACATACATACATACACACAACTAATTATTGGCACACACTTCATAAAAGAAAAATAGTCTAATCCAAATGAAATCCAAGCATGCATGCTTAAGTGGTTAATAAGGAGTGAATTATAGGCTAATAAGAATAACAGTAAGTGGCCCGCACTGTGTTTTGCCCTTAAATGAGTGCTTTGAGGCAACAATTCTTCAAAGGTAGATCTACTAAGATATGCTACTCAGAGGCTGTTATGTAAGAACAGATTCCTAAAAAGTAAAGCAGGTATCATTTATCTGCCTTGAGGCATAGAGAAATATTAAATTAATCTCTCTTTGCCTACTTGTGCGCATTCATAAATGTGCCTTGTAGGAATCTATTATTAAACAAAAGCCACTAAGGCATATAGCAATATTAACATATCTCTTTTATCTAGCAGAATGTAACTGATACCATTTATCAGCCATAAATGCAGTCCAAACATGTTAACTTGTATGTTACAAAGGTAACTATTATTATTACCTAGCAATATTAACAATATTAAGTTGAGTGCACTTAACAGTATCTGTCTTATAGGACTCTATAGGAATACGAATCTATTATTAGTTACAGTCTCTAAAGTATTCAGCAATAGTAGCATATCTCAGAAAAATACTGAAGGTTGGTTATAATTGGCTGTGAACTTAAGCAGCCATTTCGTAGCCTCTTGCACATTTGGGGCCAAAACTATGTCCCTTATTAGCACTGTTTCTTACCTTACACCTTTTTTCATGTTTACACTCTGACTGAATCTGACTTGATCTTTCTCAAAGGCAAAGTCCAACCTGAAATATATATTGCAATATAGTGAAGTTCTGATGCTAATTTGGTGGCTGGCACTGTATATTCCTGTGAGGAGATCACATGCTCATTATAAATATTGATATGCAAGTCATTCAGGGTGGATTTGTGCTTTATGTGAACTGTGCAGGTCTGTGAAGAATAAAAGTGTGTGTCTCTTGAGCTGTCACTTCTGTTTTCACTGTCCTTCATGTCTTGTAACCCAATTTTACAAACACCTGCTTGCACATACACACACAGGTCACCTTCATGTCTGCCACTCTACGAATAACTGCCTCTGACACTGTCTGCTAGAGAGAGAGAGAGAGAGAGAGAGAGAGAGAGAGAGTGTGTGTGTGTGTGTGTGTGTGTGTGTACCACTGCTCCATCCTGACTTGTTGACTGAATGTGACATGTAACAGGTCCAGTATCTCTGGAAATGGACTTACTCTCTACTGTCCTTATTCTGTCCCACAGCTAAACCAGTGGGAAAACAAGAGACCAACTGCAGCCGGTTCTCTCAGTCTAAAGAATGAATAATGCCACAGAACTAAATGAGTAATTTGTAAGTAGATAGGTAAACAGGAGTCCTATTACATGGCTAATAAGTTATTAACATGGACCAGGGATTATTTATTTTATGTGCCAATCCAGAAGGACAGCATATAGAATCTTCCACATTTGAAATTAAAGATTACAATAACTGCAACGTCTTGTTTATTTTGGTGTTGATCTTCACATGCCATAGAGGAAGAATGAGTCTGCTGAGAGAAGACAACTCTCCTGCATACACCACCTCACTGAACATATAAAGTACCAATTAGTTCTGCTCTGTTTACTTTGTTTTAAGATGTTTACTTCAATTAAAAGTGTTAACTACTGGGTCAGGTATTGCACTGAATCTATCCAAAGAAAATCAAATAGTTAGCAATTTGGACTCATTCCTAATCCATTCATTTTTCAGTCTGATAGGGCAATTGTGACCATGTGTTCAGTGTGATGTGTTGTGTTGTTTGGTCTCTAGGTAGCAGAATGAAGATAGAGCTTAAGTAAAAGTCAGGTGGCCTTGGTTATATACATTATCTATACCCAAGGTTCTCAAAGTGGGGTCTATGAAAAAACGTGTTCGCTCTATCACTGGTAGACTGCGAGATTGAATCCTGGTGATGCCACTGCCATCCGAGTCCCAGAGTCTGAGAGAGCGTAATTGGCATTACTCTGTTTCAGGCCAATCAGAGTGACACTAGCCAATCATGGGTCTCGGTGAGCTCATGTGTGCAGAAGAGGGCAGTTAGTGCTTTTCTCTAAATGCTAGATGATGCACGTGTTAGCCGTCACGCTTGCTTGTTGGTAGCTGTTGTGTGTTAGTGGAGAGCTAGTTAGTGGGTAGGAAAGGGCAAATGACCATACTGGGAGAAAATTGGGTAAAAAAAAAAAATTAAAAAATGGTTATATGCCATGGCTTAGTGGTTAGCAAGTTTGCCTTGCACCACCAGGGTTGGGGGTTTGATTCCTGCCTCCGCCCTGAGTGTGTGGAGTTTGCATGTTCTCCCTGTGCTTTGGGGATTCACTCCCCGAGTCTAAAGACACGCATTGTAGGCTGATTGGCATCTCTAAATTGTCCGTAGTGAGTGAATGTGTATGCGGTTGTGCCCTGTGATTTGTTGGCACCCTGTCCAGGGTGTCAGCCATGTGCCCCAGATCCACTGGAATAGGCTCCAGGCTCACCACGACCCTGTGTAGGATAAGCAGTACAGAAAATGGATGGAGTGATGGGTTGTATGCCAGGCTGACTGCTGTTGAGTGGGTTTAATCAAAAAACTCAACAACCTAAGAACAAATAAAAAAGCTTTTTTTCTTTTTAAAAAAGTGCTGTTAATATGTTGTATATTATACTGTAACACGGTGTAACTAGTTTGGGTTCTGTGGATGAAAAGTCTGGTGTCAGGAATAAAAAAGCTCTCCTGGTCCAACAATACAAAACAACGCAATACACCCCTCCTCCCAAAGCTCTTGTTTGTTATTAAATAAAACACCAATGTAAGTGTTAACTTCGCTCAAGAGTACTATAAACTCTGTGGTGGTTTCATTCTTATTCTTTTGTCTCTTTCTGGTTATGTTCTGTTTTTCCGCACTGCCCAATCATGCTTCATTTTGACATGTTAGCACACACATGATCAGCTTAGCTTTTGGTTTAGTATGTCTTATGGTTTCTCAACCAGTCAATGACTCAATCAGTCAAGTAAAATCAACAGGACAGATCACTGTTAAGTAACCAGCTACTGCTACTGGATGATCCATCTATATTTCTGTTAGAGTAATTTATTGATTGTCTTTAAAAAAGACAATCTGGGTCATGTGCAGTTGGACCCATTGCAACCTCCGACATACTGGCCCTGTCTGCAATTATAGTGGGGGGGGCTGGGGGGGGGTATTTTTTCACTGGTAGGATTCCGCGGGCAAGAATATAAGTGTGATTAAGGCCTTTGCAGATAACGTGTGTATCGCTTATATGAAAGTTAATTGACTCCTTTGAGTGCACCTGAGAGTGCTCAGTGTGTGTGCAGCTGCTTTAATGCATAATTAAGAAGGTCAAACGTAATGAAGCACTGTTGACTAAAGTTCAGGAGATCCCTAGGCTCTGTTTACCCTGACAGACTTCTGCATCTATCAGATAGGGAGGGAGAGAGGGAGAGAGAGAGAGAGAGAAGGAGAGAGAGCTAGAGACAAAGAGCTGAAAAGTGAAAGAGGAACAGAGCGGAGAATGAAGAAGTGAACATGGGGAACACTTTCTCTTTCTGTTTTCTACCTCTCACTCTGTGCAGAAAGAAAGATTGAGTCAGGAACGAGGGATACAGAGTGGCAGTATGACAAACAGAGCTCACCAGAAAGCGAGATAAAGACAGTCAGAGAGAAGAGAGAGATGGGGATACAGTTCAGTCCTGAGGACAACTTCAGAAGAGTGCCTGAGCTTAACACTGAGTTTGACCCTGATGCTAATGCAGGATCCACAGTATCCTTGTCGTTAAAAAAAAAGAGAGCATGACAAACAGCAGACGAACAGGCAGAAAGGCTCAGACACAGAAGAGTGCAACTACCTGTAGGGTGGAATCACTACAGAGCTCTCTCCCAGCAAAAATGACCCGCAGTTGATCAGGCTGAACGCCCTGCAGCCGGCCCACCGTCTCCTTCAGCTCTGATACACTCGTTCCCTCCTCCACCTCCACCTCCACTGGATGATTGGAGTTAAAGCGGACATACACTGATGGAAACAGAGGAGCGACAGAAGGGTGTATAATAAGCGTAAAAATTCTATAATGTAGCAGAACATGAACAAAAGTGCATTTTATTTGTCAGTGAAACAAGTCCACATCACAGACAGAACCTTCCACAAATACTTAACACACAGTGTTATTACTTGTTATGGGTGATGAAGAATTTTTTGCATTTTAGCTTTAACTGATAGGCTTCACTATCGATTCTATTTCTTTTTGCTTTTAAGACACGTTGAGCTTCCAGTAAAATATTAACATGCACGATGAATAAATGATAAATAAATAAATTCAAAATAACAGTGCAGTATAACCATGGAATGATTAAACAAAGAAGGACAACTAAAACACATTTTTCAAAAGCAGGACATAAACAAGACTCATTATTATGAACAGAAGCATGTAACCCAAATAATAAGAGCATTTTCCCCCCTTAAGAACGAAACAGTGTGTGGGAGGTTTCATATCACACATAAGATTTAGATTTGTAAAGCAGACACAACAGCCTCATACAGGCTATTTATAAATATTTATAAATTCAGTTGACATGGGTGAATAGGCGTGGATTAGTGCAAATCAGTGATTTGGAGATTTTTCTCTGCTTTGACAATTGAGAGGAACAGAGCCAGAGTCAGGAAACGTCAACACACTTCCACAATACAAAACTATGACAGTGTGAATGCAAGACACAAGCAGAAGGAGATATGAAGAAGGGAATATAAAGCTGTGCAAAAGCACATATGGAGTGACCATGGATGACGGAAGCTTGAGAGATGAAGGGAGGGTGCAAGGAGAAGGACAGGTGATACGCACAGAGAGAGAGACAAAGCAATCAACTTTAACATTCAGCTCTGCCTGCACGTCCCCAAACCCCTTCATTAAGATGAGTGCGATTTGCTGCAGAAGTATTTTTTTTTAATATCACCTCTGCTTATTATTTTAATTGAAATGAGTCAACCTTTGCAAAAATCCCTGAGGCACAGAGATAAATTCAGAAATGGAAAATGGCTGATCTGGAGAAACATATTCTGCAAATCATCACATGAGCAGAACCAGGAAGGGAGAAATTGTCCTTCTCCCCTGTGTGATCTGCATCAAGGAAATATGTGCTCTAATGGGACAATCAATAACCAAGGAATAGCTGAATATACACAAAACATACTAAGTGATAAAGGTTTTGTGTGGCCACATGGACAGCGCATAGCCTCACACACATATACACACACTAGCCGCAAATTCATAGGGACTTAGTCATTCACGGCTCTTTCAGGAAATTGCGTCTGTGGATATTGTTGATTTAATGTACAGTGGTGCAGAGCATTTACTGATTGCCACTAAACAACAAAAGCCACAGGTCTTGCGCCAGCACTGAAGAGAGAGTTGAGTGATTGCTCGTTGTTGAAGCATGACATTCACCAGTAAGTGCTTGTGCTAGAATATGACACTTGAATTAAGTGACAAAAAAATCATAATGGGAGACAGGACAAAAGAAGACAAGCAGGCCAGAACAATGCACGAATCAGCCTAGTGTGGTGGACAGACAATAAATTCAGGTACACATTTCTATCTGGTTCAATATAACTTTGCTTTCTGACACTACTCTTTCAGACAGCTTTAAGATACTGTAGCTTACCAGCTAGCACTTCCACTCTGCTCTCTAATAACCGCAGTAGTAGCAGACGAGTGTTTCCCTGACAGTTGGATTGAAGACAAGCCTTTGTGAAGGTGTAAAGCCGGTAGCACTTTGGACCGATAGTAATGATTTCCATAATCTCCCTCATTGTTTCGTGCCCCTTCCAAGAGGATAACAAATGAGTGAATTCCTCCTTTGTCATGTTTCATCACACCAGGAGTCTGTTTGGTGAGAGCTTCTTAATACGTCTGGAATTGCTGGTGTTTTCGATCGGCGGGTAAAAGTGAAAGACTGAGAGACCAGTGTAGGCAAACACACAAGGATTACTGTCACACAAAATCGAGAATCTGCTACAGAAAAGACAAAAGAGATTTTTCAGTGGGCATTTTCAAGGATGTTCATGCCCATGATACGAACAAGATACCAAGATGCCAAGATAACAAGATACGAACACCATTTAACACAACTGATTCAACACAAAACTGTTTTTGGGAAGGCTTCTGGTTTTGCTTGCTGTTCATTTCTCTCATAACCGAAGCTGTTATTCTTAAAGACAGACTGCTTTGGCCACAGTATTTCTGACCAGACCACTGTTTAAGTTGCTGCAGTCAGAGATAGGTTCATAAATGCATAACACTGTACAAAAGTCATGCAATAATTATGTTGCTTAGCTACGCAGTCCGTGTCACTGTTTCAGCAGAGCATGACAGTGAATGTCTGTCATGAGAAAATTGTGCATGGTGGCTTTTTGAATAAATGATGATGTGGGGACATATACACGTTTCAGTGCTAGATAAACTGAACATAAACTTACATAAAGGACATCATGCACTAAAAACTAGTTTCTTTTTTATATAATCAACAAAAAAGCAACATAAAAAGCATGCCATCATGACTTTGACCAAGATAAAGTGGATGAATGCTCTTTTTTATATGATGGCAAAAAACAGGCATGTACTTTGGTCACTGTAGCCTTTTTTCCCTAGCCACTTTTACATCTTCTGTATTTTTGCATGACTGTAGTCGACGGAAACAGATTCATTCGCAATTTCTTTTGTCTTCTCTGAGATTCATTTAAATTCATGCAAATATTTGAATGGAAGCCCCGCTAGTGTGAGAGATCAAATCAGAATAGTGTGTGTGTGTGTGTGTGTGTGTGTGTGAGAGAGAGAGAGAGAGAGAGAGAGAGAGAGAGAGAGAGTGAGTGAGTGAGTGAGTGAGAGATAGAGGTGTGTTAGAATTAGGGCTGCACAAAACAGGAATCACAATTTTGTTTGGTTTTGAATTAAGATTACAATTCTCACAGTTCTTTGACCAGTTTTCTAAGGTACGTATATGTATATGTATATTTATTCAATTCTTACATTAACATAGCATAATGTGGTAGCTACATCTTCCCAGCAGATGTTTGCAAATGACGGCTTGGTCTGCATTTGAACTGGCACATTTGTCCTGCAGCAGCCAAAATCTT
>CM074947.1:20888367-20922789 GCA_037577455.1 Pangasius macronema
TCTTTGTGTTCTCTTTTGTACTTAGTATGTAGGATTCTACTCATTTCTGTCTTTTTGAGTTGTCTGTTCAGTTTATATGAAAACTGTTACAAATAAAATAATTAAGTGACTGCTTTGCCACCTAGCTATCTGCCTTCCCTGAAGATAACATTGTTTAGCGAGCACTGCCCCCATTTTCTTTTCAAATATCCACCATAACCATTGTTGTCTTTCAAATTTCATGTCCACCTCCAATATGAGTAATCATGAGGGTGTTTCCTTAATATTCAAAATGGGAAATCTTGCTACAAAGTCCACTTCATCATCGCTGTAAGACAGGTGTGCGCATGTTTACGAAGGCTCTATGGATGGTTGTACTTTAGATTTTGGCCAGAGTCTCCTTAAAAGACTCACTCACTGACTTGTTTGCAAATTACATACCACTAACTCAGACTAAATTAGTTACATCATAAACATAGTCTACCTCATGAACTCATCAGTACTCCATCACAAATCTGACCACAAATCTAATCACAAAATTAAAACTCATTAAATATCACATAATCTACCAAATGTTAACAACATTAACTAAGAATGGAGGTTGAGTTAAAGAGAATCTGTCTTAAACAGTAATAAACAGCAAACTCACAATGCCAGTTTGCTTTGACTCCTGTTTAAAGTCCCTCATAAGATAAAACACACATATTCTCAGAGTTTTCACATGTCTAATGTACTTCTTCTTATCATCTTATCATTTGAAATGTCACTGATACTTAACATTCAAATTCTACACTGTGCCAGCATTTTTGCAAAAATCTTTGTGGATGTTCTGAATTCAATTCAAATGAATGGGGACAATCTGGAATGCCGCCCACAACTAGAGGGCAGAAAAGTAGACACATCAATCTTAGTATGAAGCAGGATTTAGGTTTCTTATATATACAGTATCTATACTTGTTTTTATCAGATTCAGCTACTATATACAGTCCCCTCCGAACATATTGGAAGGGCAAGGCCAATTCTTTTGTTTTTGCTATATACTGAAGACATTTAGTTTAAGATCAAGAGAGACAATAGATCAGAATTTCAGCTTTCAGTTCCTGATGTTTACATCTAAATTTGTTAAACAACTTTGAACCTGGCACATTTCATTGAACCCACCCATTTTTCAAGTGATCAAAAATATTGGAACATGTGCCTGAGAGGAGTTTCTTGTTTGCCCAGGTGTGCCCTGTTAGATTGATTGTTTAAACGATTGTTTAATAGCTCTGAATGTCTACTCTTGGTTTGTGCCCTGGATTTCACCTGAGAAGACTGCATTTGTTGTTAAAAAATATAAACCAACATGAAGACCAGAGAGCTGTCTATTGGAGAAAAGCAAGCCATTTTGAAGCTGAGAAAAGTGAGAAAATTGATCAGACCCATTGCACAAGCATTAGGCATAGCCAGTACACCAATTTGGAATATCTTAAAAAAGAAGGAAACCACTGCTGTACTAACAACCAGACATAGAACAGGTCAGGCCAAGGAAAACAACAACAGTTAATGACAGAAACATTGTTAGAGCTGTGAAGAAAAGCCCAAAAATAACAGCAAGTGACATCACCAACAACCTCCACAGTGCAGGGGTGAAAGTATCACAATCCCCCATTTGAAGAAGCAAGCAGAAATATAGAGCCATACCACAAGATGCAAACCATTCATCAGCAGTAAGAATCAGAATGTCTGATATGAATTCACAAAGAAATATATGAGCCACAAAAGATCTGGAACCAAGATTAACATTTACCAAAGTGGTGGAAAGGCCAAAGTGTGGAGAAAGAAAAGATCTGCTCATGATCCAAAACATACAAGCTCATCAGTCGAGCATGGTGGAGGTGGTGTCATGGCGTGGGCTTGCATGGCTGCTTCTGGAACGTGCTTACTAATGTTTAGCAGCAGACTGAATTCAGAAGTCTACAGAAACATTCTGTCTGCCAATTTACAGAGAAATGAATCCAATCTTATTGGGAGGAACTTCATCATACAGCAAGACAATGACCCTGAGACTGAAGGGAGAAACCCCCAAAACAAACAACAGCTGAAAGAAGCTGTGGTACAGGCCTGGAAAATCATCAGAACTGAAGAATGCAACAGTTTGGTGATGTCAGTGGATCACCAGCTTGATGCAGCTTGACTGTAGATGTACCTTATACATCCCAGGCCAAAGCAAAAAGTGCATGAAATTTAGTATTTAAATTACAGAAGATTACTTTTTTTTTCCAAATAATGTTGGCTTTGAAGAAATGTGCAGAGAGAATTTATACCTGGCCATGTTAGTGTTGTAACATTCAGTTTCCTCCCACACATAATAGAAAGGCTGTCAAGAAGCTGTAGATGTACTAACATGAAATGAGTCCTAACTGTGAGTGATTTGAACTGTGGCCATTTTTTTCCCCCAGAGCGTACCATTACTACCTGTAGCTCATTTGTTGCAATGCACATGTATCATTCCCCCTGTACCCTGTCCATCAGTGTAAAGGGACTACCATAAGACATCCACTGACAAAGTATTTCGGTGTTGGCAGTTACGCTGGCATACTAGTGTGTTGTTTTAATATGAGTGTATCAGTTACAGCAGCAATGTTGGGGTTTTTTGCTCACTGTGTACACTTGCTGAACACTTTATCAGAAACATCAACCTTGTTGATTCATCTTTTTAATCATCCTCTAGCACTTCTTGAATGTTAGTTTCTGACCAGAGCACTGTAATTAGCTGGACATTTCTGGCAAATAATACTCAATCCAGCAGTGGCAATTAGTTTAAAAATTCCAGAAATGCTATGACACCAGATACACTCATACCAGCCTAGATCTGAGGCTACATTGGGCACGGGCTCACAGAAACTGGACAGCTGAAGATTGGAAAAACATTGCCTGATCCGTTCCCAATCATTAACTGCCCAGATTCTGTGAGCCTGTGCCCACTGTAGCCTCAGTTTCCTATTCTTTCCTGACAGGAGTAGAATCTGGTATGGTCTACTGCACATGTATCCCCTCTGCCTCAAGCTCTGAAGTGTTGAGATGCTTTTCTGCTAATCACATGTTTTCTTCACTTTCTGATGTGTGATATGAACAATACCTGAAGCCCTACACCTCTATCTGCATGGTTGTACTGCTGCCACATCATTGGCTGATTGGATAATTGCAGGAATGCGCAGGTGTACAGGTATTCTTATTAAATTGCCCAGTGAGTGTATGTGATAAATGTCCTTTGTCAGTTTTAAAGAGTGTGTGGATGTTTAGCTATGCATTCCTTTGGACCATTGGTGGCTGCCATTCCTTATTCTTTATCTGTATTCATCTAAGTACTCAGTCCTTTCATATCTTCTTCTGTTGTTACTTAATGGTCCATTAGGTAAAATTAGTCTTTCAACCCCGAAAATTAGGTCTCTAACAGTTAGGTGGGTTCAGTTTTTGAATGATTCCCACCCATGTTTACGTAGCTAAGCCCCCAGGATCTATGGTAGCCCATAGAGTATTGTGCATATAAAATGACTGACAGGAGGTGCATCCAAACACAAACAAGTATTCTGGACTGGAAGCCAGTTTTCCAAACGTTTTTCTCATCAACCTAATACACTTTTGCTAAGGCCACGGCTTAATTCATTGTTTCTTTTATCATGTTCTTACAAATATTCCAGGCTATTTGTTCATAGTAAGGAATAAAAAATAGATTGCACCTTTATACTCATGGTACTCACGGACCTCTAGGGGTCCATGAGGTCTGTGTTTTAAGTTTTAAGTTTTTTACCCATTGTTATAATATTGTTGTATGTAGATGTATTATGAATTTGAATGTAGATGTATTTGAATGTAAATTTATTATGTAAAAATAAAATAAGCTAAATATGTGATGAAGGGGTCCATTTATTCTATAGTAAAAGGGTTCCCTGACTGCAAAATGTTCAAGAACACTGATGCTTATGCTGTATTGAATGGTTCAAAGGATGCTGTGTTGATCTTCTGCAAGTGTTCAGTAAATAAAGATCAAGACTGCTTAATTACACAGAAACATAATTCAGTGCTTAACTGTGCAGCTATAACCCCACAGTGACTGGTAGATAACTGAAGGAAGTATTTTTTGCCTGACAACCTTTCGATACCCAAGCTGCTTCCATCCACACTTACAAAGATCGTGACTCAAAAACAAAACTCTTTTTTAAGCATATCAACACGGGTTATTCAGTGTTAGTTTATTTTCTGTTTATTCCTCATTCTGCATTGCTGATTTTATTTTGCATATCAATCTTTTTTGATATGCAAGTCCTGAGATGGAAAGATTTTACTCCTTGAAAAGAGGATTAGATCTATCCTGAATTAGCTTGCTCTGTTTGAGTTTCTGTGTGTTTGTAGTGTACCCTTTTATAAATGCATGGAGCTGTTAAATCTGGTGAAACGGTAAATGATGTAAATCTCATTAACATTCAAATTGAAAAAAGGCATCAATGAAATGTTTTCCGCATCTCTTCAAGTATGCTGTGGCATATTACAAGCTAACTCGCACCATAAAATGATTGACTAAACACGATTCAATTTGCATATTAATGAGTAAAATGACAGATTATAATATTTGCCCATTTTTGCTTTTTCCCAACAGGGAGCAAGTGTAACTTCAGGCATTTTATTTTCCAGAAATGACTGATAGTTTTGCAAACTTTAGAAAAACAATAGATAAATAAAACAAACTTTAAAAATAGCGTCATCGTGTGCCTCAAGTTTTGGTTCTGCTTCAGGTGAACAGCAACAATTAGGCCAATTTTCTTCTACGGCTTCATACCCCATGCTGTCCCACAGTGTGATGCCGGATGCTGTCATTTTAACCTAAAGCCTTTTTAATGTAGTGTATTTTGATAAAAATGTCAATTTGACTGTAATGCATTGCCCTAACAACATCACTGGCTGTCCTTGTCAGCATTATACTGTCAAAAGGCCAGCAATTTTTAAGCATTTAGACAGTTATTACTGGGTGTTGATTCTCAATTCAAATGTCAAATGATTTTAAAGTGCCTGGAGGGAATAATTGGGTAGTCAGAAATGATGGAAACCTTTGTTATAAAGCAGTATGAAAGCTTACCTCACATGGTTTCTTCCAGGTTGCATTAATCGTTTTCTAATGGCCAATATACACATGGAGAGTTGTGATATAGTTTAAGAGCACAATAACGTTTGTGATTTCTGTTAGGTCATCAGCTGAACGTAACGATTGAGGCCCTATATTTATGATTTTGTGATGACACAACTTTGAATTTTTTCCCCACAACCTCTTTTAGTGTCATATTATGGAAGAACTTCTATATATGCACTTCATGACAAACTGACAAAAACATTTATAAAGGCTTATTTCGATAAGTACCAGCTGAATGAAGTTCTGTTGGCATAATGTTGTGTCATAACACACCTGAATTTCTAACTCGGTAAACTTCTCAGTACTTTTGGTGCTTCTGGTATAAGATCTGCTATACAATACTACTATATAGTGACAGTCTTAATAGTGACAGAGCTTTTAAATTTACATTGTAACGTACATTTTGCCTGTCCTTTAAGTGAAGTAATTTTAAATTTACTATTTTACAAAAACATATGCAAATATTATAAAACAATAATGACATAGTAATACAGGGTTTGGTTTAGAATATAAAAAATATATTTTTTTATGCATATGAATGCATACTTTTTGGTCATATTTAGAATTACAAAGTCAATAGACATTATGTGTGTAAATTTGAAGTTAATTTAGAGTATGTCCTGGACATATATTAAATAACCAAAAAGTGTCTGAATGCTCAGTGTATAGGTTCATGTCAGCCGTAAAGGGCTTATGTATGTGAAATGTAGCCTTTAGAACAATACCCTTAAATTAAAGTGTTACCTTCAGTTTCTCAGGTGTGCAGATGGAGAGAGAACAATGAGATAAATGCCACAAACCAGTGTTTCAAAAACCTGTGATCTTTGAACAGTGATTGCTTGTAAACTGTTTAATTAATCATGTTGAAATTTTAATTAGATCACTGAATAGTCATAATGAATAGACGTGTGTATCTGTACAGTGGGGTCCAAAATTCTGAGACCGCTATTGAAAATGCTTTTATTTTGCAATCTTTTCTAGTTTAATACAACAATTTATTGACAACAAATTATATTATTGATAACAACTTAAGTGAAAAGTAGAATCTTTGAAATATTTACAAGAATTTCAGAGTTTTTTGGTATTTGATATGTCCCCTTTGTGCTTTAATAACAGTATAATAAATAGGGACGTAGAAATAGTGCAGAACATTTACTTTCTTTGTTCTAAATATTTCAAAATTCTAAAACCTTCTGTTTATTTCCAATTTTAAATGAAAAACAAAATCTCAGATTTTCAACATGGTATCAGATTTTTGGACTTTTTTTTGTGAATTTGTGAATACCAGATATTGTAGCACACTCATATGCCATACAAATCAATCCCATATATTAAATATGTAAAAAAAAAATGCATTATCTTCTGCATGTACACTTAGCAGTTGAATGAATGTCATTGGAATCGACAGTGAGCTTTTTGGAGAGATGATAATTGGAGTCTTCCCCTTCTCCAAGTATACTCCTTCGCCTCTCTGTGGTATTTGGCCTGAGCGGCTCTGGCTCCTGCTGAGCATTGCTGGGCTGAGGGTGACCATGAGGTTCTTCGCTCCACATGCAGTTTGATTGCTTTTTGCATAGAACTGCTTCCTCTCACTTTCTCTCAGATGGATCACATGCCATCCAACTGGGTTTGCTAAGGAGTGTGATCCTGTGTCATCATTTTTGTGTATTCTGTTGCTTTTGCTTTCTATTTGCCCAATCTTATAAGCTTTTTATGCTTTTCTGCTTCTCTCCATTGTCTTCTATTTTGATATTTTGAATTCTGAGGTTTTAACTGAGATTTCTGACAAACATGATGCTAACATTGATGCTTTAACTGTCATTTACATGTCACTGAATATATGTGAGCAGTTTTACTCCAAAATGTTGCTTATTTTTTTTTTTAAAAATACAAATTTGAAAAGTTACAGCTGCTTTTACATTTCCTAAACATGAGGCAAGGATCATAAATGTGAAACAGGCAGAAGGTCAGGCAATCAGCAAACAGAACAATCTAGGCACAACCAAATTCCAAAAAAAAAAAAAAAACAGGCAACAAGGCAAGATTAAAAAAAAAAAAAAACAGAATAGCAAGATACAAAGACAAGGTTTGGCACTGATAGATGTACTAGATAGATAGATGTACAATTTATGCATATATTTATTATATTTATATATATTGAAACAGTGGTTGGCTTTAAAACAATAAATATTAGAAAAAGCTCTCATATATTTCCTTTGTTTAATTTTAATTATTTCAGATTCTGTTGGGGGCTAAAATTAATTAACAATCTCGAATGACCTGGATGTGTGTCAGCAATTGTTGGGTAATATCAAGAAGGGTAGATTAAAGATTATCATTATTGCCTGAAGTGCCTGATGCCTATTACACTATCACTACATGCTGTTTAAAAAAAATACCAAGAGGCAACGGTAAAGGAGGATGACATGGTAGATAAAAAATCAGAAGGACTTTCCAGGTGCTGCAACTTAAGAATATTTTAAATACCCCAAATTTATTTCTGCATATGTTGATTCCTGTTTTATCATATCTTTTATGAAAACACAGTCAGGTTCCAGATAACACATCATAGCCAGAGAATACCATGTACAATGGCCTACTTGTACTTCCAAGTTGATTCTGTTCACACTGAAATGTACTGCAGTGGGCATTTTTTCATATTTGGATTCATGAATATTTGATTTGTAAACTTTAAAATGAGTCAATATTTTTAAAAACAATTTTATGGAAAAAAAAAGTATTAATTTCCTATTTTAGTGTGTGCCAAGAAAAAAAAATAAAATTGACATCTGTTTCCTTTTTTCCCCATTTTCATTTCGAAATGAATGATGAATGAATGAATGACGAATGTACACAGATTCCATTTTGAGGTTCTATAATGGCTCAATATCTTAAAATCACCAAATTATCGGAGAAAATATTTTTCTACGGTCTCAATTTCCTTTTTGCTATCCTTCTCTCCTACAGTTTTAACATTTGTCACAGTGTGACATTTGTGTGTAAGATAAGGTGCAAAGCCAAAGATCATTGCACACCCTAAACTAGATGATTGAGTGCTATTTATAGTAAACACACAGCAAATCCAGTTCAGACAACTTTAAATAGTTGACCAGCCCATTGAGGAAAAAAATCAAATACTCATGCTTAAATCCATAATCCAACATTAAAAGCTGCAGCTAGTGTGGGGTTTTACAGTCAGCCATAGACTCTGTACAGGTTAAATTATATTTGTTTTTCTTCAATATCTGGCCATGTGTCTGTATTTAACCACCCTATTCACATTCTATTTTCAATGACCCCAAGCACACAGAAGCTGTTCAAGCTATTTGGAAAGGAAGATGGCAGTGCTGTCTGCAATGGCATGTCCTGCCCAGTAACTCCTTAAGCCAATCAAGTTGCTATGAGAAGTGTTGTATCAGGAAGTTGGATTGGAGAGAACTCTGATCGCAAGTCTAATCCTAGCATAACTTCGTTCACAATGCTTTAGAAAAATGTGTACTAAACATTTTTGTCTATGTCTATTATTTAAAAAATTATCATTTTTAGATTTGTATATTAACCTATGGTTTCAGAGCCATCAGGGATCTCTGATGGAAATATTGTTTCTGATCCCCTTTTTTGAGTGATTAGAAAGAGAAATAACACTTCCTCTATAAACGCTGTGGGTTAATTATAATGCTTGGGGTGTTTATTTTATTTAATTAGCTACAAAGATTTTTTGACCTAATGTCTATCCACTGCGTTTTTAGTGTATGTACAATTATCATGAACAATAATTTCGAAGAAAAGAACAGAAAAGCTGTTCACTTGTTTATAATCGGTATCTAAGAATGGTTGTTGAATAAATATTTACAGCATGCATCTATACTGTATAATGAAAATATAAAACTACTACTTTTACATTAACAGTAAAGGTCTTAGGACAAAACAGACATGAGAGAATGTCTTACCTAAGCTGTTCTTATGTAGTTTTAAGCAACTATCCAAGGAACACACTGGTTTTAAAAAGATACCCTGGATGGGGATACCAGACCATTGCAGGGGATCATACACACCACTTTGCACACTCATTCACAGTAATTGAGAGTCGTCAGTCCACCTAAACACATGTTTTCGGAGGTGGGAGGAAACCAGAATATCAAAGAAAATTCAGAGGAGCAATTCGGTCATTTACCTTTAGTGCTTTAGTATCTTTACTCTGATCAAGGCCATGGTGGATCTGAAGCCTATCCCATGATGCCATGCTGAAGCAATAAAGTACAAAAGAAATTTCAGTTTGTGGTATCCATAAATTATCAGACAAAAATGTATGCACCTTTGTGATTATGATTCTATGTTGGTGACATATCCATATATTCTTCTCTCTGAAGAAGTAGTCCCGTCTCTGACAGGATGGATTATACAGATTTAGAGCTTTGTTTTTTTTTTCAAATATCTTTGACTGAAGAATTCATTATATTTTACTGACATCTTTACTGACTGCCCCAAGAACTGCCCTTATGATTATTATACATGAGTTTAAAGTTCCTTTCTTTTAGACATGTTAAACATGTTGAAATTATTGTCTGCAGTAATCACACCTACAATACAGATCTGGTAGGCAGAAAAATGCTGTAGTATTAACATGACTGTGAGTCTGTCTTCATAAGTAAGGCACTCAGTCCCTTGACCCACTCCATAAATATGGCCATAATGGCTGTGAAAGAACATCCATCACTAGCAAGAATTAATCAAGAAGTGCCAACTCTCTTATATTTCTGTTTGGCTATTGAGTTGATTAGCAAGGGAAAAAGCATGAAAATCCTGAAAATCTTGAGGACAAACTATTTTTTTTTTAACCCAAATCCCTATTACGCTTTTAAATCACTGCTGTGATATTAAGTTTCCTACAGTTCCTAACCAGTGAATTATGAGCAATATTAGCATCCACGGCTGAGGTGCAACATCTTTCTGGATATGGATGATATAAGGATAGAAGTGAAATGAGGATTGAGAGGGGTGAGCGTGATGACGGGGGCTGTTTCCGACAGGACCATCCCCTCTCATTCATCATCATTTGGTGTTTTAATAGCCTGACACGGCTGGCAGTACTGAGGAACTGCTGTGGCGCTCTCTCTCTTCCTCAGACTGTTTCTCTCCATCTCACTCATCCGCCTACAACTGTTGTCGCAGTGTCGCTCTCTCCCACTGCAGATGCCATGCTGGCTTGCTTCCCGCTGGCACGGAAGGGCCAGATTGGTACCGGGATCAGCTCCAAGATGTCCAAGATCCGCTTCAGATTCAGGAAAGTCAAGCAGGACAGACATGAGCTGTGGCACTATATTGCAGAACTATAATGCTGTTTGAAGGAAAAGTGATTTTGTGGCAAGTCTGTGCTCATATCATTTTGTGTGTGGATGTGTATGTTTGTGAGACTGCTCTGTTAGGCAAGGATTTGCAGTGTGGGTTTGGGATGTATCTGTATCTGTATCTGTTTAGTGCTCAAAAATATTCATATCTGTATCTGTATTCTGACTTGAACCCAAAGTGGGTGTTGCCTAAACCAGAAGTGCTGTTTGCTTAGTTTTTTTGTTTGTTTGTTTGTTTTAATATGAATCCTACCTCTAAAATATGAACACTGTATCAGCCTAATTAAACCACTGCAACTCTGGCCAAGCAGCCACTATGTGGATCGTGCTGTGCCATGTGTGTGTGTGTTGATGATCATGGTCTTTCTTTGTCCTACGATCTTCAAATTTAACCACTCGCACCTGCATGAAAGTAAAAACTTCACACGCCCAATGCACACCTCTAGTCTCAACCAGATGCCAGTGGAAAGCTTTCTAAAAATATTTCCTACACGCTTCTTTTTAATCTGCTAATGCAAGGTGGTCTGCCTGATTTGGATTGGGAGATATATTTCTCCACTGTAGAGAAGCAACCATCACTAGCAGGGAATCTCAGGTGTGAGTTCCATTACCCAGCACCGGCACCTCTGCTCTTCAACTTCATCAATCGTGATTCCCTCAGTGTCTCCTAGCCCCCATGCCAGATAGACCCCAGGGCTAACGGGGGTAGAGGGGGGATTATTCAATTATCTTCGGCCACACAAAATGAAGTATGACAGGCTCCCAGTGAGCATATCGTAGGCTACGGAGCATACCGTAGGCTGCATGTCAATGTCAATGAAAGGATACCAGGCTATTAAAAGCTTTGGTCCTCAGTTTAGTTAACCTCTTTCCTTGCAGTAAGTGGAACATAGGGAATTAAACTGTCCACTATTAATGGGATGTGATGGCAAGAAGACAGCAAGAAGAAATGTTGTGGAACAGTATTGGAACAACATTTGAGCAATTCTGGAGATCTTCTATGCCTCAGGAGATGGGAGAACTTTTGTTGATTCAAGCTCTCAATTTAGTGCATTATAAACTCTTGTTCATACCTCTGCCATCTATTAATGCTTGGTTGATACCTTCAGTCTGTAGGGATGAAGGTTATGTCGAGGATAGCAAGATTGTTTAGAGCAGGCTGACAGCAGAAGCCTCTGAGACAGATATAATGCTTTCCTTTGCTTCATATTTGTTTTCCTCAAAGAAATCACTGCAATTTATAGAATTTCTTTCTCAAGAGGACTGTTCTTTCAAACCACCAAGTCTTACTCAAATAGTGGCCACAGATGTCTGTGTTTCTGTGTAGCCAATCATAAAAAATTGATTGACACAAAACACTGTTATTTTGCACTGTGGATAAATAGTGAATTATGCTATTAGGCCAAGATGTTATTCCAAGAAGTAAACTTATTAGGGGGTCTTTGGTTACTTTCTCTTTGATCACAGAGACAGTATCACTGTGCCAAATACAAATTATGGCACATTTAACAGTGTGCATTTAGATGCATTTTTGAAGCTTCGTATTCTCATCTCTTCACCTATTTCTGTTCTGTTTCCATGGTAGTATAAATGAGAAAGACATATGAGCATAATTTGGACCCGGACTGTGTGGAGCGCTATGATGTAAATGCCACCAGAATTAAAGAGTCTATTAGATCTCATATCTCTGTTCTCTGTTCATTTTGTGTCTCATTAATGAATTAAACATTTTGAAGGTTAGCTCTAGTCATAGCTTAATTACATCTTTTCACAAGCAATTCTGTTATTTGTTACTGCACTTTCCAGTCATAAAAACCAGAACCCAGGCTTCAGTCAAGCTTCAATTTTTCTGCAGCAGCTGTATGTTGCATTTGCATCTGTCATATTGGCCAACTTTAATCAGCTTCCCATTCTGGTCACCATTTGGAGTCCCCACAAATATCTACAGATAAAATCATTTAACCAAGCACTCATGTCAACCTCCATCCATGTTGGCCCCTGTCTGCCTGGCCAGCTTTACCTCAGCCCCCGTAAACTGTCTTGATTCAACTCCTCAAAGAAGTGCATCATATCTGGCCTGTGCCTGGAAACTGGAAACTTTAAGACAAGGAGAGGATAAGCAATATTTTTGTTGGTCGTTTTTGACCTAGTTTATACCTGAATGTTGAATTTCCTTCACTCCTTTCACAGAGTCTAGGAGACTTTCCAGAATCTAATGACATTTTTGCTTTTTAGATTATTTATTTGTTTCTTTGTTACTGTTATTTTATGTCATTTTATTTTAATTGGTTCCTGTTTCTTGAGGAAAACAATCATGCTATCATAACGCAGCATCTAATCCAGTTGCTGTCTGTGGAATCAATATGGGTCTTCTGATGTTTTCATTTATCAGCACAAAACAAGATGTGTCCTCCAGTCAAAGGCCAGGCACACAGCATGATAGGAAACATCATCAATAATCATAGAATGTCAGCTCAAAGGTGAAACAATAAAAAGGAGGAAAAAAACCAAACACCTCTCTTCAGAGAGAGACAGGATTCTAACAGTGCATTGTTCTTGTCAAATACCAAGTGTTGGTATGTTGTTAACAACAGAAAGCGAAACTTTGCCCTATTGGTGTTTCAGTGGTTGGAGAACCCGATGGTGATGCAAGAAAATATAGGTTAAATTCTGACTTGTGGTTAACGTGGGAAGCTTTGAATAAAACTCACTGATTTGCTTTAGTATGTCTCTGAATTAAATTGCTCCCGGAGTTTTTATGTTGTCCAGTAGACAATGAATTTCTTCAGTGAAAACTGTTGAATCATAAATTTACTATTTTTGGACTGCTGGGCTAATAAGTTGGTTTTTAATCATGAGTTTACTCAGTTGAAGCAATTCAAGAATTATGTCTCCTCAGGCTTAACATTTGCATTGTTTAGCTTCTAAACTCTTCTAAACTCTTGACTTCTATAAGGGTCAAGTATTTGCTGCTCATCTCGGGGAACCCTTAAAGATATTATGTAGAACTATAAGAAAGGGTTACAAACCTTTTAGGAAGATAAGATTAATTACACAAAGAATCATTTAAAGAATGTTTTTTTTAGTAAAATTTTTACCTACAACCCCCTCTGATATGTGCGAATAATATAATATGTAACTTTTAGGAAAAAGGTTTCTTATGCTTGTACTTCTGGGGGAACCCTTATGTATAATCTTAAAACAAATGTTTTAACTCTCTGTCAAAGAACCCTTCGGAAACCTTTTTTCAAGCAGAATAATCCTCTGGTATATGTCCTTGAGATGTCTGCATCTCTGTTTCATTATCTGTGTGTGACAGTTACTGTACTATATCCAATAGAAAAACTCAAAATTCCAAATGACACTGAATGTGCTAGCAACCTTTTAGAAAAATATGTGGAAGCTGCAATTAATTGTTATTTGAAGCTGCAATTAAAAGGCTGGAAGCTTTAGATAATAGACATAAAAAGGATGTTCTAAACTGTCTAGCATTTGACCTGAATATAGTTTGATCAGTATTTTTTTTTTCAGTTGGCACCCACATATACCTCCATAATAAATAAACAACAAAGTAAATAATTAGCTATCCAATTGATATTTATCTGATAGTTTTTAAAGTTTGAAGTGCTTTGTCCCTATAGAGTAGAAGACTGGATATGGGGGCCCTACCAGCAGATGGTGCCCTAACTCTGGTGCTTTTGGGGTCATAAGAATGTTGCAAGGACACAGCTAAAGTTTGCTAGAACTTTTAGACATGCTGGTCAAACTGCATGAGGCTGTGTGTATACACTGATGTTTGTGTCAAAGTTATTATTTATGTTTTGCAAAGGGGAGATTTTGTTCAACAGAATGCCGGATCTCTCCTCAAGCATCCCTGACATCATCCCCACAGACCACTCATGATTTTATGAAGTAAGCAATTACTACATAAGACAATCTGACATGATTTACATGAGGACATGTAGCTAGTGCCTTTTCTTCTTTCTGAGTAAGAAGGCTCATTTGCAAGTGTAATAGCATTAGTGCGTTTGCTACAATCATCATGTTATCCCGTTCATGTTTAAAATAATAGGTGATAGGGTTCTCCATTAATCACTGGTGCTTTGGACTGCAGTCTTTTAAGACAGCCTAATCATTTCAACAGCTAATGATTAGCACGCAAGATGCAGCCCAGCAAAAATACACAGGGTTTGCTGAAATCGGCCTGTTGCATGATTTGTAGTATTGAGAAAAACATACTTTGTCGTCTTTTGGATGTAGACATCCTATATGCTGTATAGAAAATCTACAGAAGTAGAATTCTGCAGTTTGTACACACTTGTAGTGTATACTCACCTGAAACATGTAGAAAGAAAGAAAGAAAGAAAGAAAGAAAGAAAGAAAGAAAGAAAGAAAGAAAGAAAGAAAGAAAGAAAGGTACTTGTGAGAATCTGGACAGGATCTGGTTCAGGACCTCCTCATTGTCCCCGAGTGCTTGGCAGTACTCTCCAGAACCCCTAGTTCCCTATGTGTCATTCAAGGGAAAAGAATACAATATTGTCTTCAGGCAGGCCCGATGTTAGGAAGACTGTAGAGAGAGGGCAGAGGGGAGGGCCCACAGAGAGAGGGTAATGAACAACTGAGCAGAATCTTAAAGCCTTAAAGTCTTTGTTTCTCGCACTTTATGGTCACTTACTGTGGAGATTCATATTCAAATGGGCTGGGGCTGTGAATTGACTGTTCACACATTCACAATCCTATACTCACCTCCGCCCATTAGACCCTCTTGATAAAAAGAACACCCCCCATGAGTAGAGCTAATTAGAATGAAGGTTACAATCCAAAAAAAGAAAGCATCTCACTCCAATAGTCACTCATGCATTAAGCCCAATTTTTGTCGGCTCTTGAATGCTGAGGTGCCAAGCTTGAATAAAAGGTGGCTGGTGGAGGTTTGAATATAAGACCTGTGTTTGACACTAGCTCTATCATTGAATTTATCAGCCACACAAGAGCACATGTTAGGCAACAGTCTTTTTGTAGTACTTTAATTTAGTTAACATTTTTGATAAAATCAGATCTTGGATGACCTCATCTGAAAGTCATCCTCTATGGAAAATGTGTCATATGAGGGGAGGCACAGTAATGTGTTGGACATGCCTCACTGAATATATATTTTTTTTTTAAAAACTGCAGCCTTATCTGTAGTGTAATCTGTAGCCTTGCAGCCCCATGAGAGCTCTTCAATAACATGCTGGGAAGAAAAACACAACAAGCTGAAGGAAATGTGCTTCGATGCCTGCATTCTGTGCTTGCATGTCAATTTTCCAATATACCTTCTGACAGACGTGCTGCTCAGAGGATGATGCTTGGACAATATATATCCATTAGCACATGTTGTCTTACAGTCTTGACAACTGGGCCATCCAGTCAATCCAGCATTCACAGGTGTGTGTGAATAGTGTGTGTGTGTGTGTGTGTGTGTGTGTGTGTGTGTGTGTGTGTGTGTGTGTGTGTGTGTGAATGAAGTGGAGGGGGGTCACCACTTCTGATTCCTTCCATTCTAGTGACCCTACCTTTTCCAAGGTTGAGCCTTGTCTGACAGAGATCAAATCACCTGGAATCCTTTAGATGTCTCTGGCAAGCCTGGCTTCCCTGCCAGCATTCAGGGGAGTTCCTGCAGGGAAACTGAATGTGCTGCATGTCTCCAGTCAGCAATGTGAAGAAAAACCCAGAAGGTCAAAACCCTCCAGCAGTCACAAATCATATCAACGTGTGAGGAGGATTTCCATCACAGCTGCTTCCTCATCTGGGTAAACAGGACAGGAAATGTGAAACCTCTTCTTCCTCTGGCTGGGCTTGTTCAGAAAAGGGAATATGGGGAGGGATCCTATGGTGCTCAATAGCTGATTTTTCAACATAAAGAAGGATGATCCTTCAGGTAAATGTCATTCACCCTTCAGGGGAATATTAGCTCAGCAGTTGAGATTGTAGTGATAGTGAATGGAAGGACTGAGAGTTCAAATCCCAAGAGAACCAGAAAGTCAACACTGGGTCCATAAATGAGCTCATGCATGAACTGCTCACAAATGCTTGAAGTGCATTCTGCATTACATGTAAAAGCATTGTCCTAATGAGTAAATGTGAAATGCATTGTCCCGAAGTCACCAAGTGAGGAATAAAACATGGTGGGGCATGCTATTATAAGAAATTCATCAACAGCAAGATGGAGTGATGTGAGCCTGATTATACATACTTTCTGAAGCATTTTATTTCTCAGCATTTATTTTTTTTAACATTGTACTTTTTATACTTTTTATTTACAGTTAATGTTGTGGAGCATCCATAAGAAAAGTGAGTTCCTGTTATCACCTACATTATAGCAACTATAAATAGGTGTTCATTCACCTGCCTCAATTTGTTTGCTCTCTCTTGAAATTAATGAGAAAAAACATAGCTTGTCAAATTACAGAGAAACAGGAAAGCACAAAGTCCTCTGCCCTGAAGACAGAGACTGACTCTTACAAAACTACCCTGAAAACTCTACTGACTCTTACAAAGCTACAATGTTACTGACACTGGAGTCTCCTTCCATAAATGTTAACTAAATACCTCCTTACAGAAACCAAGAATTTGATGCTTTTCTTCGTTCGTTGTTCTTCACTACTTTAAAATGCATTGCTTAGCCTTAGATTATGTGGAACGACCACCATAAAAGTTACTACCCATATTAGACATGTTAAATTCTAATCTTTCAGTCATGTGACAGAATTAGACAGATTCTTTACCATCTTTTTCTTATGTGATGAAGTCACTTGTCTATAGTAAAATATTAGCATTAAATAATTACACTGTGAAAATGGGAAGTCATGCCGCATTATTTCCTGAGAGAATTTCAGAAATGAGAGTGATCATATGAGAATGGTTTGGCATAGTACCAAGAACAGCTGAGGAAAATTAGTAATTTCATTTAATCTCATTTGCTATGTTACATTACTAATGGGATGTTCTAGTAAGTGGCTGTAAGAACAGCGATCAACCACTGAATACAATATTTTGGTTTATGTAATCCACCATCTCCACTACAGCAGATCTAAGATCTCTGCAGTGACTTGTTTGCATGGGTTTTATGATATAACTTCCAGTGCACTAAAGAGAGATGTTAATGGGGGGAATGATCTCCAATTCGTTCCTGCAGCTATGGGGTTTGTTCTCTTCTAGGGCCCGGCTGCTCCTCAACAGTGTATGTAGAGTCCTTTTGGTGGCCTTTTTTGCTTGGCACACTAGACTGTGGATGTTCCATTGGTAGTGTGATATTACCAGACTTCACTGGGATGTGTAATCTTTGGCATGCAGAAAGGAGATGATCAAACGCACCATGGTCTGATGAGGCCTGGGATAAAAGCTAAGTGTCAAATTGATTAGATGGAGGTTTAATTGCTAAACTGAATAGTTGAATTAATTCTCCATTGAAACCCTAATAGACAGTAATGCATGAAATATGATGGTCTTAATGAGTTGATAGTAACATAAATGAAATTCACAGATCTGTGCTTTAATCTATAATCATTTTTACACAGTGAGAGAGCCCTGCAAGGGTGTGTTCCAGACTAATTAATTACACTTATCTTGTTGTGTGAGGCGGCAAGAGCATGCTGTCTCTCTAGAAATCAGTGTTTGCATTCTCTGTCTTGTTCCTGTTTGCATTTTGACCCCATGTGAACTATCTGATTCCACATTCCTCTCTGCTTAGAGGTTGTCATGCTCAACTCCGATGGCCATGATGAGATCTAATCAGCTAGACTTCATTGTTGACATGGATAAGTTGTATCTCCATGTGTTGAATAAAAAAATGGCAGTGCTTACTGATTTTGTGTGTCACATATTGTTTTCTCTAGAGAAAAACTTCATGACACTTTGAAAACATAGAGTTTGACTGTTTTATAAGGAACAATGTTCTTAGGCTGATACAGAATGAGTATTTAAACAAACTCAGTGCAATCAGGCATCACTAAGCACAGATATACGAGAAGAGGCATCCTCAGTGTTCATTTATTTCTAGAATTACTTGCTAATCTCACAAGTAATGCCTTGCATCAGGCTTCCTATTAGCCATTCCACTTAACATGCATGCTTAAACTTGCTCAAAGGCTTTCTCAGTATTAACAATGCATTCTAAGTAGAATGTTTTCTGTCATATTTTTTAGTTAAAACTCTCTGCCTTCCCTTCACCCTGGGATTTCTGTTTTCTTATTAACTCTCCCCAGTTCTGTCCAACAGGAAGTCTAGATATGCACGCCTTAAATTCCCTCATCTGCCTTTATGAATGTAAATTATGTAGCCAATGGCATACTGTCAGTGTGAGGCTAAGGTAGTGCTGTCCGAGGAAAACAGCATCACTGTGTTTTTTTGTCTCTCTTCAAGCTTCTCTACCCCACATGGAAAGCCATCACAGATAAGGGCAAAATGGATAGACAACATGTGCTAGCAGTCAAAACATGCATAAGAGATGATATCAGTAACAGTTGCAGTTGGGTGTTGGAAAAAAAGAAGAGAAGAGAGCAAAATGAATACCCTAAAGGGGGCAGCAGCTTCAGTTCCTGGTGCTTTTGAAGAAGTGTGGGAAGAGCAAAAAAATAAGGCAACTCCACAGTCCCATTAATAGTAAAGGCAAAATAAATGTATAATATAAATGTTACACACAAGGGACCTCACATGTGATAAGGCAGCACAAAACAAGATTTGATGTGACTGCAAAATATGCTTGCAATGCATCTGAAATTAACATTCAATTTCATCCCAAGTTGACAATTCAAAAGCACTCAAATTCTGCAGAACAAAGTGGCCATACTGCGCCAAGCAACACACATGCTGCTAATTTACACCTGGTTTTGGGAGATAAAATGGTGCAAAACTAGTGGCTGCTATTTGCCTAATGTCTTATGGGTGTAAGGATAAGCATGTCATCAAAGTTTTAGGTTCTGCAGCATCATGTGCTAAGCCAGTCAAGCTGTTAGATGGTAGTTTTTCTATTCTGAAAAAGGTGTTACTTAGATGAATTATATTTTGACTGCACTGGCAGGAATCAAGTGATCACAAGCAGCAAAAGCAACTGACTCATAGTAACAGCTAATGCCAGCCACTGAATCCAATCCACCAATCCAACAGTGATGTAGAGCCTCTCTGCCCCATTTTTATACTCTCAAGTTTCTTCATATCTGAGAATGTCTTGCCATTTCTTATGTACTATCTACTGTCTATTGGCAGTGGTAGCTCAGTGGTTAAGACGTTGGACTACTGATCGGAAGGTGAGCACCGCCAAGCTGCCACTCCTGGGCCATTGAGCAAGGCCCTCAACCGCTCAGTTGTATAAATGAGATAAATGTAAGTTGCTCTGGATAAGGGCGTCTGCCATAAATGTAATGTAAATATATTGTACTACTCCACTGCTTAGGCCCTTACTACTTAATTAAGGTATCCCCTGGAATAAGAGCCAGACTGCTATGACTCGATACAACTCATATTTCCGCCAGTATTTTTCAGCACCTCCAGAACTACCTTGTTCACATGTAACGCATGGATTTCTAATAATTCAGCGAATTGTTTTTGTCATTGCAGAAAAAAAAACCACAATGGAGGTTCAATAGGATTTCCTGTAGAAACCCCAAGAGAACTGTTGTAGGATCTCCAAGATGCATGGAAATATCTGATTTTCATATAAAACTGCATGACAGTGCACCTAAGACATCTGATGCAGTTTTAAAAACACATGAAATATAACTTTAATTTTTTTTAAATTATTTCTCTTTATATAAAATTGTTGTATATAACTGAAATGTTTCATTTGATTATTTTTGAAGGCATCTTTGCTTTGTAGTATTTCTATACTTTTGTACAGTACTGTAGGTGCTCAAGCTTACATCTTTAAGTGTTAAGAAACTCTTTTCTTCACATAACCCAGCTTGTAAGGAAGTTGGGGTCATAGCACAAGGTCAGCCCCTGGAGCAGAGAGGGCCTTCCTCAAAAGCCCAACAGTGGCAGCTTGGCAGTGCTTGGGTTTGAACCCCCAAACCTATGATCAGTAACCCAAAGCCTTAACTGTTAAGCCACCACTACTCCAGACTTTTTTCTGCAGAGTTATCACCAGTCCCTAACTATATTGCTGTTCAGCTCTCAAATGGGTCATCAGCCACTTTGAACCAATGCACATCTATAACAGTGCAAACTCAAAGTGTACTATATTTTTGACCATGACAAGATGGTAATTAGACTTCTCTCATGGTCCATGCTACACTTCTAATCCTAGCTCAAACCCACCCCATAAAGCCAGAGGGTTCCTCAAGTAATGCTTTAGTATTTGCTGTTTTGTTTGTGAATGAAATTAGGAACATTGCATGACAAGCATGAAAAGATTTCTGATGAATGCTCAGTATAAATGGAATTAATATCAAAATTCACTACCGGCAGCTAGAACTATGTGTCCTCCAGCTGCCTGCAGTGAACACTGGCTGACTTTGGTCTGAACTTAATGCACATCTGGGTGATAGTTGGGGGGTGTGGGGTGGAGGGGGGTGGAGGAAAGAAGAAGACGAAAGGAAGGATGAATGAATGGAGGGACCGCAGGGAAAGAAAGACAGACAGCTAAAATGGGTACTGTTGCGGCTTGGCCCAGGCTGAATGTTGCTCTCATTCTACGTGACGGGCAAACAAATGGGTCACTGCCTGGCAGGGCTGAGCTTTAGCTTCATTTGGAAGTCTTCCGCACAAGCAACTGCTCTTAGGGAACTATCAAATATGAATGGGGAAGTCTGTGACAGCCCAAGTGAGAACTCCCAATGTGAGTTTCTGTTCATATTAAAAGCAATAAAATGACTTCNCTTCACACAGTATAATTACATCACCAGTATTCACACATCTAGTCCTGAGTGTGACTCCTCTCTAGCAAACCACACTCACACATTTTGCTGGCACTCGTACAAAAACAAGACAGCCACTTTTTGAATACAGCTGGCACACTGTAATCTGTCTAGATTGTTCCATTTGTTACCACCGATTTTGTCACTTGCTGGTTTTCAGAGAAATTCTGAATTTTTCAGCAGCATGTGGATTGTTCCGCATGGCAGTGTTTAGGTCAACTCTGGCCTGATTACACTGAGTTTAATTTATGTCCTTTCCCCTTCTCCCTCTGGTTTAGGCAAGCTATAAAGTGGCAGCCATGTTCCTCTGCTCCCAATCCATTTAGCTGTCAGAGCATATTAAAACAGAGCTTCATCACCAAATTGTGAACAGGCGCTCCCCCAGCTAACCAAATCAATTCTATCTCTCTGAAAGGTAAAATGTAATTACCATTTCTGTTTGGTTGTTGTTGCTGCTCATTTAAATGACAATGATCTATGTATACTGCTGAACTGACAGCAGGTAAACATGTTTCCCCAGGGCTGGCTAATAGGCCCTTCAATCAGAAGCTGCTCAGTGCTCTTTGACAAATAGCTGCAAATGAATACGTGCACAGACGCCCACAAAGGCACAAGAACATATGCACCGTTTTTATTGCTTTAAAACCGCCATTTGGGATTGAAGGAAGCTGAATTATCTTTGATCTGACGCAACTTGCAATTGAAATGAATGTGTATTATAATTTGTCTATCTGTCGGTTAAAGCCTGCCTGCCTCTCAAACAGAATGTGTCACGTTTTTCTCTGGAGACAGACAGAATGCTCTGAGTTGTCTTTTGCCTTTGTACAGCCTCATCACCTGTGGCTGCCCACACTATGCAGTGGCCCATGGGGAAAAATATTCAAACAGTGAATTTTTATTTTCTGCATTTATTCTGCCCCTACATATGACCAAATTAACTAGTAAAAAAAAAAAGCACATTCATATTTAAAAAAATACAAATGTTTTAATCTTTAAAGATATTGTAGGTGGGTAGGTTGGTAATATGAAAGGCTGTTGGCACCTTTAATGAAACGCTCTTTAAACATCAAGAGTCTAGGGTCAAGAGTCAAGAGTCAAATCCTAGTATCACTCTTTTCTTTCAGAATGGAATTCAGCAGAAGCTTTTTTTTTTGTGGCAGGTAAAAGGGTGTAAGGTTGAGTTATCTCAAAGCTCCACAAATCCAAGGGATTCAAAGCAATCAGCCATAACTTTGTGGGAATAATATCAAAGATCAAATGCTCCTCCATGTGCAATCTTCCTCTTTTCAACTCTTCTGTTTTCTAAGGAAGGGTCTTTTACTCTTACTAATAATCAATCAGCATTATTCTGTTGTGCTGTATGTTTGCGCATAATCTCCTGGTCTTACTTAAAACTAGATTTCATGTATTTTCTACTAAATTCTGAATGTCGATGGACTACCACTGTTATTCCAAAGCGCCTTTTAGATGTCTAATATTTTGAATGGATGGACCTCATGCAGATTTAATGAGAAAACAATTAAAGTGGTATATACCATTTTATTTTGAAAATTAGCATAAATATCCTTATTTTGTAAATGCGGTGGAGACAGTTACAGACCTGGCAGCTACTCCAAGTTCAGTGGCTTTTAACTTTCAATATACCAAAACAGGAAATCCACTTGCTGGAGACTACTGATTAGGAAATAGCACAGGGATAATAATTGATCTGGCAGAAGTGCATATGGATAACCATAGGGCACATGGAATGGGATATGCTATTAATGGCACAGTGGATTAGCGTGGGAAGAGGGAGTGAAGGAATCTGTGTGATCGCCAGTGAGTGATCTAATGAGACTCAAGGTGTCTCCTGTCCCAGAAGGCCTAGGGAGGTGTAGCTATCAGTAATTACCATCTCATATTACACAGAGCCTCCTTTACTGCTCCTGAGGGACAGGAACTTGAACAAGACTCTGAAGCTGGTGAGGCCATTGCAGGAGAGGAGAGGTGCCTTCGTTTCTCTGATGTGTACTATTTGTAATGCTTGGGTAATGATTTTCCTTACACAAGTTAATTGACCAGTCTCAGCACTTAAACCAGCTAACACTCAGAAAATGATCGGGTTTGATTATTTCATTTTGTGAATGTTTACACTGGCATTAGATGCTTTAATTTATATTGTGATTTGGGCCAGTGGTTCAAAAACAAATGTATCTAAAAATGTTTAACACTGATTTTTAATCATGAAATCTTGATGATTTTTTTCAGCAACATAAAAAGTGAAATTTTGTGTAATCATAATGAGAGTCTAAATAGCAGGTAGTTTGCTGACTGCTCCCTTTACCCATGGAATAGCAATATTTTGTGCCACTCTACGGCTATTCCTGGTTGACTCTTATAATGCCAGCTTTTAGAAAACCTGCCTAGCTTTGCAAGCAAAGAAAAAACAGACGACCATGAAACATGTGCATTATTCCAGTGGTACTTTCCCATGGCCCTCTCGATCAATCACAATGAAAAGCTGAACCCCAACACCCCCAACCTCTTTCCATTGACCCCTTCTGCCATCCCCAGTAAACAGTTTTCTTTTGCTAAGTAAATAGAGGCAGAGGGAGTGAACAGCACTAGAGGGACCCATGAGGAAACAAAAGATACAGCCCAATTATCCCTGGCAAGGACAGCAAGTCTGTCTCCTGTCTTCCTCCCAAATACTCTTAGTGGGAATGTGTCTATCATTCTTCTTCCACTGCCAACTGCAACTGCATCCTCTGATTTCCCATTGCGGACATTTCAGATTGGCCTGCAGTGTCTGCTAAGGCTCTGACAGCCAGCCAGCCAGCCCTCTCAGGGTCATACACAGTGTAGCGCAAAAGGACAAATGCAACTGTTGCTGTGCAGAGACACAACTAACAGAGTAATTATGCAACAGACAATGATGCACATAGTTGGACTTTTGGTAATGGCGAATGCAAGGTTCATTTGGCACACAGCTAACACCAACAAATGAATTTTATACTGAAAATCTTGTCCTTTGAAAAGGGATTACAATTTGGTAAATACTCACTTCATAGCTGTAGCATTTGCCCAAGTCAAAACTATCACTGACAATATTTGACAACATTTGCTTATAAAATAAATGCACTGACAATAGGTACATAATAAATCCTAATAGACTATACTTCTAATTTCATTTGTTCCAGTGGTACAAAGGAAAATAGTTTTTTTTTTAGGAAAAAGAGTGAGTGAGAACTCTGGGGGAAAGGAATACTGAGCCTCAGGCACATCAGCAGGGATTCCTAATAAGAAATATTGATTCCTGTGTTTTCTTTAAATGGGTCTGAAGCACCAGCTGTGCGAAACATAACATAACATTTTAAAGGTTTGTGTAACGATCGGGACTACACATGCTGCATGTCTGAGGGATTAGGTGGGAGATTGAGAAGTGGAACTTCTATCACGAAACAGAGAGAGAGAGAGATGTATAGACAGGCAACATAAAGAGAACAAAGGAAAAGAAAACCTGGTTGTCATTGCAGAGGAATAGCTATCCTAAATTAAATGGAGGAAAAGGCCTTAACAGGAAACCAAATAGCTAAACACAGTTCTAAGAGGTGCTTTTCTGGAGGCAAACCAGCTTGTAGGGCCTCAGGATGAAAGAGAGGCATAAAAGATAGCCAGAGAGGAAGACAAGAGGGGAAATAATACTGACAGGCCCAAGTCACCTTCTTCCGGCAACCCTGTGAAACACTGTTCAGGTCCCTGACATTGTGCTGTTGTTTGACTGCTCAGATGAGTGCATGTGCACAATAGAATATGCCATTGTTTGAGTACTGAGGGAACAACATCCACCCCACCCCCTGATATCAAGAGCATGTCAGTCATGTGGTTTCAGCAGTAGGTGGCTGCATCCTAAATCCCCCCCCAACACTGTCACCCAACTGCAGTGCTTGATCAGGCAGTGCTTGCTCAAATTGTTCCTGTCCCTAGAAAACCCATGGGCGGCTGGACTCTTGAGGCACAGCTGACGATGGGAATATTTGGGCCAGCACACATAGTTCTCCCAAAAGCATTACAAAGGAGTCCACAGTCAGTCAGTCCAAGCTGCCAATGCCAGACATTGAATAGACCCATGACAGGAGGGGGCTAATAGAAATACTGCGAATAGCAAGACAAAATAAAAGGAAAGATATATGTTTGTTGTTCGAGTCATGCCAGGCATTTTGAGAAGGGCTCAAATGAGGGGAGTTTTTGTTTTGTTGCTAGAAGTGGCCCCTAAGTCACCATTCATGTTCTCTCACTCTGTCTGTTTCACACATACACATATACAGACTCATCTATGGTTGGTACATTTGGTCTATTGTGTAGGGGTTGTGAGAAAGGCTGGTTTGTTGAGGCAGAGGCTGAAACAAGGGTAGGGGGAGGACAGGAAGCATAAGCAACTGATTGTATTTGTATGTGAAGATGTCGCTGACCAGCGGTTCCAGTAGGGAGCTGGTACTGGTCATGTGAACACCAACAGCCAGGGCATTATGAAGCCCCTCGCTGCCATGCTGGTGCCATCTGACAGAGCTGTGTTTGACTGTCTAAAGAGATCCGATTCTTTATGTTTACTAATAACAGTAGCAGATTGTATGAGATGTGTTTATGTGTGTTGGACTTCTCCATCATTCTTGACAGCTTTTCCTCTGTCTTCTTTCTGTCTTCTGTCTAGCTTTAACTTCAAATTCACAGCTACATCCAGCTGCAACTGCAGCACTAGATGCACCATGTAATGCACTCTCAGAAATAAAGGAACCAAACTGTACTTTTCCATGGCTTTGGGTGGTACCATCATACATATATCCTTTGTAACATTAGTATGCATCTTTGGTATGTAACTGGACTTTAAGGACCACTGATGTACCTTAAAAGCTAATAAAGTTACACCACACCTGATATGTTCCCAGGGAAAAGATAAATACTAAAGGTACATAACATGTATGTTTGATGGTACCACCCCAGTGACAAGGAAAAGTATGGATTGGTATCTTTATTTCTGAGAGTGTGAAGTTTAACTGTACAGTAACAGAATGTCTCCACACTGTATCTATCCTCCCTCCTGGGAAAGATTATCAGCCGTTTTGCTTATTGTGAGGCTTATCTTTGTCCTTTTGGTTGCATTTTGCAGGAGACTCAGTAAAAATGACATATAAAACCCACATCCAATTACACACCATCTTTTACTTAGGACAATAAGTTTTTGCTCCATACTCATCCCAGCTCCGTGGAGCTTTGATGAGACAAAAAACAAACAAACAACAAATTAACAGCTGTCTGACAGGTCAAGTTCATTTTCACACCTGCGGCCACCCTCCATTTCCTCATCATCATCCTTATCCTCTATCAAGACCTGCTCTGGTCTCCACGGTGACAGCTAGCAGGGAAATGTGACGCACTCGGGGCAGGAGTTTTATGCACACATTCTCTCTTGTACACACACCTTCACTTGCATATCCTAATGGTCCGGAAAGGTGTTAATGCGTTTTTCTTTTTTTGTTTTTCAGTTAATTAACTACTTCAATTAGTATTGGGGAGCTGTGGAGGAAAGCGAGAGAAAAAAGGGGCAGAAATAGAGAGAGAGAGCGAGGAAAGAGAGACACCAATGGAATAAAGGGAGAGATAGCAAAGGAGAGGGTAATAGTGTTGAAAGGTAATGCCTGCAGAATTAAAGACAAAGTGCATCACTGGTTGTGTTCTCCCTGTCTGAAGAAGCATTAGAACAAGAGCAAAATGAGAAATTCAGCTCATGAATATGGAACTTTGCTAATGATCTGTAGCTTTCCTAATGTTCTTGTTGACTGTTATTGTCTAGCCACTGCTGTACATATCTAGAAATTAAACTATACAAATGAGAGCTGAAATGAATCCTGAAAAGGTCATTCCTAGCAGTGTGTTATTTACATTCACTTATCGTTGGATCAGCTGTGCGGCAATGGAGCTCAGGCAATACACCTCCAAAATCGATGCAGTTGTTGTAAGAAAAGAACAGAGCTGTGTAAAAAGGAAATGAAAAAAAAGTGTCTTAGATAGTACTTAAATAAATAGCATTAGCATATTATTAATTATAATAAATATAGTAGTATGTCTGGAGGGATTATTATCAGTCTAATGTTGTCTCTACACGGCTACCACAGTGGCTCTCTTTTTCTTCCCATTCTTGCTTTTAATCTTTCTTACTCTCTTCATTTATTTTCTCTGCAATTCCTCTCTACCTGTTCTGACCAAAATCCCACCAAATCCTCTGTGTAACAGGCGACACACTATCAGGTTAACATCTTCAAGTAGGTCATATGTTATCCATCCATGCTCTAATCCTTCCTGTTTGCTGTGCTCTTATTTCCTTTCTAACGTGTCAGCAGGCATGAGGAATATATTATGCATGTCCCATAGTGTTTCGTTTCCTCCTCAGACTAATAACAATCAGTTAGGGAGACTTGTACTGGTACTGCCAGCTTGCTCTGATACCCATTAATGCACAGCTCAGAATGCCACTACTAATAATTGTGAATGACACAAATAGGATAAAGTAGACACTTGCTCACTCTCACTCATTTGAAGATGGGACCTCACACATTTTCACTTTCTGACATTTTTGTCACTGTTTCCCCTTGTGAGTTGAATCACAGTTCCTAAGGTGAAAAAAGTACCTTGTGCTTCTTCTTTTTAGTTCTGTGTCCATATTTGTCTTGTGATTGGTTTGTTTTCCTTGATTGTGTGCACCTGTTCCTTGTTTTCCCTTAATTAGTCTGTATGTATACACCTTGTGTATTACCTTTACCTTACATGACTACGTACTCACGTTGTAAAATGTTACCACTGGCATTTATCAACAACAAGCAGGTCTGATATCTTTCTGACATTATACACTATATTGGCAAAAGTTTTGGAACGTCTGCCTTTACTTGCAGAACTTTAATGACATCCCATTCTTAATCTGTAGGGTTTAATATGGAGTTGGCCCACCCTTTGCAGCTATAACAGCTTCAACTTTCCACAAGGTTTAGGAGTGTGTTTATGGGAATTTTAGACCCTTCTTCCACTTTGTTATAATACCACTAACAGGCCGTGGAATATTTAGTAGTGAGGAAATTTCACAAATGGACTTGTTGCACAGCTGGCAACCTATCACGGTACCACGCATGAATTCACTGAGCTCTTGAGAGTGACCTGTTCTTTCACAAACGTTTGCAGAAGCAGTCTGCATGCCTAGGTGCTTGATTTTATACACCTGTGGCCATGGAAGTGATTGAAACACCTGAATTCATTGATTTGGAGGGGTGTCCCAAAACTTTTGGCAATATAGTGTATGTCATGTAAATTTGTTAGTTTAATCACATGCGTTTCTGTCATGGTACTTCAAGCAGGATCATGGACTAGATAGTGGATTTTTTTAAAATCATTAAACATTTAAAAGTTGTTAGACTCAAACAAACTGTATATAGAATGTCAAATAAAGTTAAAAATTGGTAACATAAGTAATCATTTGAGAGCTACAGCAACGATAACAACCTACTTACATTTGTAGCTGGCTGAGAGTTCGTCCACCATTTTTTTCGAGCTGAGAGGCTTCAGAAAAGATCATTTCCAGCAAGGGAACATAGTGAGCATCGATGCTCCCTGTTTTGTGCGGTGCATTGTGGGATTTTGTCTAGGGAGTGTACATTCCAGTGCACTGGAAGGATTTTGTGGCCTTAAAATGGCTGATTCCGTGACCAGTGCCCTGACTACTGACCTAGGGAGCTGATTGAGATGCACTCTTTGTTGCAGTCTTGTTATGCATTTGCAGTCAATCCAAGCTATGTTCCTACAGCCATGTTTCCATTTTTATCTCCAGTTGTGTGATTCTTGCTGATTTGATCCTGGACTCTTCCTCTGTTAGTAATTATGGAATTGCATTGCGTCTGTCTGTGTATTGACCCCCCTCTATAAGTTTGGATTGTGATTCTTGGATTACTCCAATAAACTGCACACTGAGCACACAAACTTGCGTCCAGTCTTTAAACACTTGTTACAATTGTAGCATATGTGACAATATTTGTATAGTCAAAGACATCGGTTACATTGCAGCATGGGGTCTGAACATAAACAAACACATGTTCAGTTGAAGGATATTCATGGGCATTTGAAGACCAATGAGATGCATTTGTCACCTTTGGGTAACCCGTTGTGTGCAGCCTGAGGTGAGTGGCGTGTGCCAGTGGAATGCTCTGTGTGACATTCTGTGGCCTCACTGTAATTGAATTGGAGCTGGACTGTGAATTTCAGGAGCTGGTGTGCATATATTCTGTTATGGATCAGAGGCACATTGGCAGTCTATGGGGAGCTTTAGCTAAGAATATGCATCTAGGAAGCACTTGACTTTTGTGATGATTAAAATTAGTTGCAAAAAGCATATCCACACAGGAGTCACTGGGGATCATGCACAAGGTTCTAATTTCCTACGTCTGTATAGCTCTGTTTCAAAGATCAGAACCCAGACTGTCGTGACCTTGCGTTTATCTATGGATCCAGGTTTATTTTCTACAGGCTTTCCCAGTGGGGACATTAAATTCTCTGAACTATTTTGTAGGATTTTAAATGAAATCATGGTTCTTTGGAAAAGGACAGAGCTGAGGTAGAGAAAGTCAGACCTCAGCAAAATGAGTAGGTTCAGGAAATGTTTTTTTTTTTTTTACTCAGCTATGTTCATGGATAATACCTAACATTCCAGCAATGCATGATGAACAGCTATGATGAACAACAACAATCTATCTCAATGGAATAGTCCCATTGTGGCTCTAAATTTCCCACTTTGATATACTTACACTAATTATAAGATCTTCTCACAGCATTGCTCCAAATGCCCTCTCAGCCCGTCAGAGGTTACAGAAATCCAGCCTCACTCTCCAGAAACGCTTGAATGTGAGTCAAAGAAAAAAAAAATCTGAAAGTCTTTTCATATATCTTCATCACAATTAAAAGGCTTTTCAGAGCCTGTGTGGGTCCTTGATAAGGTATTTAATTTATAATTAATGTACAGTTCTGAATATTTTAAGAGAGGATGAGATAGGGTGGTATATCTCAAACTGGGATTGTCACAAAAAACTATACAATCTTCTCTACACTATATGTCCAAATGTATGTGGACACGTGACCATCATACCCATATGGGGGTCTTCCCCACACTCTTGCCACAAAGCACGCTATTACATAGGATATCTTTGTATCCTGTAGCATTAGAAGTATTCTACTCAGTACACACTCTTTATCTTTATTACTAAGCTATTACAAAATGAAGCCCTCTTTAATAAAAGGAAACAGAGAGAAAAGCAGCAAGGCTGAATCTCTTTGGTCATGTTTTTGTGTGACCGTTTATTTTTTAAGTTTCTGGATCAGATCATAAATTGCCATCATGAATGAATTGGGGATTGGGGAGTCATGAATGAATTGGGGATCAGTCAAAATGTCAGAGGTCAAAGTCAGCTCTGGCATGCACCACTACTTAACTCTGTGGTGACATAATTTTTGATCAGCTGTTGTAGGGATTATCTACAGTATATCAGTTCAGTGTCCCATTTCAGCACTGAGTGCCTGCATGCAGAAACAAATACCACTGGCAAACTCTGACTCCTAGTGAGTTAGATGAAAAAGACCCAGCTTAGGGAAACACTTTAAGCTAAAAGTCACGTTGATTGGCTGGCTTTGGACAAACTGGGCTGATTTCAGTATTGTTTATCACGTCAACAACTCCCCTTAGACTACAGGAGTAGATTTTGCCCGAAAGGTGTTGCAATCAACTCTACTTCACTTAAAAGAAATGGCAAAAAAAACAGTCATACATTCATATTCATTCGTCATGCTAGATAGTTAGTATAGTTTGAAAAATGAGACAATAACATTTTGTCAATCTATACAAAGAATATTGATTTAGATCTATATACCATGATTGCTGCCATGGGTAGGTAGATTTTAGTGACAAATTTTTGAGTTGCATCTTGAGGGGAGGTCAGTGAGGGTGTGGTAAAACGAAATGAAGTGCCTACTAACTTCTGGTACATGGCATACTCATCATGCGTGAAAGTGAATCAAGGACAGCTTTACAGCACATTGAGAAGGTGATCACCTGACTGCTTAAAGCAGACAATAGAACTGATTGCTACAGTATCAAGGAGTGTTGAAGGCATGTCACACATATGCCTGTAGGGGGCTAATTAAATCTCTCAGTAGTTGTGAGTAACCAGAGAGTTAGCAGCCACACACACACACACACACACACACACACACACACACACACACACACAAATTTGTATATATATAAAGCACTGCTTAAGATAGATTGCACATAGAGAGCAGAACTAGAAAGCAGAACACACTTGGACATAGACGAGGAAGTGAAAAACAGATCAGCGGATGTAAGTATGTTCAGGCAGAGCGCCACAAACTTGATTGAACTGGCCACACTGCAGTATATAATGTTATTTTAGTTATGCACTTTCTTCTCAGAAACCTAATATAAAAGGGAATAACCTTGAGGTTTTTGAGCGTTTTTGGGTGCTGAGTCTAAGTGTAATGTAATGAAACAATATATAGTGCGTACTAAGGCACCTCTTCACCCCAATCTCCAAAGCAATCCTATAAAACAAAGTGATTATCTCTAATTAAAACCATTCAAATGTTAACAGGGAAAAGAGCAAAGTCACTAAAAGTTAAAACTTTAGTTCCTGAAAGCAGGGCCTTGACAAAGCATTCATGGAGAGACTAACTTTTTTCTAACTGGAGGAAAGGCTGTCGTGGGAAGGTTCTTCATTAAGCAGCAAAGGACTAAAGAGGTCCTTCATTAGCGGTGTTAGCAGCTAACGATCACAAAGGAGGGGGGCAGGCTCATCACCAGAACAAAAATGCAGTTGCCCCACAGTTAGATGTAAGTGATACATTTTCCTCATTCCTTAATTCTGTATAGGAATGGAACTGAATAAAAATACTTTTTTGGATTGAACAGAACATGTGTTCTGAACAAATACAAATGCAACATTTAAAAAAAAATCACTAATTTGCTCCATATTTCTACACAAACTCACCCAAAATTCAGAAGAAAAATATGATTTTATTTATAGAGCATATACTGTATATCACCTTTATTTTGAAATATAGTTCCCCCCTTCAAGTCAAAGACATGCAGGTAAGTGATCTGGCTACACTGTGTGTGAATGTGTGTGTGCATGGTGCCCTGCGAGGGACTAGCGTCCCATCTGAGGTGAATACTCCTGCCTAGTTTTACTGGGGTAGGCTCCAGATCCACCACAACACTGATCAGAATAAAGCAGTTACTGAAAGTGAATGAAACTGGTATTTGTTGTTAGATTTTGTGAATGGAGCATTTAAGAGTCAGCTGGTAGTTCAGTTGCTTATTTGAGCCTAAAGCTCACACAAATGGATCAATGAGAAAGACCAAGTCTATACACACTAGTGAGTAGACCTCATGAACTTTGCTGTGCTGAGTATTGTCCATCGTAAATAAAGGAATGCTGTTGCAAAGTCTGACCATTCAGTTATTACATCAGCATTAGAGCCATTAGGCTACACAGTAAAACACAATGTAGTGCTTAGTCAGCAAATTCATCCATTCTCAGAGGTTTTGTGTCCATAGAAATAGATTAATCAGTTGCAAGAGGATAATATATAGTCATGTTTAATAGGCCTATCTATGCATGTACAAACAGTAATTTCATTAGTTTCAATCAAGTCTTGGTAATAAAATGATACAAAATTTATTTTAGCTAATATAAGGCCAAGCTGTTCAATTAAAAAGGATGTTGAGATGGTTTCAGGGGAGACGGTTACAGCCTCTACAGAGAGAGGTTCTTTTAATGTAATATTTGAGAAAGCATATGGATGATATATGCTATAAGACCTTCAACTAGTGCGCGATATGAACAGTTGGAAGGACTGGTTTTCTGGATGCCAGAACTTCAATTTATTCTGAGTATACATTGTTGTCTATTGCCATCAGCAGACACACTTAAACAGGACTTAACAGTAAAACAGTAAAAACTTGCAAACCTACTCCATGTACATGAAACTGACATTTTCTGTTAATCAGTAAAGGTGAAGAGAACAAGAGCAGCACACAGATTATCAGAAAGCACTACCAAATGTTCAATCCCACATTTACACCTGCATATTCTATATTTGCCTTTATTCATTTGTTAAACACTTTTGTAAATGTAAAGTAATATACAAGATCTAAATTACAATCCAAGCACAGAGCTGCTCAGTTTAATGTCTAGGGCCCAAAACTGTTTCTCCAGCAGTTTTAGAATTTGAACTCACCTTCTGGTTACTAGCACACAGTCTTAACTGTAGAGCTACCACTAATTACAATCCTTAACCCGATGTTCATTTGCACATACAGAATATAGCCTACATAATCAAGAAATTAGCTCCTGCTGCCAAGTGTCGAGTAGCTCATCTGCTGGAACTGTTCTGCCTTCTTGCGCATTAGACTCGTTTAGCAGCCATCTGTTTCGCATTTTTGTTTGTGACAAGGATGTAGAGACCTTTTGCATGCCACCAGTATTTGTGGCATGTAGCATGTATTTATAGCCATACCAGGTATAGATACATGACTACAGTTCTTTGAAGAAGTAATTAATCAAAAATGAAGAGCTAGCAATAATTACAGCATATTGAACAAGAAACACACGTAGTACATTTTGTCTGAAAGTACTTCTTAGGCTGTCTTCAAATATCAATGGATTTTATCTCCATAAGCCTCAGAATCACATTGTTTCCAAAGCTGATAGACATTCGTCCAAAATATCTTGTTTTACTGTAAACTTAGTGTACTATGCTTCAATTTTTAACACCTTTAATTATAAAGCGCTCAGTTATTCATTACAGTTATTCCCTGGATTATTCTTCTTGTTGTTATTATTATTATTAGTAGTAGTAGTAGTAGTAGTAGTAGTGGGGGCAGTCGTGGCCTAATGGTCTGAGAGTCGGACTTGTAACCCGAAGGTGAACCTGAAGGTCGTGGGTT
>CM074947.1:20922889-20933412 GCA_037577455.1 Pangasius macronema
TCTTTTCTTGATAGCATGTCTATCATGTGTGAGAGGCCGTTAAAATTGAATGGATTAACACTGACCCATTCATGTGTAAAAGGTTTTCTGCATGTTTAACATAAAAAAAGAAAATGTATTTGGAAAAAAAAGAAAAAAGATTATTGTCTTTTTATAGGCTATTGTGTATTAGCTTGGTGCATTAGTTTTACATTGTTTTTTTATTATTTATTCATTGCTAAATAAAAAGACATCATTTATTGTACTTTTTGCTGCAGAGTATTGTAGTACTACATTTAATTACCTTCTAGAATTATTTACAGAATATTAGGCATGGAGATCTTTGTAGAAAGAAATTAGACATACCTGCCCTCAAGCACCTCTCGTGCATAATTTGTAATTACAGAAGACTTTGCTGGAGGACAAATTATTCTGATCTGTTACTTTAATGAAATAATTGTTGCTGTACCAAATATTATTGTGTAAGAATCATGGAGCAGAGGAATGTTGGTGTGTATGTCAGTGTGCGTCTAGTTAAAGTGTTTGAAGTGATGTAATGTCTACACATGATGCACATATCTGCCTCCCTGCTGAATCAGGTGGGATGCTGTTCAGATCTGCACAACTAAATACCTCAATAAACAGGCCAGCCACAACCCATTTAGTGATTCACAGGTCCTTGCATACGTATGTGAAGGTTTCCATCATGAAGGTAAAAGTGGAGGGTAAGAGTGGGGTGACAGATGATGAGGCTTGCTGCACTTAAGCAACAGCGGCTGACAGGCCCTATTCTTAGTAAGCAGTCGCTGCTTGTGCTCAAATATTATGGACTACATTATTCTGTCACTTCAACTCACAGAGTGATGGCTGACTGTGTGTGTGTGTGTGTGTGTGTGTGTGTGTGTGTGTGTGTGTGTATACGTTAATGTGACAAGCTTTAATTAATAGTGCCTTTTAACTGTTTGACTGTAAGATTTGAGAGCAGAGCACTTTTGTTTGAACTGGGGTTTTCTTCTTGTTTGTTTGTTTTTCATCTGCACACTTCTTCTTGCTTTAAAACCACTGGCGTGTTCCAGTCTGGGAGCAAAGAAGATAGAAGACATGCACTGTGGAAGCTTTTCAATAGGAGGTTTCTACAGATTAAATCAGAAAGCAGTGAATTACTGTTGACATTCCTCTGATGCCTGTCCAAACACTGTGGTATCCACCTTGTTTTAAAACTGACAATAACCGTTCTTCTGTTCTCAGCCTTTGCTTATCAAACATGGTCACCATGGTGCATACACATTTCTGATGTACGGCTTATCCACTTCATTATCCCCTTTCCCTCTCCCAATTTTTGCGATATCTTACAATTAGAATGGTTCTGAACATCATATACACACTGTCAGTGTCTATCTGTCAAATGACAACACTTTAAAATGTTGGTTGCAAACGAGGTAATTAATATTTCAACAGTATCGAAAATGTATGGATTTGTGAATTCATTTGCCCCACCTGCTCCCATGGAGAAGCCACCACTTCTGTAATTAATAAATTCCACTAAGCAAGTCTCCATTCTTGGTTAGCCATTTTAAAAAGTGCTCATTTGCTTCCATGTGCCATTTATGGTTGTTGTCAGCCTCTAAAATTGGCATGGTCCATTCCATCAGACAAAAGCTTGATTTATCCGTGGGTCATCACCCCTGTGTAAATGAATGTGCATTCACCTCCACAAATTTCATCTCCATGGTAGGCTGATCCACTAGCATGCTAATCATTCTAATTAGTTGAGACAGGCAGACAATATGGTAGTGCTGTCTGCTAGGTATCCACACACATCTGCATCATTTGAGCATACAGGATTCTAATTCTCAGGATAGAGTAGGCAAAGGCCTGTAAACCTTATTTCAATAATAATAACATTTGCTTTAGGTGGTTTTACTATTCAGGAACCTTTCTTATATTATTATTGGACTATAGCAATATTGTCCAAGCAATAAGGGTGTATGTAAGTCATCAGTGTGTACCAATATTTTTCAGACATGAGACAATAGATGTTTCAGCTTCATAACATTACAGTTTCTGGTCTGTGAGCCCTTTCTTCACCTGTTCCATGAATTCACAAACACTCTGTGGAGATTGGATGGACAGGATGTCTGGTATTGGGGTTAGAATGTACCCAATAGGACCATCAGTCTACTTTGGCTATTCACACCCATCCCCCTTTGACAAGGGCACACCTGCTCCTGGTCCACACTGACAGCGTGCATCTACGGACAGCGAGCCACAAATAGCTACCTCACTCCCAGCGGCTCACCCAACCATGATTTATGAACTAAGTCTAATATTCGTACAACAATGGCCTAACCTTGGGTAACAATGACTTGTCAAGCCACTGACACTAAATGCCATGTATATTTGTGCTCTGACGTGGAGGTCGTTTTAGTTCGATTGGAAGCCAGCAGGGTTGAGAAAAGGCAATTAAAGGGAAGATCTGACAGGTTGTTAGATAGTGTTCTATTATCTGTGACACCAAATCTGCTTTAGTTAAGCTTGCTGGATGGAAATATTACTATCGACATATATAACACTTTGTAACCTACAATATTGTATGTATTGTATATTAAGTGACCACAGAGGGATGCTTTATTCGTTCTAATAAAGAGAATATTGCTCACAGTTTCAGAATAAATGCGTCAGTCACGGGAAGAAAAGAGGGTTCTCAGAGGGACTTGGTTCATTTCTCAGTTCAAAATCAAATTCTAAATGCTATTCAAGCTGTTTAATTGGTTGTTCAAATGATGCACAACTCTGCTAGCTTCCTGGAGCTCTGGATTTTACGACAGTGACAAACTAATGTCCCGAAGCGCCACTGGTTAGCCTACAGGGATTTGTGGGGATTTTTCCTTCTAACACACAATCTAGCTCACGGGGGCCTTGGTAATAACATGAGTTGAATCATGCGTGTTACATGAGGAAGAATCTTACACTTTTTGAGTTCAAGATCACAGGAGACAAAAGGCAAGACTGAACTTTAATCACCCAAACCCAAATAAAGACCCAGACCAACAGGGCTGAGAGAATGAGACGAGACTAAGACCACACCAGAAGTTAGTCAAAGTCAACAAAATCAACTAAGACCAGAGACAAGTAAGTTCAATTCAAGACCATGAATCTGATTTCAAATTACAAACCATATTAAAATGTCTAGGTTATTTTATCTTTTGCCACTGAGAACAACTACATTTGAAAGCAATGACATTAATGACTTTATCAATGCTTCCTAATGTTATTACCATTTTTGGTACCTAGCTAACCTACAGCATAGCTAACAAAGGTATGAACAGTTCTGGCAAACACTAACAATTAGTGAAATTGCCTGATAACATTAGCTAACATCATTTGAGACAGTTAAACTATCTAGAAAACGTTAGTTAATCTTGATGTTAAATGTTTACGTACTTCACCTTACTGTAAAATGTCAAAGTAGTGCCCCAGTAAAGTATATATTGCAGTCTGCCATTTTTTATTGACTATGGATGAATGTGCTATACAGGACTAAATAGCACCTGATAATGAGAGTGCATTAGAGTTCAGTACAGCTACATGGGAAGTTATACAGCGTTTACATTTTTTTAACTACCACAATAGCAGCAACAATAGCCCAAGCCCAGACCAAACGTAAGCAAGTGCATGACAATACCAAGATTCAAGACTGATCTTCAATACTAAAATGCTACTAAACTCTACTAGTACTGTGGCCCACCATGATTGGAGTCTAACACCCTGGTGTAGCGCAGCATGGTCCAACGTTTCAGCACTAAACTCAAAATATGCATTCCAGCAAGCCCTAAGCTCCCAGCAGTGTGGAGCTGCAGAAGTGACCTCTCCTCCCTGTGACCTCTAGTTCCAAGCTGTGATGAGCCAATAATCTCAGCCAAAGCAGTTCCACCGAGGCAAAGGCCTCCTCCACAAGCCCACACCCCAGCATTCTGCTCGGTCCTTCTGGCTCAGCAGGCACACTCTGCTGTTTACTGGGGCCCTTGAGCAGCTGCAGAGACCCACCCAAAGGCTTTCTCCTCCTCCGCTTGGAACATTCTGTGCAGATGTTGGTGTGCAATAAAGACACAACACTTGCATAAGCTCCATAAGACAGCTTAAGATAGGCAGCTAACAGTTTAATGCTGCTGCAACATCTCTTCCATAGCCAGTTGAAAATGTCCTAGTTAAAGAATATTCAAAACTGAAAAAAGCAATTAAAACTGCCTTTTCAGTGTATGCTTAGGGTGTGTTCCATGGATCATGATTATTTCCAGCTTAAATGGTGACCCATATTAATGTTTGGTTTAAAAAAAAAAAAGAAAAAAAACCAAGAGAAACATTCACTATCAAACTGACACAAAGGTTCTGGTTATGTTCTATGAAGTGACTGTGTTTTTATTTATCCGGAACTATACCTCTTTGGTAAGTCGGTGGTAGGTTTTAACGGACCACAGACCTTTACATGTTCTGAAGCTCAGTGTCCCATGCCCAACAGGAGAAATTGATCTTTAAGACTGCTGACAGATTGACTGGGCTGAGGTGATCTGAGGAAAACGGTTTGCTTTATCATTGAATTTGGATTGGCTGGATAATGTCTTCCATTCTGGTCCATCTAACCACAAAGGACAGCAGTAAAATGCGAGTGTATTGGTGGGAATGCTGCATGGACTGGATTAGGATGGGAAAGGCAAAGGCACGTTTTCTCTGCTCCCCTGCACATGTTCCTCAAAGGGTGTATATCCACTCATACCTTCTGAATAAAATGAAAGGAAGGAACATGATTCTGTGATGACAGACAATTATGTAGAATTTTTTTTATTATTATTGTTTTTATCACCAGACCAGCTCCCACCCACATATTTGCATGTGATAGGCATACATCACATCCTGATTTATCCTCCTAAACATATAATTTACATAAAACACACCCTGATATATGCAGATGCTACAATAGTGGGCTAATAAAAGGAAAGCATGCAGAAAGCTGCAGTTATGCAAGATCCAAGGAAAGAAGTAAATGGAGAGTAAAAACTGAATTGCAGTGAAACTGAGTTAGAGCTGCTTGTGTCTGAGTTTGCTGAAACTAAATATATTCTTTTGGGTATCCTCAATAATGTCATAGAAAACAAGCACCAAATAAAATTCTGAAATTAAATCAACTGTTAACAAAGTTTCAATGGAGGAAAGGAGGGTCCAAGAGGTTTGTCTTTGCAATCCTTTCTTTTTATTGAAATTAATTGTATCATGTAGGAAGGTCTATAAATTTAAACATTTACGGAAGTGTGCTTTGTATTTATTTTTATTTTAAATTTTACATATGGCTGTTTAAAAATATGTCGGCTTTCTAGGTTCACCTACAGGTAGTTATATGAACTCATTTATAGCTAAGTTTTTATTCATTTCAAAACTTGGTGAGTCAGGTTTAACTGATGTCAGGTTAATTTAAAGCATTACTTACAAATATAGAGAAGGGAATATACGAATGTATGTTGAATACTAAATTATCCCAGTCACTGCAGCTCAGACTGGGGTTTGTGTGCCATGGTACTCAAGGCCTCTTGTGTTTTACGGGTAGCAGGTAACATTCACTTGATGACAGACAGAGTGAGAAAGAGAAAGAGGGATCTGCTGCAGTGCAGACAAAAGGGAGTTGTTTCATCATTCTGCTCTTATATCTGGCCCAGTTTATGGTTGATAGTAGTAGTAGTAGGGATTGTGCATTGTTACAAATCACCTTTCTTTGTAATTTACAGGTACTGACAAAACCTGTACCAAAAGGTACTTGTAAAACCACTTGATAATGACTGTCGGTTTTGTTAGAACATTCTTTTCCAAATGTATCACTTTTAAACTGCAACATGGATTGGCTTTAGACATCGTTGTTGGTGCTTGTTGTGTTTGCAAATCAATGAATACCAAACTAAATAGACAAACCAAATGTATGCAGTTGGTTAAAATTGATAATGTCTATCCAAGACATTATCCAGTCAATACCTTAGAACAAAACAACAACAATTTTGTTGTTTTTGTTGTTGTTGTTGTTGTTGTTTTCTGTTTCTTTACATTCAAGTTCGTTGTTCTGTATCTATCAAGGGCTTTATAGATATTTCTTTGCTATCACAAGTAACAAATTGTGTACTTTAATATAAGTTTTTACAATTCAGCATTTTGTATGTTTTTAATTTGATATAAACATTCTCAGATAACTTACATTGGGGTCCAAAAGTCTGAGAGCGCTTGTGAAAATGCTTCTGTTTGGTATTCTATTTCAATGTAACACAAAGGTTTTCATTACAAATTATCTTATCAGCAGTAAGGAAAAACCTGATGATCCATTTTAGATCAAATCCACTGGTTTGCCATCCGAATACTTGCTCTAATGGAAGGGATGAGACTCACAGAAAATCTGACCTTTTTTTTGGTCATTATCACAAATTTGCTTAAATTTAAGTAGTGTCCTAGTAATTGTGCAACATCTTGAATACTGAATTGTCATGATGTTGCACATTTCCTTTTTTTTGTTTTAGAATTTTCAAATTCAAATTCAAAAGATTTTCAATGTGGTCTCAGACTTTTGGACCCCACTGTATATGCCTTCCCTCTGCCTTTATAGCTGCCTTCAATTTCTTTCATATCCTCTGAGCAGATTTTGGATGCGCTCAGTTGTAATATTCCACAGCCCATCCATTCACCCCTGTTATAACCTCACCAGATTGCTTGGCAAACTTTGGACTGTCCATAAGGATTCATCCACATGGACTTATATTTTTGTGAATAATTTGTAAAATCAATCAGGCAACTCTGAATGAACTCGCAGAATGAATATCATTAAATGAATTAAACAATTTTCTGCTGTTGTGTTTTTGTTTGTTTGTTTTTTGTCAGTGGTTTGCTCCAATAGCACAACCTAAATACTGCTTTACTGAGCTCCAAAATAAACCACATTTCTACCATATTTCTGTAGAAACAATAGAAATTCTTTGATTTATATAGCCATGCAGACTACATGCTGTGCACAGGGCAGAATATCTCTACTGGGAGTCCAAAAATAATCATTTATTTAAATGACACCTCTACTATGTGCACTTTGCCCCTCTAGCACTCAATTAAAAATCGTGTATGGTAGCACTACTTGTATTGTTCTTTGCTTGATGTGTCGCTTTGCTTGTATTTCCTCACTTGTAAGTCGCTTTGGATAAAAGCATCTGCTAAATGAATAAATGTAAAACTTTAGTATATCAAAAGTCTAAGAGTAATTGTGCTGAATTGAATCTCTGTCATTATTGTGCTGCAGTCCAGTAGTAGAACTGTGACATTAGTGCTAAAATGATTTGTGTAGTTAGTGAGCATGGTTACAGCTTGGGGTCAGAAACTGTTTCTATGCATTGTCTCTCTGCATTGTGGGTCACTCTGTGGCACACCACTGGGCTCTTTTGCCTCTGTTGTGGCAGAGGAGAGGAGCCCTTGTTATCTGTGTATGACTCTTTGAGAGCGGCCGTTGTGGTGATGTCTCCATGTTGGAAGTACTCTAATTGTCTTTGTGTCCTGGTTCTGTGCTCCAGGCCCTGGCAGGTTACAATGGTGCCCAGTGTTGCTCTCGGAGAACAATTGCCCTCTCTGTCTCTGCTGGACCGGCACAGTCACTGCCCGTTCAGACTGTACACACTTTCTGCAGCTATCGCAGATACCAAGAGATAGACCAGAGAAATCTATGCATCATGTAGACAAAGACATTCCGGCACAAAGACACACACCCATGCACACATACCCATTACACATATGTTCATTTATGTGCAAACAAATTGGTAGTATGATGAATAAAGACAAATTGAGACATCAAGTTTGCATATAAGAAATCAGTGAATAATTCTCCATAAGATAAACTGACATTAGCATTTTTTACAGGAAAAGAAACTATAACCATTATGAATGTGTCAATCAAATATAGAGAAAATATTAGTATTGATACATCTAGGGAGAGAGGAGAGTTTTTTTTGTAATGAAAGTCAGTCAGTCAGTGCTATTGGTTGCCTCTAATAATATGGCATCATACTGATGCCAATTCAGATCCATCTCTATTCAGATCCATATCACCCACTATTAACCTAAAGCCTATATAGTTTCAAAACAGAGCCTTCTGTTATAAGCAAAGAGGCTTGTTTGTGGATATCAAATGAATTGGTTAAATACACTGCATCCCAGTATGAGGGCATGGCTTGATAAAAGGAAGCTAAAGCAAAGTCCTGTCAAAGGAAAAAAAAAAACAAAAAAAACATGTCTTATTGTGTAAATTACATAACTTTAAAATCTTTAAAGACTGATATTTATATTTGAATAGATAGACTACAAAAGAGTTGGATCTGACCTTCAGCCAAAGAGCTGAGATAGTGCATAGAGATGGTGTGGACTCTGACACAGGGGATCTCTCAAACTTTGTTTCCTCAGACAATAATGCCCTTGAGCCCCTCTCAAATAAACCTCACCCCCCGCTATGTCCTTTTAAATTCAGCCTGCGTTAAGATATGCCTGTCTGTTGCTGCTTTCTCTATTTCTCCCTTTTCCTAACACATACCCTTGGATATATTCTGGCAATTTCTTTCCAGCTCTCTTCGTGCTCTCTGCTGCTGATCTTTTCTCACTTTTTCTTTCTGTATCACTCTTTAAATCCCCAAGTTCTTTGCTACCCTACTAACCCCTTTCTTTCACTTTCATCCAACCATGTTCGTTGTGATGATATGTCCTATGGGTAGAAGCCTTCACTCTCAATGCCTTGTTAATTACTTCTCTATTTATTTAGCAAGGCAGTTCAGGAGGTTTTGGGGGGAGGGGCCTGGGGATTGGGGGCGGGGGGTAACTGTCCATGACTGAGAGGGATTGACTCCTACATTAAATAGCCCACATTCCAATCCTCTGATGCTGAAACAACCATGAGTTCCCCCTTTTTATCTCTGCAGTGCGTCAAATTAGCACCCGGTTCAGTCCTAATACAAAGGACCCAGTAGCCGAAAAGAAAAAAAATAGAGACAAGCCCACCAGGAGAACCTATGGGCCTCTGTCTGCCCAGTGTGTTCTCTCAGAGCAAGGTTTGTTTGGAGCTAGAACCAGAAGGCTCCATGATAAATCACCTCGATTTATAAGCGTACACATGCACACAAATGACACCTTCCATTGAAAATTATGTCTGGTTTAATTTTATGGAACAGGGTCAAATTTAATGATGCATTTCCAAATACTTTGCACTGGTAATGAGCCTTGGGGCAGTGTTTGTGAAATTATTATTATTGATATTTTATGGTCATTTTCCTAATGTAAACAATCTGACTGTATTAATAACTAACTCTTTATGTTTGTGGAATCAAAACCATTGATTTATTGCATTTGCAACATTTCTGTAAAATAACAAAAAAGCATTCATTTAATTCATTTAAAGGGCCTTAGATTTAAAGGAAACTATTTCTGTAGCTGATTTTATCTACTGATACCATGATCCTTTTGAATAAATATGGCATATCTATGGTGAGGATGTTCTTCTCACCAATTGGATTTGGTTTCATCAGTTTATGGGGTGCTTTTATTTTCGGATCACCCCCATATACCGGCTCAGATTAAGTCACAGAGGAGGGAGCTTATAATGGGATCTATGCAGCAGAAGCAGAGAGAAACTAGAGTGCTAGACAGGGAGTTGGGTAAAGTTAAGGCATAGAGAGTTGAGAGGTAGACACTTAGGGAAGGTAATAACAGAAGAACCAGCTTCTTGAACCAGATAGAGACAATGTTACTCTTTGCCGGGATTCAGGATGCGTGTGTATAGGAATGCATTCATTAACACTTTTCCTCGGCTCTCTCACATGAGGCTTCCGTCACCGGGTAAGTGACTGAGTCGAGAAAACTGGACTGGAGGCTGCAAATGAAGGGGGGCAGCATGTCTCAGTAGGAAGGGTTTGGGGTAAATAGCTCCCCCCCATGTACCCGAGAGAGAGGCACCCTAACACAGGCCTCCTCATCCAAGGCGATCTGCATGAGAAAGCGCCAGGCCCTACAAAAGATGAAAAGGTGCTGGGCAGGACCTGGACAATCCCTTCCTGTTCTGAACGGTGATTTGTTTCCGTACCGTCAGGGACTGGGCTGCCTGCCCTCCTTCCCCTAACCTCGCAGCCCTTTTCACACATTCTCTCCAGCTTTGTTTTCCAGCACTTTCTAAAAACACTGCCACTGCTTTCTTTCCTTTTTTCATTCACGTGAAAGCAACTGATGGGCCAATATGTGAAATCAAACAGAGACTGGAACGATTGTTTTTGCAGCCATTTTCTAAAAGCCAGCCAGCTCTGGGCATGGGAAACATTTTGCATAACAAAAGAAGGGAGAAATGATTAAGCCAATTAAAGTTTATATATATATTATTTATATATATATATATATATATGTATGGTTAGGTCTGGAAGTAAAGTATTTGGACAATGACAGAGTTTTTGTGATTTTGCCTTTATACACCACCACAATGGATTTGAAATAAAACAATC
>CM074947.1:20941663-20963193 GCA_037577455.1 Pangasius macronema
GCCAGTTAATAAACAAAAACGAAAGCCGTGCTTGTTCATTTTCAGGACACTGGAGTCCCTAAACTACGGTGATTGTTCCTTACACTTATTGGCTCTTGGTTCGATTCACTGCTTTATGTCTGTTATTGCTATTACTAACAATACTCAGTGTTCTGTGTTATTGCTTACAAGAAGAGCATGTTCAGATATAATACTACAACAGAGCCCTGAACTAGGCCTAATTAAATAACAGGTCACTAACTGCAGTGTGTATTAACATATTACTGTACACAGTACTGACATTTATTAGTTATTAATGTATTATTGTACACAGTACTAACATTTGTCAGATCATCTGTGACAGCATGTGTTTATTAGTGCTTTATGAATCTAATGAGACATCCAGTATAATGCAAGATGATTGTATTCTGTACATATTCAGGTTCCTCAAACTTTTTTTTGCAACTATACTGTATGGTTTAGCTGCATTTCATGCCCCGATTTGTTCAATTATGACTAGACAAATTCAAAATAAAGGGAAAATAAATCTTATTAGCTGTCTCGCTAACTGTGACACTCCGACGCTAAATTAATTTTTCTTGCCATGGGTGCATGAGGCAACTCATTTTTCAGTATGTTGACTCAAAAGCTTTAGCTTCTTAATTTTCATTGCCTGGAATCAGTGAATTGAATCTTTTTGGGATCGACTTCGAACAGAAAGCAGGATGGCGACATCATGACTTGACACAAAGTGTTAATTAAAAATATATATTGCGTATGCAAAGAGATGCTTCATGACATGAGGTGTATTCTGAAGTGAGAAAATGTTCATTTCGCAGACTAATCATTCACTTGAGACCATGTTCAGTCATTTTTATCCCATCGACCACGTTTTTGGCCAAAGTAGCTTGAGAGAATGTTTTCTGATAAGGCAGGAAAGATAAATATGACCATAAAAGTGTAATATACCTAGAAAACTGATTAAGATAAAGAATACACAATGGTAAATAAGCATGATTCAGCCATGTACATCATGCTTACATTGTTTCTCACATTCCCACAAATTAATGATTACTGATCGAAATATCACTCACATGAAAACACAAGTTCTGTCTTGAAACCAACATCGTAGTGTAACATAAAGTGATCACATACTTTAGAGGCATTTTTCTCTGTTGTCACATGCTCCGCCATCTCCAGCAAATGCGTTCTTACTCTAAGTGATAGCGTGCGCCACAGCATGCTTCACAACACAGTAATCAGTAATAAACATGCTAATCTATAATGCTCTTTGTTGGCAACTATTTTATTATCAAGTTTGATTGATTTTGTTGATTAGTCATTGCAGGCCTGTTTAAATCAGCACATCAGTACCCTGCCACTGTACTGGCTAACCAGAGAAAACAGGGCCACTCCTGCTATTAAAGTTATTCTATCACCATCCTGACAGAATAAGCTGTCTAACAGGGCCCATCAATCGCATTTATAGATTTAGCTCGAAGGAAAGTTCGGCCATAGACTGATAATCTCACTCCGAGGCATGATTCTAACGACTTCACCTTCTAAAAGGCATGGTATGGTGATAAGAATTATGGAATCGTTGGTGTAGTCTTCAATCTAAAGCCTTCTAGTGGTCCCACAGGGACCTGAGAGGCTCTAACAATTAGTCTAAGTGGTTGTATTCATCACTTAATTGGAGCAATTAATTAATTCACAGGGGTTTCATTGGGGTCAAAGTCAATTTATCCTGAATTAACTTGGATGCTGTCCCTAGATGAAATGCCCCTAGTTATCCTTTCTGGAGCTTGCTGCTATCCTTCTCACTGTGTACCATTAGAAAGAAGAAATAAGAGTGTTGCAGGGCCAGAAAGGTCACATAAACCACTAAGGGAAACCTGCTTAGATATGACTATTGCACTTTAAGTCTTGACAAAACCCCATGTGTGTCATATTTTGTACTTACAGAATTTGCGTTGGTGGTAAATTAAGGGACGGCATAGAGAAGACAGCCAGCAGTAACAGCACTACAGAATCACAAAATACAAGTTAAACAGAAAGTGGAAAGAAAGATTGAAATTACCTGATCAGCCACCACCTGAGGTTGATAGGTCATTATTGTTAATCAGCTGTGAAGTAGTTTAAAATGTTACTATGTCCATGTTGCAGGGGGAATATAAGGCACTGAGGAGATTTTCTTTGTATCGTATAGGTATCAGCTGTTTTGTGGTTCTTCGGAAGACAGTGTGACAATTCTGCATTAAATTATCACAATAATTGCCTAACCTTTTGTCATGGCTTATGATGCTGTGCATTAAAAATACTTCTATTTTAGATAACTATACTACAGTTCTTAATGGTGTCATTTTTGTGTGTGGAATCTTTAAATTATTACTTTAAATTACGTTATGAAACAATAAGACATCAAATGATGAACGCATCTTCCATGACGCTCTTAAAAAAAGGTTTCTTAAAATTGTATATCACACGTTTAATGAACATTATCAAACTATTATATGCCATTTAATGCAAAGTTGCAAGCAGATATGTTGAATGTGAGATTTTAATACCGTTCCTCCCTTTCTTCAGAATTTCTCATTGTTTTTGCAGCGATAGTCTGAGAAATGCTTTGTTGGACTTCGCTTTGATATGAGTTTGATATGGTTTATGAGGTTATCAAGGTCATATGGTCACAGATCTTCTGTCTGAATATGTGAGATGTGAAAGAGTTCAGCAGAAGGAGGAAGCGCGGACAGACAGACATGCATGCACCCACACACAGATGCTCATCCTGCAGGACTTATGTAAGTTGGTGACAGGCATGGCATGGAGGTCACGGGATCATGATGCCGTGAAGCCATGTGTCATGGCTATTTTCACAAACATGCAGTTGTTTTTTTTTTTTTTTGAAGAGTAAATCAGTCATAGTTTTTCCCTCTCGCCCCCATTTCCTCTTCTATTAACCGCTCCATATATTATTGCAGATTATTATGGCTGGCTTCCTGTGATGCTGTCATTATTAGTGAATATATCAATGTCAAGCCTTATAATGCATTCACAGCTCTCATTTTAAAAGCACTCCATATAATTGAAACGCTTTTGCGCAGACTGCTGAGTAAGTCTTTAGGCCACAGTGGCTGAGCAGGACTCACTCAGAGAGCAGCACAGAGGCAAAGGAGACTATGAACAGAGTCTTTCCACTACAAAATTGTGGTATTAATTTAAACGTAAGTGCATGAAAGAAACAGCAGCATATGAGCATGTTTAGATTAGATGCTCTTGATCTCGTGGCCACCTCCATTCGTACATTTTCTCCTTTAAAAGGAAAGGTTCTTACCTTAATTTTTCCCCTTTTAATGTCCATTCAAGATAATTTGTGCTAAAACATCCACTAGGTATCAATTACTTAATTACTTTGAATGCATTAGACAGTTTTCCAGATTTAGAATAATACTAATTACTAATTTCCTACAATAGGATGTATTCTGAGCTAAAGCTTAATCCGTGTCCAGATAAACAGCCTTAGTACAGGCTTATATTTGCTAGGAATATTGCTAGAAACCTTTAATATTGTGGACAAACAGCTTATCTCTTATCTTCCCTTGTGTCCAACAACTATGTCAGCATGTTGGTCTTGCTGCGAGCCCGGCTGCTCTTTGTCTATGGGCTATTTTTCTTCTCGCTCCAGATAGTAAGTTAACGCTTGGGCGGATTTGAAGATTGTTGTTGCTTGAGGAACAAAAAGAGATTGATGTGTTTACCTTCATCAGCAGCGCAAAGTTCAAGGTGCAGGAGAGACATTTAATTAGATCTCCCATCTTCTAAATGATTTTCAAATGTTCCAGGCTCAGGCCCAGGCAGCCGCTTTTTAAAGGACACTCCGAAGGTACCACCTAATGTGCCATCCATTAGACTCATGTGCTTAATACAGATAAAAAGCCACCCAGCCGTCCCTGAGTAATGATCGATTTTTCACCTCCTTAATATGATTTAGTGCCTACCCCTTATAGGCCAAATGTGCACTTTAATTCTTTGTTAAAGGCTAATGGCGCTCTCAAGTTTTTACAGAACGTCACTTTTCAGCCAAAAAATTTCCTCATTAATAGCTTCATGACACTTATCCCATAATTGCTCTTGATTAGTCAGACCTCAAGAAGGGTACAGACTCCTGGTTCATTTAATTTGTGCCAGTCTTTTAAAGCTACATACTGATTCAGGACTGAATGTGGCTTTTAGTAAAGGTTCAGAGGGCGCTCACGAGCTCATCAATCGTTTGGCAAGCGCAAATATAACCTTCCATTCTGAAGGCATGCAATGTACACAGCTGCTCATTCTGCAGCATTAAGCTATTAACCCATTAGCAGCTTGACTCGTGACAGCGCAATGCAATTAAACCATGGCCAACCTGGAATCCAGAATCCAGAGTGTAGTGGGGATGTGCCCGGCTCTTTTGTCCTGGGCTTTGTTTGACCGCAGAAAAGTTTTGACTGTGAAACTTATCTTCTGATGTCTCACTCTGTGCCGTGTTCATGGACACATATATCGTCATTTGTCTTGTGTTTCATCACCGTTTTTACTGTCTCCTTATGTGTCAGGATTTAACCAAGTCTCATATTCTTATGGTATTCATATAATGCTCCAGTGTGTGTGTGTGTGTGTGTGTGTGTGTGTGTGTGTGTGTGTGTGTGTGTGAGGGAGTCCTACAGTGGAGCCGGGAGGCGTTTGATGCACACTCTTCAGTAAGAGAGTGGCCCATATGCTGTCCTCAGTGTGTTGGCCCAGCGTGATGCATCTCCTGGTGCATACTGGAGCCTCTCCATTGAGAATCATCATTTCTTTTGTGTCACCACTCCCTGAGGCAGCAATTCTTGAAAGAAAGGGCAGCCCAAATATGTAGATGCTCACATGCACGCAAAAACATACACAGCACACTATAAATTTCCTCATCATATTCTTCATACATACAGATACTGTACTGTTCTCCTATGATGAGAAAGGACGTTCATTGGAGCTGGAATCATTATACACAACATGTTAAGAATTACCTACCCAGGTTTTACTTACTCAGTGCAAATGATAAGGAGTGTTATTGTATTTAATTGCAGATTAATCTGACTTCTTTTAGCCTCGTATTATGTAAAAAGAAGTCCAGAAGCATTGTAATATTCCTGAGAGCTGCAGATTCCATGCAAATTCTGGAAACACTGTCACTGCATGACTGTCTCTGATGACTCTGCACTCAGCCATGCTGTTGTCATCCATCTGTGCAGGCCGCAGGAAAAGTGTACTTCATGCTTTAGAGACACAGCAAAGCACCAGCTCTGTACCACACAGAGCTAATTGAAGTGAGTCTTTGCCAAAACCAGTCATGCAGGAAGCCTGTCCCACCTTCCTCCCCTCTTCCTCCTCTTCGCTCTCATTTACATGATAAGATCTTTCTGGCTTCATTGCATTCTGGAGGATTCTTAGAGAGTATTTCTTTGCACTCTCAGGATACGCCTCAGGATGAGAGAAGCTGCATACACAGACCTTTGTCACTCCTTCCTTCCTTGAACACAAAGTACCTCGATCTTAGTACTTTTATAGGCTGTCTGGATGACGTGCTGTTCTCATCCCCTCATATTGTCCCTTTTATAGTACATGCATGTGTTTATGTCAGTGAGTTTCCTGAATTGGAGCATACACACTTGCTCACACCACATGGTGCAGCAGTTAACCTTCATTAGTCAGAATCTATATCCAGCATGAAACTATCCACTGAGCCAAATGCTAAGCGCTGACTCATTGTTTATTTACAGTGCTGAGATACGGTTCTCCGATTGACATATAAGACCTAATGCGGGTGACCAATCCAGAACTCAAGTTTCTTTGTTTAACTGGTTTAGTAAGATTTACTGACTCATAGATATCTCAGTTAAAGGACTTAAAGGACAAAAACAGGTTGTTTCCTTACTAGCCAATAGCGGTGATAAACACTTTTTGCCTCACTTGAGCATTGTTTCTTGGAACACTTTCCAGAATTGTTCATTATTAGTCAGTGTAGCAAAGTGAGCAAAGTTTGCTAATGAGCAGAGCTGTTTATAATTGTTCAAGTACTGAGCTTAATAATAATAATAATTGCAAGAGCCATATGTTATTTGTTTCTTATATAGACGAGGAATAAGTAATTGTGCGTGTTAAGAAATTGTAAAATAATTATAAAAGTCAATAATCTAATATGTGTATTATATTTCATATTGACAGTGATGTCATTTCCGGCAAGGACCGCGGTTTTTTGACCATGTAACATTTTTCCAGTTAATTTTGTTATTAAACTTTACCTAAAGACTGGACTACGGAACGTTATTCGCGTTCAAATCACGCTCACACATGAAGAAGAAGCGAGAAAGATGAGAATTTAAATGGATTGCTATCACAATAAAAATAATAATTTTGATTCATTTGGGCAAGTCTAAGCAGGATCTATTACTCGTGATCATGATTATCAGTAAACAGTCTCTTCATTGGATATCTGCCTGAAGCTAGTGACCCAGTCCTAGCTTGGTTATTTTTTCCAAGCCATGTCTGTTTGCACTGAGAACTATTCTGGGCTCTCTCCTAGTGTTTGTTTACCAAACAGGTGCACTTTTTTCACATGATAGGATTTGTGGGCATGATAGTATGTGTACATGTCTGTGCAGCCATGCATGTCTGTAGGTATGCGTGGTGAAGCAGCAGGTAGCCTTGCAGGTCTGGGCAGTCTTACCATTCTGCACCCAGTGTAGGCCCAGATGGCGTCTCAGTTTGAGCACATGCCCTTTCCTTCCCTCCCCACTCGCACCCTCGCTCACAATGCGTAATTACAAACACAGAAGGGCGTTACCTTCCCCAGCTCTGGCTGTCTCTCACTCTGTCCTCAGCTATCTGGTTCTGCTCTCCGCCTGTCTTCCTAGCACCAGTCCTGACTCCCTGATTTGCACTGACTGACAGTAGTTTGTGACTGGTGGGCTTTCCTCCTACAATCTCCTTTTTTCACTCAGATTGTCTTTATCCATGCATCTTATGCACACCTCCTCTGACTATACTTATGCTATTGTAAGTGTCCGTGTCCTGGTTGCATTTAAGACTTTCTGTCTCTTTCTATCTTTCATTTTTTTCTCTCTTCATTCTCTTGCTTTTATTTTCTGCCTGTCTGCTTCAGCGATTCTCCTTTTAATGCTCAGTCTTGTCTCACTCCCACTCTCTCTCTCTCTCTCTCTCTCTCTCTCTCTCTCTCTCAGAAACTCCTTAGAAATCTATCTTCCTTTTATCCTCTCTACATCTCACCTCACTCTTTGTATTCATTCTCTCACAGGTTCTCCACTCATGTGGACCTTTCCCTGCTGTGAGTGATGGTAATAGCATGCTTTAGCCTCGTGTTTGGAAGATGGCCTCATCACACTTCATCTCCTCACATCCGGTGGTGTCAAAATACAGGCAACACCACAGTGCGCCTTACATCTGGGCCAAAAGCCAGAGATTCCACAGCTGTTTTATTAATATAATAGCCGGTGTCAGAAATCACTCGTGTAATCTTTATCTGGTCAGCTGAGGCAGCAGCTGTGAGGTTTGGCTGTCTAAAATCCTCTGACTGAGAAGGGTTTATGATTAGGGCTGGAGATGGCCGTCCAGCTCCTCACATTTGAGGGATCATGAGCTGTGCTAAGAGTTTGTCCGAATCATATCATGACCAAAATGCACTACAACTCTCAAATTACCAAAAAACACATCTCAAAATAGTCTTTTATCAAAACACCTGCACTACTTTTCTTCTAACAAGAGCACTTTGTCAGTCAGAGTACAATAACCTCAAAGACGCTTGCAACTGGTGTCATTACAGTGAGTGCACTATAAGCTGTACACAGGCTTTTTTTGTTTGTTTGATTTGTATTGTAAATGTTGATAGAGTTTTGAAAAAGTGAACTTGGTGAGGACAACAACATTATATTATTATCTACTATTTTGGAAGACTTGCCTGAGGCCCTCATGAAGTGAAGGTTTTAATTAATATTAATTTATCTATAAATAAAATACTCCGTCTGTTAACTGCCGTTGTCCTGCAGCCACAACATACAACACAACCCGTGCTTTGATTAACAAGTGTGGAGCTTTGATTGTTTGCTAGTTTAGATGTGTACCGTGGATGTATTTAGCAATAAAAAGTGTTCCATGCCATGGCTTTTGCAATATGTTTTCTAACCTTTGCCGAATTTTGGTTTAAATATGGGTTGTGTTTAGTTTATGTTTTAAGTTAAAGTATGAAATGGCATGTAGTTTATTATGTGTCAATCATTATTGTCTTTGCTTATTCTAGATATTAAATGTTTACTAATATTTATTTTACTAATCTACATTTAGTAAAATAGATTAAGAATGGATTAAGATTCCTCGAAAAGTCTGCAGCTGAGTAATCTTGAAATTATTAGAACAATACAGTTTGCTGAAAGGTGACATGGTGACGCAACAGGTAGTGTTGCTTACTCACAGCTCCAAGGTTCCCGGCTTGATCTGGTGCTCAGATTGCTGTCTTTCTGTGCATGTTCTCCTCCCAACTGTCGGGTTTCCTCCCAACCTCTAAAAAACATGACAGTAGGTGGACTTTAAATTGCCCATAAATGTTTGTGAATGTGTGATCTTACTGAATATGAATGAGTTAACAATTTGTTAAATGTAATCATAAATAATACTGTATTTTTTATCTTCTGCTTGAATATTGGTTGTTTTAGTTCAGCCATTTAAATTTACTTGACTGGCTGTTAATATACCTGAGTGAGTATCAGTGGTTATTTTACATCACGTGATTTGTAGCTAGTGATCAGGATATCAGTCTAATAGTTCTTAACTGCTGTGCTTTTTAGTCTCTCTATTTGTTTTGTAGATGTGGCCAAGTTTAAATTGTTCACTGTTGGTAATGAAGTATTTGTTACTTCTGTTAGTGGTCCTTTGTGGATGTGCTACACAGAAGCTCGGAAGGGTGTGTGTTTGTGTATGTGTGTGTGTGTGTGTGTGTGTGTGTGTGTGTGTGTGTGTGTGTGCATGTGTGTGTGATGTCAGTGGCTGACTGTATCAAGCATTTGTGGCATATGTGCACAGGTGGCTGCTGCATGCTCAGTCGTGCAGCAAGTCCAGCCCTTGAGGCCAGTGATGAAAGTGATTGAATTCGGCAGGCAAGAAAGCTGACAAATCACTAAAAAGTGCTTTTAAAATGCCGTAATAATGTCATTCATAAATCACCACTGACAGTTTAATCATCCTCAAGTCTGGAGCCCCGTCTGACCGCCGGACAGCACTCCCAGTCAGAAAGAAAACAAGCTTAAGTACACAGTCGGTTCGATCCTTTTTATACTCCGAGCTCTGATTTCCCATAGCAGAACATCAATAACCATCCTCTCATACTTGAATATTATCTGACAGATTGATTCAATTATAAAAGATATGACTATTCTCTGAAGTTTCTACTCTTACACAGTCATTCATAATGAGGCGTCCTTGTATTCTTCTGGGTGTGTGTAATGATTTCTTATATCTGTTATCAGGAAAGAGAGCAGCAGTGAAAAAAGCAGGAGCTAAATGCAGGTGTAATAACTGGAGTCGTGCTATCCAGGAGAGAGCAGAATGAGGCTACCCTCTACATTCACAGGCAATCCTAGCTGATGAAAGGCTCTGTATATCCTGTTCCCTGCATGTAGTGAGCTAATCCTCAGCACTGCCACTGTGTTCAACCTGCCGAGTACCAGCGACCAAGGAGAATAGAGGCCTGTGTGCATGTACCATGCAGATACAGCGGTCTGGGAGGAGTGGATTTATGGTTTAGATTATTTTAGAGTATTATCACTAGATCTTTATAGAACTAAAGCTAAATCTCTGTTACAGTAAAAAAAAAAGTGCATTTTTCATCATACAGAACTGTTATTAGGACTGAACCTGGGGTTTTTGTTAGAAGGACCTGAAATGGATGAGAGGCCTTAAATAACTTCCACCTAAAAGGAGGATCAAACACATTTGTGTGTTTTATGCACTTCATTCTATCTCAGCAATCAGAAAAGGGGGAATCAGAAAAGGAAGAGACCTCCCAACACATGGATTGCATTAGAAATACTGTTCCAATCAAGTGCTGACATTTCAAAGCAGCAAAGTGTAGTGAGTTGCTGTTTCTACTCCTGTTCTCTACCAAGTCATCCCTGGTGCACTGATATCTCTTATGTGTGCTGCTACTTACATTTCCACACTGTGTGGCCAGCCTGGTGTAACTGTCATATTTCTTGTCATATCTCAAAGGAATGTCTCCCTTATTGGACTTCTCCCTCTGTTTCACAGCTAAGTCCTTGTTTGTCACAATGAATGTATAAATCATCTTTGATACCAGTGTGTCTGGCATTTATAGCCATCACAGCTTTTTAAGCAGCTTTTTAAGCTGTGATTTATTGAGATGAGCTAGATATGCCATTTAATGGATATTTAGTCCATTTGCATACCCAAGGTACACAGAGAGCACAAGCCATGTATCTGATGAGAAAAGGTCACCTGATGTGTGACACTTTTAATATTCTGGGTTTCTTTCTGTGTTCCTTCGACATTTCTGCATTACAGCAGAGCTTTTCCTAGAAGCTGCTGCATATTGTTTACTTCCAGGCATTCTTATTTTCATTCACCCTTACCTGTGAATGAATGAATATAAATATAGTGTATATTTACACTATGGCATTAATCCATAGGTGTAAATGTCCTCATAAATAAAAGAGGATTTATGAAATATGGATTGAACTGGTCATGGAAATGGCAGGATTATGTGGCTCTGCATGTGCGTCACGTGTATGTTTGTGGCCACACGCTATTCCCATTGTAATTACATCTCTCCATCCTCCATCGTTTGCCCCTGAGGTTTGCTCCAGAGAATTCATCCTCCAGTAATAGAATTACACAACACACAATGGTGGCTGCTACATTCCAGGATGTAATGTCTTTTATGAAATATTAACAGAGCTGGTGGTTTTAATGATCTCTCCCACCTTATTACAAGTCATTCTCTCTCATTTCTCTCTCTCTCCCTTTTTTCCCTTTCTCTCTTTCCCCCCACCCCACTCTTGCACTTCTGGTCCTCCTAAAGGATTATATGGGTTGTTTTAAGAAATGGAGACTTATTGCTTCCTTCATTAACTGACAAAAGGGATCATCTATAATTATAGCGATTATCCTTCCTGCCTGTTCTGTGGTTTCCTGCTGTAGATCCTGGCAGCAGCAATAATGTGTAACCTCTGAAGTTAACTAAAGGATGTGTTAAAACAGGCAGCATCTGTGGAACTTTTATAGCTCTCAGCCTACGCTCAGCCTCAGATGCTCCGTCCACAGGCCATTGAGCTTTTGCTATCTTTTGTACACATTTCTGTTCACAAGCTTCAGAATCTTGATGGTTCTCTCTTTGCAGTGTGGTTCTTCCCAAGATATCTTCTTCTCAAGAATCTGGCTTTCTTTTGAGCGTGGTTCTTCTCAAGAAATCTTCCTTGACTCAAGGAGTTTTTCCTCACCAGTGTTATCTCTTGTTTGATCACTAGGGATCTAACTCTACGTCCAGATGTCTATTGTTAAAAGCACCATACAAATAAAATGTAAATCAATTCATTTTAACTGAATGAATACATTTCAGAGAATCCCATCCAAAAGTTATCATGGGACTATGGTAAAAGGTCTTTGATCATCTGTCAAAATCAGTCAATTGGCCTCTATCTATGAAAGTTGGGGGTTCTTGGCCATTGTTGACGAAACGTGCCAGACTCTGTAGAGAAGACTGACTTTCAGAATAAGTCTCAGCCATGTCAAAATGAAACTGCAACAGCAGTGATTCAGCAGTGATATGTCCCCTTCAGGCTTTAGCTCAATGGGGTGCTTTGCTTAAAGCTGAGAGTATACTTTAAATACCAAAAGATCTAAATGAAAAACGAACACACACTATTCAAAACAAATTTTGATGTGTCTTCCTAGAAGGTAAAAAGGCCGTGAGCTATGAGCAGACTTCATAACATTGTAGTGTTGCCATGTCAATTTTGCCACTAGTTTTAAACTGTTGCTGTTTATTTTAATATTGCCTTGTTAAAATGTATTTTGTGTATTTTAAAGATTACAATGCATTTTGCAGTAGTAGTCATGCTGTGAGAAAAAGCGTTGTATAGGGCGTTGTATAGGGAGTATATCTGTATAGGGCTCTGAAATGGAGTATGGGCTACAGCAGGCTTGGCAACCTTGTCAAACTGAATAGCAATGTCAACGGTGAAAGAAGCACAAATGTGGCAGATAGAGATGTCAGTTGTAGCGGTGGTTTATTTTGCAAAGCAAAAAAAAATTATGAGACTGAGAGGAGATGAAATTTTTGGGTTTTCTCTTGAACATGCCTTGTGAAGTTGTCTCCACAACCACATGCAAACACACAAACAGCTGACCTGGTAATCAAACTGCCAATCAATGCAGTTGTGCAAACAACCATGTGATATTTAAACTAATTAGAGACAGTGGAGGTCTCAGAACTATGGTGAAGTTCTGTATGGAAGTTTGCACACAGCATAGTGTATGACAGATTCTCTTAGTTGACCAATTTTTAATGTTTTCGTGTTGAGCGTATGCCCATCAGTCTGTGCGTCCATTCGTCTGTCTGTGTGTCTATCCAAGATTCTTGTTAGCATAATATCTCAAGAATGAGTATTGAATGTTTGTAGGATTTATATGGAAATATCACTGTAACTAGCAGAGGAACTGATTGGATTTTGGAATTGATCCATACAGGGTCAAAGTCACATGTTTGAACTAGTTTTTCGTCAAATGCTTCCTACGTGTCTGAAGTATATTTTAAGGGTGTTTGAGCACTGGAATTAGTAATAAGGACTAGATTTGTTGGCAGTGAAGGCATCCCCATCAGTGCACCTGGCATCGAGTTCTATTTGTTGTCTATGACTGTATTTTTACATTCTGTCTTGTGTGATTTGATGCTAGAATTTATCAATGCTAGTAAGAGTCTACCATAATGCTAGTCAGATTCTATCACAGTGCTAATCAGAGTCTACCATAATGCTAGTCAGAGTCTATCACAGTGCTAATCAGAGTCTACCATGATGCTAGTCAGATTCTATCACAGTGCTAATCAGAGTCTACCGTAATGCTAGTCAGAGTCTAACACAATGCTAGGTTAGATACTGCTAGTAAGAGTCCAAGACAATGCTAGTCAGAGTCTACCACAATGCTAGTTAGAGACTGCTAGTCAGAGTCTACCACAATGCTTCAAAGAAGAACCAATAAAAATTGCTCTGGGTGCTATACACATGTTTATCATGAATTTTGATCAAAAGGGACACAAATTTGAACCACAGAAAAAAATAACAGAAACTATGCTTATCACTGATAATCTAGGGAGGTATTGTATTATGCTATGATTACCATGACTAAAATAGAGTGTGTTTATTTGTTGCAGAGATCAGCAGAGTACGGAAGGACATGTACAATGACACGTTAAATGGGAGCACAGAGAAGAGAAGCTCAGAACTCCCGGACGCTGTGGGTCCAATTGTACAGCTCCAGGAGAAGCTTTACGTGCCTGTTAAAGAATATCCTGATGTGAGTATCAGCTTATCACTTTATTTACACCTAGTGCAGTAGGTAGATATTTATGGGTTATAGCAACCTCGTGTAGTGGCTACAAATAGAAAAATTACACACACACACACACACACACACACACACACACACACACACACACACACACACACACACACATTTTTGTCAAAATGTAAAAGGAAGTGTGCCAGGAATGTTTTTCTTCTATCCTACACTAAAAGAAGTGTGTTTGTTGAGTAAATAATAAAGGATTCTTTTTGAAATATATATTTACACAACGGCCCTTCGTTAAATCTTCTTAAGTAAATGGAATTGCAAAACGTAGCACTGCATACAGTATTGCATTATTTAATTACAGAGGTCTACAAGTCAATGTAATCTAGTTTTCCTTGCATTAAGACATGGGCTCACGTCCAGTGTATTGATTTCATTACAAGAAGCTTAGGTAGTGATCCACATACTGTGTTTTGCTTTATTTTATGGGTCCATTTAATCTATTATGGACTAAACAGATGGTTTGTTGTAGGCACTCACTGTCAGAGCAGCCTCAGTTTTAATCATTTTCTGCTCTAGAGCATTTCACACTTATGTCTCTGTTTTAAGTGCAGTCATTAAGAGTGGCTTGTACACTCCGTGTCTCACTCCTTTGGTGTGCGCACAGCTCCAGTAATAGGGGTGACATTGAACTGTGTCTGCTTCCCAGTTTGTGTTGAGTCAGATGCACTCAGCCGAGTCACTAGCATCCCAGCGGTTAACAAATCTTTTAAGCAATCGCTGTCAGATTCCACTTCCCTAAGCCCTCTGGCCCAGGAGAGTGCACAGAGCACCAAGCTGATTGATCCCAATTAACTTGCACCGTTCCCCCATGACTCCTGCATGGGCATCATTAATTGAGCTTTCCCAGCATGGGCAGGGGCACAGTTTGGAATTAGCAATCCTCCATTTTGTTGAAGTTTCCTAGTTTGAAAGGCTGTTTATTTTCCCATTTCCCCAATGGGATGAGTAGTGAGGACATCTGTTTGACTAATTCATTCTTCAGCCACAACACAAAATATCAGAGCTGTTCAGCTATTATTTATATTTATATTTCCTTAATAAAATAACCCTTCATAATGAAGATAAATATATAATATATAAGGAATTTAACAACAAAAAAATTATATAATATACCAAACTGACTACGCTGTAATAAACTAACTACCAAATTGTCCACAATAACACACCTGTGATGACTCTCATTCTTCTAACTGTTATAATTTCCTGAAAATGTTCTGTTTTAAATTAGGTGAAATACAATAATAAAAATATGACTGGCCAGCAAAAGGTGTTTTATGAATATTTATCTCAGTAAGTGATATGAAGATACAATAATGAGTAGTTACAGTATTATTAAACAGAATTAAAAATAAAACTTTAAACAGAACAATAGGGTTATGGTGATTTGGAAGAAGCCACAATGCTGGAGACCGATATCCAGAGAGATAGAAGGTAACTGTGATACACAAACAGTTTTTTATCTTCTGCACTATACCCTCCTTTTTATACCATCTGTACAGTGGTGAGTTACACAAAGTTCACATTTAGTGAAGCTACCCTTGTCTTTCAAGAACTGTGAGAGTTTATAGCTGTGCAAAGGCCACTGGGTTGTGTGTGTGTGCATATATGTGTGTGTGCGTGCCTGTGTGTCTAGGTTCTGGCTGTCCTTGCTACACTGAAGGACGCCCAGGATCATTATTAGTGCGCTTGGGTTCATTAGGAGGAATGAGAGATGAAATAAGAGGCCTCAAATAACCGCCAGCCGAGAATAGAGTCCCAGCAGATCTAAGAGAAGTGTGTGTATGTGTGTGTGTGTGTGTGTGTGTGTGTGTGTGTGTGTGTGTGTGTGTGTCTCAGTGGTCACTCATTTCTAACTTCTGCTAAATATAATTTAATCATTAATTTCCTTTAGGTAAACCTCTTTTAGTTTTTTTTACAGCTTTTATAATGCATTTTAACATTTTCTGATAGAGATATATGAATAGTAAGTTTAAACTGACTCTCCCGAAAATCAGTTATTAATTAATTATTATTAATAAAACTATTAGCCAAAAATCATCACAGATTCTGCCATACAGTGCAAAGAGTCTGATATACTGTTTTCTCTGCACATAAACAGTGTTTCACAATCTCCAATTAGTTCTTCATAGGAGTCATTATTACTTCCAGGTTGGGTACGAGGCAGTTACAGTTTTAACGGAGAATAAAAGTATTAAAGTGTGTGTGTGTGTGTGTGTGTGTGTGTGTGTGTGTGTGAGAGAGAGAGAGAGAGAGAGAGGAACAGACAGACAGACAGACAGAAGATAATAACTAGCTGAGGATGCAAGCTGGTGATGAATGTGAGGGTAGGATGAGGTCAGGGAATCAGGGCAGAGGAACACTGGCCTGGTCTGCCTGATAAAAGAGGGAGAACAAACTCATACACACCCTGGTGTCTCCCATCCCCGTCCCCAAGACAGGCTGTCGGCGGCACGGAAATTAATTTGGCCCTTCAAATTCTTGCAGCGCTGTTGCTCTCTTGGCAGCATACACTCGTTCCAATTTGGTGAACAATGTTATTGCATTGGGAAAGACAACAGTGCTAGCAGAATGTTGCTGTTCCCAGTAATTGTTGCCATTCATTTTGTGTGCTCATATCTATAGTAAATGTTGTGTGCGTAAGATAGTGTTGTGAGTTTGGGAGATAATGTTAGAGAGCAGACAGTGCTCTGCAGAGAAAGAGCTCTATAAATACTCCTCTCAGGCTCTGGGCATGGACAGAGCTTTTAATTGTAGTCGTTGTGGTGCATGGTGGGTTTGGAAGTGGAGGAGAGAGAGAGAGAGAAAGAGAGGAAGCAGGGGAACAAGAGAAGGCTGTCATCTATCATTCTTCCCTCGGTGTCCTTTTCTGGGTCACGCTCATCCGACGTGGAGATGAGCAGCTATCACTGATTATTAATCATTATAAGCATGCACGACAGGATTGATTCTCCCTCAGTCCTCTCTTTGGCCTTGGTCATCGTTCAGCAAGCTCAGAAAGGCAAGACAAGAGTGGAGCAGAGGGACACTTTGAATATGTATGGCTGTTTGTTATGGCATATGTATGGCTGAGCCCTCATGTTCTCACTGCCTAGCAATGAATTTCACACTGATCCAAATAAACAAAATCTAGTAATCAACTCAATTCCATTTGATTCGTAGGTGCACAGGTGTCTAAATAAGTGATACATTTTATATGACAGAAATTACACTATATGGCCAAAGGTTTGTGGACACATGACCATCACACCCATAACTGCTTTTTGAACATCCCATTCGAGATTAATGGCTGTGAGGATTTGCTCATTCAGTCTCAAGAGCATTAGTGAGATTGGACACTAATGTCAGGCGAGGAGTCCTGGGGCACAGTCAGCATTTCAGTTCATCCCAAAAGGTTCAGTGTTGAGTGAGGTTGAGCTCAGGGATCTGTGCAGGCCACTCGAGTTCATCCACACCAAACTTGGGAGACCATGTCTTCATGGAGCTCGCTTTGTGCACAGGGGCACTGTCATTCTAGTGAAAGGAATTTGTAATACTACAGCACACAGACATTCTATACAATTGTGCGCTTCCAACTTTGTGGCAACAGTTTGAGGAAGTCCCACATATGGGCGTGACGGTCAGATGACCATATACTTTGGCTATATAGTGCATATTCACCTTTTTGGCTCTATATTTACAAAAAAGTAGTCATATTAACTTTCATTTCACCTTGTTGTCATCCCAAAAGAGACCTGAACATTACCTCATGATTATGATGGTCATATGTTGTTGTTTTTCCGGCTGCTCTCGTTAGGGGTCGCCATAGCAGATCATTGATCCGCATGTTGCTTTGGCACAGGTTTTAGGCCAAATGCCCTTCCTGACGCAACCCTCCCACCAGGGCTTGGGACCAGCACTGAGAGTACATGCTCAGTGGTTGGGTTGGTTCCCGGCCAGAGAACCGAACGCGGGCCGCGGTGGTGAGAGAGCGCGGGATCCTTAGATGCTAGATCACCAGGGAAGTTATGATGGTCATATATGATATTTGAAAATTACTTTTCATATTTATTAAATTGTTATTTTGACAAAGCTCAAAATAAGTTTATAAGCATGTGCTTTACAAAGAAATGTCTGTTACAAATACCCTTTATCCCATATATCTGTTTGCGTTATCAGAAACTATATCTAATTAGTCTGCGGACATCATATTTGAGTGAGATGCTTTTTTTGATGTCATGTTAACTGTAGTGGGAAGTGTCTAAGGTATTGTGAGGGTTGGAGGCGAGAGTTGGCCAGCTGCCCTTCTTCTCCAGGTGTCATTGTTTTAATTGAACCGGGCTGAGAGGATGGCCCCATAACTCACTACTGAATGAGGGCCTAATGAATGCTAAACTGCTGGACATAATCTGGGGATTGGCAGCAGTCTCTGGACCAGCTGGTCGTGATTAATATGACTTAATTTCGTGTGTGCATGTGAACGCTTCTTCGTACGTGTATTTGCAGTTTAGAGAGCTCTGTGTGGTCCGAATCCGATTTGTAGTGCAGATCTGAGACTTGTGTGTGATGTGTGACCACCCGTGAATGTTCTGCCTGGAGTGAATGCTCTCAATAAGCCAGACCACAGCCTATACAGAAAAAAGGTCGTATACTGAAACACCTACACAGCCCCCCCATTTCTCATTCATTCAGCTGTGATTAGGTGAGGACTGGCACACGGAGCACGGAACCTCTCATTATTCTTGACGATAATAAACAGGAATGCGCACAGGGGAGAATGCTGCGGCAGTAGCGCCTGCGTTCTGGATCATTGCAAAGCTAATGAAGGTTAATTAGGGTTCATTAGGACATGATGGCTGCTCACAACAACACCTCAGGCCCGCGTGAGGCAGCCAGACAGCCCTTCAGCTCGGCCTCCTCCCTTTCACACTCCTGTAATGGCAGCACTGATGCCCCGGACTCATGTATGCTTTCAGTCTGGAGCAGTCTCAGACCAGTGTCATAGCAGGTAGAGCAGCAGTAGGTGGGATGTCATTTTAAAAGGACAGGGGATCAGTATTTTATGTTAAAGTGCCAGTGAGTGAGTATAAGCATGTTGGAAGCACTGTGAGTCCCTAGCTCTGTGCCACTGACAAAATATGTTTCAGAATTTTTTTTAAGTGACTATTTATGCTGTTTTTTTTTTAAAGTGTAATTCGGAATGTGGCTAATGTAAACTAATGCATTAGGTTTGAGTAATGAATTGAATTATATTGCAAGGTTTTGTTAATGGCATGAGAATTACATGAGGCAGACTGTTATACACACACATGTGCACACGCGCACACACACACACACACACACACACACACACACACACACACACTCTTAAAGGTAGATAAACAGCTGCATTCATGGTTTCTATTTGTGTGTGTGTGTGTGTGTGTGTGTGTGTGTGTGTGTGTGTGTGTGTGTGTGTGTGTGTGTGTGTTTTAAGTCTGTAATGTCCTACTTGTTTCATGCCAATTTATCAAACATAATAAACTGAAAGGTTGCAACCTTTTGGTTCAAACTATAAAAAAAAAACACACAACTTACAGTTCAGTCATCTGTTCTTTTGTATAGCTTTTACTTTAAGTGGATAGTTTATCTACTTTTAGGTTCTCCTCTAAAGACATTTGGGAGAAAAGAAAAGATGATGAGTAAAAAATAAAGCTACCTCTTTAGTGTATTTCAACCACACCACTGGTGGCGCTCAATTCCACAAACGTCTTTGTTCCACCCTTAAGACATTTCTTAGCAGCAAATAACCAATGTTTTTTTTTTTTTATCTTCATTAGCCCTGCTAGCCCATTTCTACCAGTCACCCGTGCTAAGTACTGTTACTGTGAGTACTACAGTAAGATCTACTAATAGGAGCATAACCACAGCTGCTGAACCAAGTCAGAGGAATCAAGTGTTTCAGATATTAGATTCACCCAGCCCCTCTAAAAGGAGTGGGGCAGTCTCCCTGCCCTGCATCCCCTCCCCTTGTTCCATACCGTAATGAAAACAAAAGAGATCTTGCAGCAAGGAATCAGAGCGCAGTGGTATTTGAAGTCATGCAATAATTAATTTGCCTATTAGCAGTGCCAGCTCGTTTATCTTCATAAGATAATGCCATCACTCGCGCTCTCTGGCAGGCCCGCGTGCGCTGTCTTAAACAGCCCTAATTACGTCCCTGCTGCCTGTTTTATTGTAGTTGATGGAAAACACACATAATCTCCACTGTGCAGATCGTGTAAATAGGCCTGAGCCTTGAACAGCAGATATTAGAGATTCTATTACAGCCTAATGATTTTCTTTATAGGGTTTTTTTTTTGTGAGTGTTGCTGGAAACAGTAAATAGTAACTTCTGTGCAGGGAGAGTGGATTGAGCTGACTTTGTTTGCTTTCAAATACTGTTCTTTTGGTGACTAAAGCTTTGCCAGTGACAACACGATATAAGAAAAACTGCATTATTCCTAAAAGTGAACCCTTTCTGTTACTGTTGCACTATCGCAGAATTGCTTCTTTGAAAGTAAGCTAAAGGGACCATGGTGACACACTGAAAAGGACACAGCTAGCTGTAATTCTTCACATGCACAAAAATGGGCACACAAAGCCCTGTACCTGGTGAGTGCCGTAAATGAACGGACACAGTGTGTAGGCTTTAAAAAGAAGAGAATGTGTCCTGTGACCCAATGCTAGTACCTGGATCACAAAGCCCTACAACAGTTAAGGTTAGACACAGAGACATTCACATTATCATAAACACTTTCAAACAAGACGCACAGGTGTGTTTTCAGGTATTCAGGTATGCCATATCAGAAAACTAGCACGCATACTAGGTACAGATTTTTTTCTCTCACACTTAAAAGGGAGCTTCCTTTTGCAGAACTTCAAAAGACAGAAAAAAGAGGCTGGTGAGCAAATGACTGTTTATAGCTACTATAACCTAAGTGATAACAAGAACAAACTTGTTCTATGGACATTCCATAACATTAATTGTAACTATAAGTGGAAAAAAAAAGTGATGTGTCGTTCTTTAATAAATAAAAAAATGCAGTCATTGGAAAAGTGCTGTGCAGTCAGAGAAAAAAAAACACAACAGAGCACACTGTTATAGTTTTCCTATAACAGCAGCAAACCCCATTATGGTTTATTCATTATTTGTGATACTGATAAGCTGCTACGTTCCCACAAAGAATGTTATACAGTATAGTTTTAACAGTTAGTTCTGGTCCACTAATAAGTGGTGTTCCAAGAGTGCTTACGTTTAGTATAACAGCACTGGGATTTTTCACGGTTTGTATCATTCCACATGTCTGTGTTCATACAATTACAATTCTAGCGACAGTCCCACTAAAACCATTACTACAGTAGAGTTAGCGGCATCGACAGAGGACATGGCAAGCGAAACATTTTCCATGAATATAACTTCTGACTTAAAATATGAAAACTAGTCAGATGAAAAGTAAGATGGAAAGCCAGTTTCACCAGAAGCACCTTTAATGGGAATGTACAAATCATTGTTAGCTATTGGGCTATCAGTGAATGTGGCTTCTTTGGGATCTATTTCCTTTTGAGGAACAAAAATAAACATATTATATGGCCTTATTTTGTCTGTAATATGTGTTACTCTGTATTAATTTCTTATTTATAAAACTGTTACATTAAAGCAATATCACACTCACAATCATGTTATTATACTGAATATCGGCACGGCTGTGATTACCTGCCTTGTGCGATACTGCGTAATTATTTTAATTTCTGCTCATTGTCATGAAAAAAAAAATTATTATTATTATTTTGAGTTGTAGTTACCGGTCTTTAAGAATAAGGGTGACGTGCAGAGTTGCAGCAACTATAGGGGGATAAAGTTGATGAGCCATACAGTGAAGCTA